>BSBM01000052.1:15417500-15765919 GCA_027924585.1 Larix kaempferi | reverse complement strand
TCACTTTTTCCACCACTGTGGATGACTAAAACATGTGCCAGACATGTTGCCATGATTAGTGGGATGCTAATTTTCCCATTATTTTGTCATTCATTTGACTTTTTTAATGACTTTTCGAGAAAAAATGAAATTAAGTGATTAATAATCACCAATTTCACTCTCAAAGTGGGTACATGGGTAAAGTGGGTTCTCTGAGTTAGAAAACGAGCACCCCCATGGTAAATTTCACCCCCCGTACCACTTTTAAGACTTTTTAAAATTTTTACAATTAAAATATCTCTTTTTTAATTGGACATTTTTATTTTAGCAAAAAAATTAAAAACACCTAGGGGGGACTTAGCGCATATTCATATGACTCAAAAATAATGAATAGCATGGTAATATACATTGCCACGAGGCTTTAATAACCACCCAAGGCCTAACCACCAAGACAATTACTCCAACTTTGTAGGTTTGAGTGAAAAACTCGAAAATTATAAGTCGCTGAAAAAGAAACAAATAATTAACAAGGAAAAAACACTCTAGAGTAATAATGCATTGATGACTAAGTCCTAGGAAATCCAAGCTTGTTACAATAAGTCATCATGCTACATCAATTATTACAATTCCCCCAAGGGGCTATGAACATGTGTAAATTGAAAAAAGGAGCCAAAAATGGCCTATATTGACTTCTGAACTCTGATGAACAATTAACTTGTTCAATCTTCGGCGGCTCAACTGCAAGTCCGACTAAGTGCAACTTAGTGGGTAACAGGTTAGATCTAACTCACTACAACATTTTATTATTGTTGGACTTTCCATGGAGTTAGTTAAAAAAATAATGTATTTTATTGTAAGAGTGATTTAACTCCGTTTATATAAAATTGCTTTCTCTCCATTTTTTGCATGATGGTTGGGTCTGTTGGGAGCACGTTGGGAGATGGGGGAGTAAAGGAGTTCTTCCCATGGGCTAGATTGTATATCACATTTAAAAGCTTATGGAAGATTGGAGGTATAGCTTCTTTTTCATGCAAGTCTTTTATGTCGCATATTCTTTTATATTGTTGTTTATTATTGTAGAAATACCATATAACTCATTGCGAAGGGCTTGTTGGATAGTATAATATGAGAATAATCCCTCTTGTATTGTTGTTGTTGTGGTAACCTTGCATCAAATAAACCAATCGTTGCTGGAATTAATGTAAGATCTATTGATGTATTCGTAACTTCAGAATGTATTTCACGTGTATATTTTATATTGTACTCATGTGTCATTGTACTTCCAACGTAGAGGTTTCATTCCTCCGATCGGGAAGGCTATTATTGTATTTGAGTGGGTTATTAGACTCCCCTAGTGGGGTCAGCCCAGAGTTGAGTTATAATGGGTTCTTAGACTCTCCTAGGAGAAGTTGGTCCAATTAGAGTAAAAGGCAAGTGAAGTAAAGTATAAATAGAGAGTGTGACTCTCTCATTTGATTCATTCACTCAATCACTCATTCGCATAAGTGAGAGAGAGACAAGTTCGTACAAGTGGAGGAGAAGGAAGCTGCTGGAGACCATCTTCTTGTTTTGGGGTTTTGTATTATTGCTCATTCTATCTCTGACGAAGTTGCGGGGTTTTCTCCTTTATGGTTTCCCCGGTGAAATGCTTTGTGTCTCTTGTTTCTTATGTTTGATATGCTGTGCATGTTGTTCTCTCAGATAAGATCCTAGATCATATTGAATTAAATGATAAAAATCTAACATGGTATCAGAGCTAACCTGAAAAGAAGACACTGTGCAGTTGCGGAAGCTAGGGCTTCTTAATTTTTGGGTCTCTTTCCACAGATAGGAAGGCGCATCTTTCTGTCGAAACATAATTTGATTCCGAGCATTTTCAGTTTTTGGCTTGTCACTGCTGCGAGAAATTAGGGCTTTTGACAAAAGTGGAATTTTGGAGTGCTCTCAGCATAGGATTCTTCTCCTTAGCAAAATCGAAATTTAGAGACCAAGATTGAACTTTTTGGTTGGGTGAATCTCCGGGAAAGTCAAACCCTAATCTGACTTTTGGACCAGAAAAACCAGAAAACCAGAAAACCAGAATTTGACAGAAATTGCAGATCCGAAATTTGCAGGTCACTTTTGAGGGGTCAATTTTTGGAGTTTTCAAAATCTAAGCACACCAGCTTGCTTGCCTCAGTCAATTACATCTTCCTGTCCAGACAGAAGTTTGAAATTCCAAGTTTGAATTTTTAGGGTTTCTCTATCAAACCCTAACGAGCTCTAGATCCAGTTTCAGCAAATCAAGTGGTAAGACGTAAATATTTTATTTCCATTTGAGTTTCTCATTAAGATGTCTCACCACACCAAGCTGAGGATAAGCTTGAAGGGGCTGATAACTTCCGAGCATGGAAGTATAGGATTGGGTTAATCCTAGAAGAGAATGAGTTGGACACCTACATAAGTGAAGAGGTTCTAGTCCCAGAAGGAGATGAGGCTAAGGCCTTACATAAGAAGAACTTGGTCAAGGCCAAGAGGATCATTGCATATTCTATCAAGGACCATCTCATACCACATGTGTCATCTCTAAAGACACCTAAGGAGAGGGTTGATTCCTTGACCAAGCTATTTGAAGGAAAGAATATAAATCGAAAGATGACATTGCAGAACCAATTGAAGAATGTAAAGATTCAAAATGCCGAGACCATGCAGTCCTATTTTTCAAGGGTCTCCCAGATAAAAGAACAACTTGAAGCTGTGGGAGAAGATATAGAGAATGGAGAAGTAGTGATGACCACCTTGAATGATCTCCCTAGGTCATGGGATTCCTTCATTCAAGGAATTTGTGCTAAAAAGAAGCTAATCACATTCAGTAGGCTGTGGGAGGAGTGCTCATAGGAAGAAGCTCGAATTGTAGCTCAAGAAGAAAAGATGGGTAGTGAAGACCAGGCTCTCACAGTACACACCAGGAAGAATAACAACAAGAGGGAGCATCCTCATCACTGTTACACCTAAAATCCTACCATCATGAGATTCAGTGTATACACCCCTGGAGTTCCATTGGCTAAGTCATTTACCTGGAAGGGACATCATTGTGCTTATGCTAGGTTTTGAGAGGTCGTCGCAGGCTGCACTCATGTAACCTGCGACGTCGCACCTTGCTCCATTACAAGGTGCAACGAAGTCAGTTAATGGGCAAAAATAGCTTCTTCAAGCTCATTCTTGAAGGTTGCTGACTTGGATCCTTATCCCTGACCTGTTGGGGGAGCTGGCCTTCGGTTCCTAACCTCATGGAAGGATCCCCTATCTCTCTCCTACCATATTTCAACCTACCCTATCCACATCCTATCCACTTAGCCCTATATAAGTGAGGCTCTATCCTTCTCCAAGGGGAGGAAGTCTATGGTACTCTTAGGCTGGTGAAATTAGGCTTAGAAGATTTAGCACTCTAGCTTGGGAGACATCCATTTCTCTCTAGGAGCTTTGGCATGGCTTGTCGGAAGGAGCTTGCAGCATTAAGGAAATGGTTGTAATCCTCTTTTCTACTGTACTCTCCACTTTTCAATACAGTTAATACAATTGCTTTCCATAAATGTTGTTACGTTGATGATGTTTAGAGTTTTCCTCCTTAACTGTTAACTTAGATCTATCATATGAAATGTATGCTTTCACTATTCTTGGCCTGTTATATAATCAACAGGGTATAGCCGTTTAAGATCTGGCAGCGCTGGAGCATTGGATCAATGAAGGAGAAAGGGATCTGCAAATCCAAGGTAAACGATCTATCCTTCCATTTGCACTTCTATTTGATCTAGGAAAGTATTTTGTGTTCTGTCCTATTTGTTCTAGACTTACGTTAAGCTAGGGAGATCAGGCCTTGAGTCCGCTCTCGGTAGATTGTCCGTCAAACAAATCTGGCGACCATACTGGGGAAAACATTGCTTTATAGTTGTCAATTTGAATGTCTTTTTTTCAGTTGATTTCTTGCCAAGCCATACTATTTTGTCATTTCCTTCTTGAGGTGGATTTCACCATCACATCTTCACTTTGAAGTGTCTGGTTAGCTTCCTTTGAGTTTGCACATCTCATTTGCAGACTTGTTTATTGCTCATTACTTGGAGAGTTGGTTCATTTTTGAACTCGGATCTCGCCTGTCGCACCTGGTCAGTGTACCTAGAGCGACACTGTATGTTTTTTGATCTCTGTTCTTTGTCTGTTAGTCTGTCGTTGCAGCCCTTCCATTGGTATACTGCGACGCCGTTGCACTCCCCGCATTGGTGCACTACGACGTCACACTGTGTATAAGCACAGAGTGCGCTGATCTGCCATTTTTGCCATACAGGCATGCCCTCTCCAGTTCTGTTGTGAATTTGGTTTGTGTGCAGACTCCCTCTGTACCGTATGATCCAGTCAGAGATCCTTTTTGCTTTGTGTGATTGAGTTGTTTGGTTTTTCTTTGGAGTTGTTTTGGGTTCCATCTTGGACGAGACTTGGTAGTGGCGAATACTCTTGTTTCCCCCACCTGCATCCACTCACCCTTGCATTCCCTCCTCTCCTTTCTAGATTTGACCATTCTGTTGGATCAGTTTCCAGACCTCACTTGCATTCATTTTGAGTTTTGCTTGCTTTTAGTCTTGCTTGTTGCTGATTGATTTTGAGTGTGTGGATGTATTTTCAGTCCATTGTGTGCTCATCTCTTCTTGAGGTTTTCTGAGTTATTAGAGTACTGCGAGTCATCTTTTCAGTTCAAGCATTCATGTTTAAAAGCACAGTTGTTATCAAATTGTCATTTTGATGCACTCATTGAAAGATAAAAAGTACTTTATTTCCGTTATTTTTCAAGATCATTTGAAGAATTGCCTAAGCATTGGAATATCTCATTCATAGGTCTTTTGGAGACGTTGAAAGAAAGTTGCATTATTTGCATTTTTCATGAATTATGAGTTGCTCATCTTCTTGGAAAATTTGAATATAAATCAAGTTTTGCAAAAGTAATTCCGTGCTTTGGAAATTGCATTGTATCTTTTGGCTTTTGTGCTTTTAGGCTATCATAGTGAAAGTGAAAAGTTTGCATGCCTTACTTAGAAATTCTCTTTTTTCATTACTTAACATCATTTTCATTTTGAAAAGACAAAAGAAAAAAAAAACATGCTTTGATTTGGCTTAGTAGTGTTGTGAAAATTTTTGTGTTTCGTTGAAAAGGAAAAAGAATACTTCCTAGTCATGTTTTGGTAGATTTGGGATTGTCTTGCATTGCATTGCTTTGGTTAAGTTGTTGGAAAGAAAAATAACATTTCTCCTTCCCATACATAGAGTTCATTGAAAGAAAAGTGTATTTTTGCATGTAGTTAGGGCTTGCATTATGTTTACGATTATGTACTCACCTCATGCATTCACCTAACCATCCAGATAAAATTAATGGTAGAACTAGGGTAAAATCTTTAGAAACTTGTGTGTAAGTTAGAGATGTGATCCGACGTCGTTAAGAGTGGCAGCTGTCGTTATTTGCTGGCACTGTATCCCGGGGGTATTGTAGTCTTCCACGTACTTATCGGTATATCGAGCTCCTTCACGTACCCACCAAGTCACCTTGAGTACTTGGCGTATATCGAAGGGTGTATCACGTACTCGGTAGTATATCGGAAGGTCTCTTGCCAAACAGTTGTGCATTAGACAGCACCACTACGGATTTGAGCTCCCATGTACCTTGAGTATATCAGGAGACACTATTAGGATTCCTGAAATCAACTGAGTTAACTTTTTGGCCGTCTTGGCGAAGCAATACACCGAGAACAACACTCGGGGAGTTACTACACATGTACCGTCCAGGTAATCGGGTATGCAGGCAAGGGTAAGGTCCCAATCCTCCTTGTCGCGTCATATTGTTGGACCCTGCGGTATATCGCGAGTTGCGAAGCCTTGACAATCCTGTGAGGTTCCAGACCATTGAATCCACTCTTATACATAAGTTTGCTTGTGGCCTTAGTTTGTGTAGGGTTTTGACTGGTCTGCTTTTCTTTTAGTTTGCCCTTAGGAGAAACTTTTCGTTTCAGTCACTCTGGCTGACTTTTCTTGGAGAAGGTCTTGCAGGATTCAGAATTTGCCACCCAAATATCCCCTTAATCAGGAGGTAATTCGAGGGTAAGAATGGATCCACATGCCAAGGTCGGGTCACATGAAGTTGGACACACCGAGCACACTAAGAGGGGGAGGTGAACAGTGTGTATAGCTTTTTATTACTTTTTCAACTTTAACAATCATCAACTGCTTCTTCAATACATCATTCATTAATGTATTACCACATTATCATTATATCATCAACATTATTAACAATTACAGCTCATCATCACATATCATCATATCATCATCACATAGGAAGCATAGCAAAACACAGTACACAAGATTTTTACGTGGAAACCCAAGTCCTTGGGGAAAAACCACGGAAGCCTTTATAATAATAATTTACCAGCAACAACTGGAAGGAGGCAACAACCCCCTTTGTTACAAAGACTTCAATTCTCCAGCTACAACTGGAAGGAGGCTACAACCCCCTGCTTTACAGGATACAACCTGAAGGAAGCTTTAGCTCCCTAGATTTCCTTGCCCCGTCCTACCACCCTGATATGAAGATAAATACTTAACTACTGCACTGATCCTACAGACCGACTATCCAACACCTGTACCACACTGCACAATCTGTATCACACTGCACAACCACTGTCACTGCCGACCACTCCACATTAACTGTATCACACTGCTCAATCTGTATCACACTGCACAACCACTGTCACTGCTGACCACTGCTGACTACTGCACATCAATTGTATCACACTGCTCAATATGTACTATATTGCACAACCACATCAACTGACCACTGCTCATCACAACTGTGCCACATTGTTCATCAACTGAGTAATCAATTTGTCTGTACCAATCAATCTGTTGTCCACGTCATTCGAATTAGTAAATCTCAGTTTAACCAACGGTATACTAGACTCAATCCACCTGAGTCAAACCAACTATTCATACAACTCAACCAATCTGAGTTGAGGAATCTGCTCATGTAGCCTGAATCAATGTACTCACTGCTCAAAACCACCGTTCATCATTTCATCAATGTCATCATTGTATCATTGTTTCTATATATCACTACATACACCACTGAGCATACATAATCCTGTGTACCATCGCACTTTACTGAGCATATAGTGTAAACATCACTAGCACATCAACATACACTGAGCATGTCACTGTGTAAACATCACTGATCATATCATATGTAAGTTGAGCATATCTAGAACATGACTGTGTAAACTTCTTTAGCACATCAACATCAAGTATACATCATAATGCGTAGGAGAGCTTCATCAAACTATGGTATGCATGTACATCATATTGTATAGGAGTGCATCAACTTCATAGAGTGTACATCATTATCACATGCATTATCATCATAAAGTGTATAATATCATAGCATAAAGGTATGCAACATCATCATCATATCCTCCATAATGACTTCAAATATATATACCAATATGTAGGCTCACATACTAATATCAAAGATGAACTCTATCCATGAGAGACATGTGCCATTACAAGAGAAACCCAGAAGCATGAGCCATACCTTTTTAAATATCATAAGGTCAAGAAACAATAGACAAACCAAAATAAACTCTAGATCATGTCATCACATAGCCCTTGTAACAAGCTTTCCAACAAGCCAAGAATTTTGTAATTCCGATTCCGTATGAGAAAGTTATGCCAATTTTAGTAAAGATGCCCAAAAATTTCTCCTCCACCAAATTTCGCACTTTTCTCCAAGAGTTGCGAAATTCCAATTGATGAGCAAATGAAATGTTTGATATTCTATTTATATAGGTCGTAGAGGAAAGTTATTACCTCAAACTGGGCCGACATGCAATTCAAAATTACAAATAATTAATTTTTCTTTTGTTTGGTCGGCTCACCCAAAAAGGTGGGGTACACCAACTTCAAAAATTCATATCTCTTCAACCGTAAGGAGTTAGAAGATGCTCCACATATCAATGGAAATGGATTGACGAGGACTATCTCCCTATGATGGGTTTATTTGCAAATTCTTGGTCTAATACCCTTAAATTATTCAATGTGTCCAGGACGTCAAAGACCCCACACATGAGGGTGCCAAAGACCATACCACTAACTACAAGAGTTTCAAAGTCTTCTTCAACATATCAAGGCACGTCCGTGGGATCTACCTCCATCTACATCCCAATAGCCATACAACCACAAATAGGACCATACATCACCATGGTTCAAGACCCAAGGCACCACATGCAAGGGTTTCAAGGACTCTTTCAAGGATATCATATAATATTTAAACAAGATACTTTCCATAGACTTCAAGCCCATCACATAGGACTCCATCACCAAGTGATGAGGGCATCATGACCAACGATTCTATCATATCAAAGGCTCCAACAATCATGGGCTTACAAACCACCATATGTATGGATTCCAAGACCCAAATCATTTCCAAATGCATCATCAATGATCATATAGTGTCCAAGGGTCATCATGCCGCCATTTATGTGGGTGCCAGACCTTCTCATGCATAATGACCATCTCCAAGGGTTCCATGACCCCAACAAGGGATACACGGGCATTAAGATCTTCATCAAGTCATTAATGACCACATCATCACCTTTAAGGGGACAAGGACCATTAAGCCATCAAATGTGGGTCCAAGGACTTCTTCATCAAGCAAGGGGCTTCATAGGCTTCTTCAACCACCTCAACCACACCAGGAGACCTACAAGGGTCAAGATCCATCATGACATCACCTGTGGGGTTGCTAGACCTTCTCTTGGGGTACCATGACCTCAATAAACACAAATGACCACTGAAAGGTTCATTTGGACTCTTGCAACTTCTTCAACACTTTTGTAGCGTACTGGGGCATAAGTTGTGGTACTGGGGAAACAAAGAAACAACTGGGGAAATGCAAAACATCTTTGGGGTACTTAAACACTCTACAGGATGTTCAGGGCTTTTGTCATTGTCCCAAGGGCTCCAAGGGCTTCAAACTTGGGCTTGGACAAGATCAAAAGGTCTCCTTAGACACTGACAATTACTTAACCCTCAGGGGCTCCTCAAGGGGCACTTAAACACTCTACAGGATGTTCAGGGATTTTGTCATTGTCCCAAGGGCTCCAAGGGATTCAAACTTGGGCTTGGACAAGATCAAAAGGTCTCCTTAGACACTGACAATTACTTAACCCTCAGGGGCTCCTCAAGGGGCACCAAGACATGTTGGCATCAATGACAACTTAATCAACAGAAGGTCTTGCAGGATTCAGAATTTGCCACCCAAATATCCCCTTAATCAGGAGGTAATTTCGAGGGTAAGAATGGATCCACATGCCAAGGTCGGGTCACATGAAGTGGAAAACCCCACTTTGAATGTTGGAGGACTGTTGTTTTCGCATACTCCTCCAGATTCACCTGCCTCTCATCCCCCGCAGGGTGAAGAAGTACAAATCCCCACTTCACAGGACTTACCTCCTGTTGCACCGGGAGAGCCTGGATCGTTGGAATGGATAAATCAACCCCAGGACAACCCTACAGCTGGTGTTGGTCTATCAGTAGCTTATTGGACATCTTCTACCGGTCACCCAGTGGCCCATTTCGCCATTGCCTCCCCACCCAGTTGGGCTAGCCCCGACGACCGCTTAGCACCGTACCATGAACAATTGGCTTGTTTACGTGTTATGGGTGAGGAGTTTCGAAATCGAAACTTTCAAATAAGATTCGACGACAGACCAATCCCAGGTCGCTCTTTATTTTTCGAGTCACCGGAATCATCCATGCAACACGTGAACACTGCTGAAGCTGGTCAACCATCCATTCCTGCACATGCATCTCCTAGACAGGAGACCAATTCAGTACCCCCCATAACCCAACCCGTTGAAGGACAACAGTCCAACACACCCGTGACTACCGCAGTTACGTCACCTGTTCTTCCCCCACCCCAAACTTCATAGGGAGGATACTCTTTACCCCCTACCTTCTTTATGGGTAGTGGTAACCTGGCGGTGAATAATCAACAACCAGTGTTGGGTCAACCTTTACCCAGTGGTCAATAAGTTGTGGCTGGGGGCCAACCCCCGTCTCTTAATCATAATCCTACAGCAGGGGTTCCCATCGGGCCTTCCGTTGGAAATTCCTTACCTCCTGGACCTCCCACTTCAGAACTATACCATGTTGGGGGACCATCCAACGTAATTCAACCTCCATCGAGTCAAGCGCATCCAGGTCATCTTAACCCTGTGCTGGGTCAATTAATCTCGGAAACGCATTCTACGGGGTACCTTACCCCGGTAATCCTTACTCTATGGGGCCAGTAAAATGTATTACAACATGGACCCCCACTTACAGTCCCGCAAGTCCCTCCACCCTCATTTGGTCCACCCCCACCTCCCATTGGAGGCGGCGGGCCCCCACATAACTTTGGAGGAGGCAGACCTCTACCTTCTGGCGGAGGACCACCCCACTTCAGTTATCATGGCCCACCACCCCCTGGTGGAGGTGGTGGAGGACCACCCCCTCCTCCCGGCGGAGGTGGGGGGGGGGACCATCTCATCTCGGTGGTGGTGGAGGAGAACCACCCCCTCCCGGTGGCAGTGGTGGAGGACCTTCAAATCCTCGTGGTGGTGGTGGTGGAGGAGAACCACCCCCTCCCGGTGGCAGTGGTGGAGGACCTTCAAATCCTCGTGGTGGTGGTGGTGGACTTCCACTCTACTATGGTGGAAGTGGTGGAGGAGGCTCTTACCCTTCTGGTGGCAACGGTGGCCCACCACCCCCTCCCGGTGGAGGCGGTGGAGGCCCGTCCTATTCTGGTGGTGGTAGCAGACCACCACCTCCTCCTGGCGGAGGCGGTGGTGGCCCATCCTACCCTGGCGGTGGTGGCGGACCCCCACCAGTTGGAGGCGGCCCACCCCCTCCCGGTGGCGGAGGCAGACCCCCACCTTATGGTAACGGGCCACCTTATTATGGTTATGGTTCTCCTTACTATGGCGGCGGACCTACATTTGGTTCGGGCGGCCAATACCCTTATGACCAATTTCCTCCTGGAACACCCTATGGTCAGTCGATACAAGGTCTTACAGGTCCTTACATGCCTTATCTGTACTATCAGTACTCGCAGCCTAATCCACAGCTGCCCTTTTTGGCTACTTTGGATCTACCTGACCTGTCTCGTTTTACTAATGACCCCATTTACCACGGAACTAATTGGCCATCCATTCCGGTGAAATTTCCGTCAGATATCCCAAAATTTGATGGTAAGGCGGGTGAGGATCCTAAAAACCACGTGATGACATACAACTTAAGGTGTTCATCCAACTCCCTGATGGACGACTCGATCCGTCTTCGGTTAGTCCAACAGACTCTCATTGGTTCGGTTGCCAAGTGGTACATTGAACTACCACCCCATTCTTTTCCTGACTTTGGTTCTCTTGCTATGAACTTCTTGACTCATTTCCAGCTGCCTATACGGTATGAAACTGGTACAGAGCTTTTAACCTCGCTCCGTCAAAATACCGCTACTCATATATCATATCATATACATGAGTGGTGGAGGAGACAACGTCTCATTAAGGCTCCTATTCCAGATCAGCTCCTAGCAGACTGGTTCACGAAGTCTCTTATACCAACCATAGCACGAGATGTTGCCATGGGAGGTGCTGTCACTGAAGAACAAGCCATCGCACGTGCCCACTTACTAGACTTAGTTTATGCTCAGTCTAGCACATTGTTTGATATCCTTCCTAACGCACCCCGCAACAGTTACGACCCTGCGAAACCACCAAAGGGATCCCAAACTGATGGCATCATTGGATCCTTACCACCTAGCCTTCTTCTCAAACTGTTGGTTCGTCGAACCCCTCGGGTTCTTCCCCATCACCAACTTAGGCTGGTCACGACACCGCCAAATCATCCACTCCTGCCGTCACCGAAGAAGTGATATTTGTTTCATCAGTTTCACCTCAAAAGTCTGGTGCTAAGAAGAAAAACAAGGGGAAACCTAAAAAATCTTCCACCCAGCAGGAACAAAAGAGCACCCTTGATGATACCAAACAGAAAAGGAAGTTGAAGTATCCTTGCCTACTGTGTGGTGATGATCACTTTTCTAAAGAGTGCCCCCATAGAGACAAAGTTCAAAAGTTTCTTAAGGGTAAACCCACACCCGCAGTTCTCAACGATCCCTTCCCTGCTCAAAATCAGCAGTCGATCGCTCACACTTCTTCCCAAGGAGAAGCATCCACCACTGCACATGTTCTCATGGTGCGTAACGAGACCATCAACTTGAACACCCGTTCTCATTCGTATGACTCCGTTCCAGCTAAGGAACCTGTTGGAAGTAATACTGAAAAAGCTTCCACTTCGATGCCCGATGTCACCGTACCGGCTGCGCCTCTCACCATAGAGAAGCCCTCTCTCGAGTCAGTGTTGCATCCACCCAAGAGCACGATTAGAAAATCAGTTTTCAATCCTAATGCTCGGGCTGCTCAAAACTACAACATTGTAGAGGACCTAGCATAAGCTCCTTGTGCTATGTCGACGCTCGAGGTCTTGCAAAACTGTCCAAATCAATGCAATACTCTCCTCGCTGCCATCGGTGCAGTTGACCTGGATTCATTGAACACCATTATGTTTTGGCTGGAGTATTTCAAACCGAGTCTCTCCCACCAATTAGCATTTCAAGTTGCTACAAACATTGCTGGGAAGATAATCCATCATACCGTTTTGGACGAAGGAGCCTCTACGTCAGTCATGTCGATCCCCTATTGGAGAGCCATTGGTTCTCCTGAGTTGAACCGTTCCCCTACCACTTTGAGAGCCTTCGACGAACGTGGCTTTCAACCTCATGGGCTGTTACAAGCTTTACCAGTCGAGTTGGGGGGCAAGACCACAACCATTAACGTGGAAGTAGTCGCTACCCCATTGGATTATAACATTCTGCTTGGTCGCAATTGGTTTTACGCCATGACTATAGTCGCATCATCTGTCGTCTGCATAGTACAATTCCCCCATCAAGGCCGAATTGTCACAGTCGACCAACTAGATTTCTGCACACCTGACACCACTTCTCACCCGGGCGATAACGTACCTTCGATTGGACAATCTTTGCAGAAGTATGAGAGTGTGGGGGTTGGCATCCTTAAGGATTCATCCCTTATGGACGTCTTTCCTACTTCGGATCCCCCAAATCATGTTGCCACGGTGAACATGATCTCCTCGCAGACTACAACTATCCCCAACTCCATTGATTCATGGCTTGTACCTGTTGAAGCCACCACACACCTGATTGGAGATACTATGCCTCTGTCACCCGCTGAAATCATGTATGAGGCTATCCAGTCAGCACCGGAGGACCACTTAGCTGTAGCCTCCACCTCCTGTTCTCTACAACGGGCATCATCCGATCCTCCGCTACGAACTTCTCATTCTGACGAGTCCATTATGGAAATCATGAGTGTAGATGGTTCGCCTTGGGAAGACCTCCACCATCGTTCGTCTTTCCTTCCCTTGTTGGATACTGTGGAGAACAACATTCACACCATTTTTATACCGAATGTCTACTCTAGCTCTCAGTCTTTGATACACGAGTGTCAAACGAACTCTAAAGGCAACTTTGCCAACATCGAGCCCACCACTTTAATAGACATTTCGGTTACTCCCGGTGTAGTGGAACACATTCATTTAGGCCAGAAGTGTTCCCCTGAAGAAGTCATCGCCGCCACGGCCTTATTCAAGCGATTTCGAGACGTTTTCGCTTGGACCTACGAAGAGATGCTTGGGATAGACCCCTCCATTGTTTTACATGAGATTAAAACCTATCGCGACATCAAACCTGTTTTCCAGAAGCTCTGACCGATACGCCCTCGGAAGACTGCGACAATCAAGGCAAAGATTGAGAAACTCTTGAAGGCCGTGTTATCACACCATAGTAGCAGGGCTACTATTCTTGTACAGCAGATATCTACACATTTCAGAGCTTCCATTATTCCAGAGCATGGCTATATATTTTGGATCACTCATGATCAGAGCAGTACATTATTCAGATTTTATGACCTTGTGTCAAGGCTGAGCCTTGAGAGTTCAAATTTGATGACTGATGTGACCACTTATCCCATTACAGTTTCAGTTCAGTGCCTAGAGATGTATTTCAGCAGTGTTTCAGATGATGCATGATGATTATTATTATGATGATGTTGTATGATCTATGGATATGTTCTCACTGACTGTGGATTATTATCTTGTTGATTTAGTCATGATCATAGCATGTGCTTGGTATATTATTCCTGATGTGGCAGACTATTTAAAATGAACTGTAAATCATAAAATGGACAATTGCGTGCACTTTTAGGTCATTTAACAAAACTTACTGGTTTTTCACCTTACATAGACATGATCTTTCCCCGACACCAGTTGTCTGCTAGTGTAGGCTCCATATTCACTTGTCTCCATCCATACATGACCTTCCTGTTTGACTTTAAACCCTGACTTGTCTCATTTGACTTTCTGATACCGAGGACTTCCCCATTTTTCTACCTCTGTGTTTGGACCGCATCCCTGTTTATTCAGTGTCTCGGCTCTGAGTTGGTGACAGAACTTGCCTTTCGTAAGTTGGATTGTAGGCCTAAATCATTCTGGTCGGTTGTCCCGATGTTTGGCATTGGCTCGAACTCCCCCTAGTCACTTGAGATGTTGTTGGCTAAAACTGAAATCTCGTGTTCTACCTATGGAAACTAAAAAATTCGCCCATGGAAACAAAAAAAAAAGGGCAAGAGCAATGAAAAGCTAAAAATACTCCTCGAAGAGTATAAGAAAGGTCCAAAAAGCAATGGTTCTTAAAAGTTATATCTAAACAATTGCTGACCTTATAAATATGTGAAAAACATGCCCTGGATGCAAGCTGCAACTAGTTGTGCTTCTCAGCACATCTGAAATCCGAAGGGTTATGTAGGCCAAAAAGGCCATGGAATAAAATTGAATGATCCTAATGAACCTGGATCAACTTGATGTAGACATGATGCCTAAGTTGAATAAACACTCTCTAAACAACTTATCCATTTGTGAGGCACAACCATTCCCCGTGTTATTTTTGATCAACGCAGAGTTTGTAGCTTCCCCCTTCTCCCAGTCCAAAGTATTTTTGAGTTAAGTTAGACAAGTCAAACCCTTGGCCCAACCTTGCTCCTAGCCTTCATCCTTCACTAGCAGTCTGACCATGTCCAATGGGTGAGTTTGTCATTTGAACTATTGTGCAAGTAATTTATTATAACAACGGAATATGTTAACTCGATTAATGCCACTGAATGGAATTTATACTTTGAGCTTAGCTATGGGAATGATTAGAGAAACATTGTCTTAGTCTACTGATGTGATTTATCCTTGATTATATATTCTTGGGATCCGTGGTGATGTGGACCATGTATGGATGATTATTGATGATGATTTATGGTCCCACATGTTTGATGATGATATCATATGATGGACATATGATGCAGATGATGTTTGATCCAGTTCAGCAGGTTTATTATTATTTCAGATCAGCAGATTATACATTGTCCATATATGATGGACCCTACAGCTGGCCCATTAGGGCAACCCAGGGTGTATGAGTACTCATTCCTAGTGGATTTGGGTCTTCTGGATCCATTGAGACACTTATCTTTCAGTTCCGGGCACTTCTGACAGTGATAGATACAGTTTTACACTTGTTGACCAGATTTGGGGCTGATTTCCCAGCCTGAGCAGCAGGGGCCCCGAGAGGCCAGTTCACCTAGGGCGCTGATGATGGAGGGGGTGGTCCAGCCACTTGTTATTACCATTTATCCCCCTTCCCGGAGAGCCTGGTGGGCTCATATGGACAGCGCTAGCACCCTAGGAGGCAGTTTTGGCACTTTCACAGTTCCCGAGGCAGTTAAAAAATGGGATAAAGTGGTCACTGAGGAAATCGATTTGGGAAATTGAGGCAAGGTTTTGGCATTTGGTTTTCACAGAGGTTTTCCAGGGTGGCATCACTACCTTCCAGCCAGTTTTCACCATGTGGGTATGCCCGAATTGATCACAGGAGGACATTTACTGCTTGACTGTCATGGTTTCTGAGGACAGTTTTGGTCATTTTTATTATATTGGACATATTTTATTATTTTATTGTGCCTTGGGGTGAGCTAGTAAGGATTGATGCCTCCTAGCCCCACCATGTGCTTATTTTATTATGTCCTAGTCATCATGAGGTGGATTATTGTACTTTTTACCCCTCTAGTGGGATGACGTCACCCTCCATTGTACCATTTAGTGAGGGCGCTTTTGTTATTTTGAGTGATCCATGTGATATATTGTTATGGGTCATCTTAGCCATTGATTGTATGATGAGATCTTATAATCTCAACCACTCATTTGATGTAGTATTATGAAGTGGTATAGGGTTTTGGTCTTTATTATCCTATATAAGGAGGAGACCCCCCATTGTAAAGCTCACCTTTGGAGCTCTGGAATATTGGAATAGAAGATTTTTTGTGGAGCACATCTCTCTTGCATTGTGGATTCTCTTGCATATTGAATATACAGTATCTCTTTTATGTATCATTGTGGATTTTGGTGCTTTTGCTAACCTTTTGACAGGAAAGTCGAATTGGAGAGAGGAGGGCGACTTTTTGAGGGTTATTGTTGGAGGGATCCACATATTCTCTCTTGGGTTGATCTTGTGACAGGGAGTATCATTATTGTATCTTCGTGACATAGTTGATGCTTTCTATTACATCTTTCTACCATTTTCATAATCATCTTGCTTGACTTGTTTCTTTGATCTTGTCTTGTAGGAGGAGGACGATTTGGCTATCTTGGAGAAGGGCGATTTGGTTGGAGCACTTGGATCTCACTCTTGAATATAAACATAGGAGAATGCTATCAACTTGCAAGGTGGCCATAAGCAATTGAGGTAAGGTCTACAAGGTATGTGCCTCTTTCATCCATTCTATCTTCATTGGTCATAAAACCCTAATTAAATCAAAACCCCAAATTTGGTATTTCTTAGATCTACTTAGATCTAGCCTTGCAATTGAAAAGATATTAAAAACCCACCTCTATAGGATCCACCCCTAGTTGGATCTATAGTTTGGTGGTGATTGGCTAAAAATTGACACACTTTTCAATGCAGAAAGCCTTCTTGAACCTAAATCGATTTTCCTAAGAGAAGCTTGTTGGGTTAGATCTAGCACATGGGTAGGTGAGATCCCACTTGATTTGACATCTAGACATTTGATAACCTATACCCATATCTTTACTTTGGTGAAAACTACCTTGTGGACATCTCTCCATGTTTTAAGGGGTTGAAACCCCCTTTTGATCTTCTTGGTACCTTAAAACTTAGATCTACTAAGATCTAGCCACTTGTTTCACTTGAAACTTTGAAGGAACATAGATCGGGGTACTAACATCCCGGATCTACATTTTGGTGGCCATTGGACTTGATTTGGTCCACCAAAACCCATTTTTGGACCCTCCTTGAGCAAGTCGCACCCCCTTGATTTTTTGAGTTGGTCCACTTCTAGGAAGTGGGTGTTGGAGATTTTTGTGGATTTGGAATGCCCATGCCTTGAAACCTAGGTCTATACTGTCCTTTTGTCAAGATCCGCCTTGGGGATTGCATTCCTTGTTTTAAGGGATTGTGGTCCACTTTTGGTCATCTTTTAAAAAAAAAACTAGATCTAGTAAGATCCAACCATTGGATCTCATCCAATCCACTTGACTTGGCTTCTAGGTGTCCCGATCTACACTTTAACATCCTTCTTGACTCCATTAGCCCATCCAACAAGGCACTAGTCCTTCTCCAAGCAAGGCGCACTCCTTGGGATTAGTGTCAAACCCTAGATCTAGTACATGGGTAATCCTAGAACCAACTCCAACTTATAGATCTAGCCTAGATCTAACTTATAGTACCATCCTAACACCTAACTTCACCTTGTGGGTCCACCTAGAACCATTTCACACTTCCCAAGACAACAAGACCCACTTGTGTAAACACATGGTACTACACCTAGTAATCATACCCCATCATGTGGCCTAAACCATACATAGGTTGAAGTACATATTATCCATTACACCACCTTCAACCATTCCTTAACCCTTAGGTCCACTTAGCCTTGCATTGGTTTCCGTAACTCGTCATTTATATATCCTTTGAAACCTTTGTTTGGATCCAATCAACTGTGATTGGGGTATAGGGTCTCCCCCTTGGTCTAGTTATACCTTGACCTAAAGCGAAGAGTGCCTCGGTTGACGTGACTCCCACATTGCATTGGGAACCGTGGCATCTCTTGGGTCACCTCTTTAGTTGCCTATCTCCTCTACCGTCCCAGATGGGATACCTCTAGGGGCAACTACAAGTTGTGTGATAACAGGCCGGCTTCATTTACCCTGTCCCATTGACAGAGTGGGTCTCAAACGTCGTCCCTGTTAATAAAAAATAGGGTACCATCTGCCTCTGTGTCCATTATCGGGATCTCAACAAAGCTTGTCCCAAAGACAACTAACTGACTCCCTTTATTGACCAGATTATCGACAATTGTGCTGGAAGTGTCATTTTTTCATTCATGGATGGCTTTTCCGGCTACAACCAAATTGAGATCCACCCAGCCGACCAACACAAGACCGCATTCATCTGCCCTTGGGGAACGTTTGCATATCGTAAACTTCCGTTTGGTCTTAAAAATGCTGGTGCCACATTCGAGCGGGCCATGTCGTACACCTTCCATGATGTGAAGGACTTCATGGAACCTTACTTGGATGACCTCCCTGCCCACTCAAAGCAGCGGGAGTTCCACTTAGATCATCTGACGGCCGTTTTCCTCAGATGCAGGCAGTACAATATCCGTCTGAATCCTCACAAGAGTATTTTTTGTGTCAAGTCTGGACGCCTCTTAGGGTTCATCGTCTCGAAAGAAGGGATCTGCATTGATCCCTCAAAGGTGGAAGCTATCGTCGCTCTTCCACCTCCGACCAACATTACGAAACTTCAGAGTCTGCAAGGACGTGCGACTTATTTAAGGTGTTTTGTTTGTAATTTCGCACAAAAGACGTAGGGATATATAATTGATGAAAAAAGACATCCTGTTCATTTGGGATGATCAAGCTCAACAATCTTTCGAAAGTTTGAAACATGCCATCACGCATGCCCCTGTGATCCAATCGCTGAATTACTATCGAGATTACATTTTATATCTCGCAGCTTCCGACACCACTATCGCCATGGTTTTGGTACAGGAAGACCAGAACGCCCAAGAACATGTGATATATTATGCCAACAAAGGTCTCATTAACACTGAAACTCGCTATTCACATGTTGAGAAGCTCGCTCTCGCGACAGTCATTGCCGTGCAGAAGTTTCGTCATTACATTTTGCTCTGCACCACCACTATCATCGCTGATTCGAATCCCATGTACCACATTTTGACTCGTCATGTGCTTGGGGGCAAGTATTCACGCTGGATCGTGATACTGCAAGAATTCGATCTTCTTTTCGAAAAAGCCAAGTCGAAAAAGTCTTTGGTGTTCGCTGAGCTCATCTGCGACCTCCCCCGTACTGATATAGAATCTGAGCCCAACGACTCGTTTCCAGATGAGTCCTTGTTTCTTATCAGTACGTCTGATCCATGGTATGGAGATATCACATTGTATCTTCAAACCCAACGTTTCAGTCCTAAATTGTCTCGTGACGACCATCGTCGAATACGCCACCATGCAAAGTATTATCTGATTATCAGTGATACTTTGTACCGTCGTGGCATTGATTCTATCCTTCGACGTTGTCTGACTCATGATGAGGCTGAACGCGTGTTGAATGACTGTCACGCTGGGGCGTGTGGCGGTCACCTCTCTGGCATGGCTACAACCCAGAAGATTTTGCGCACAAGATATTGTTGGCCGTCAATCTTCAAAGATTGCATCGAGGCCGTAAAAAAATGTCCTCCATGTCAACATTTTCATACCAAAAAGCACACCCATCCCGCCCCATCACACCCGGTTATTGCCGTTGGCCCCTTCACTAAGTGGGGCATCGATTTCATGCATTGTAAGCCTACCTCGGTCGGGGGGCATAGTTACGTCATTGTAGCTGTGGACTACTTTACAAAGTGGGCCGAGGCAATGCCTACATACACGAACGACGGCAAGACCGCCGCACTCTTCATGTTCAATCATGTAATAGCGTGGTTTGGAGTCCCTCAAGCGATAGTTACTGACCATGGTTCACACTTTATGAACCACATGGTTGACGAGTTGAGCGACAGATTGGGTTTTCGCCATGAAAACGCAACATCGTACAACCCTCAGTCGAACAGATAGGTCGAGGCCATCAACAAGGTCTTGAAAACTATGGTCCAATGGATGGTGGGTACGCACAGGGCCAATTGGCATAATATGCTCTTCTCCACGCTTTGGGCTTATAGAACCTCTGTCAAAACCGCCACCGGATTTACTCCTTTCCAACTAGTGTATGGATTGGAGGCCGTCCTTCCCATTGAGTGCGAGATTTCGTCACTCAAGCTCGCCATTGAACTTCTCCCAAGAACTATTGCCGAGGAAGAACGCTTCCTCTACCTAGCTAAGCTCGACGAGACTCGCCGAGATGCCGCTCTCGCCAACATGGCCCATAAGAAACGCATCAAAGCGCAGTACGACAAGTCGGTAGATCCTCGCACCTACAGCGAGGGAGATTTGGTCCTCACATATGACCAAAAGCATGATAAACTAGGGGCAGGAAAGTTTGAGTCCATGTGGCACAGACCTTACGTAGTAAAACGCATCTTAGAGAAGGGAGCTTATGAGCTTGAAGACTATGACGGGATATCTTTGGGTGAACCCCGCAATGGGCTTTACCTGAAGAGGTACTATGCTTCAGTCTTTCATGCATGAGTACTTTTGTATATACTGTATAGGGCATGCGTGTGTGTTTTCTGTGTGGTGTGACGCTTTGATTTCTTGTGTGTTTAGGTCTTGTTTCGTTTCTTATACCATGTTATGTCTGCGTATGCAGATGGCAACGTGTTATGGACTCGCGGAAGGCGCCAGTTGGCATACCCGTAACCTTGCTTCGGCAGCTTGGGTACTCTATTCACCTACCAGCAAGCTCATCAGCTTAGGGGGAGTGTGTCTAGGTTTCGCAACCAACAATGCTGCAGAATATCAAGCAATCATTGGAACCCTAACTGACACCATTTCTTTGGGTATGGACCATGTTGTTATCCACCTGGATTCTCAACTAGTGGTCTCTCATCTTAACCGAGTCCACGTCATCCGCGATCCTACCTTACTCCATCTCTATCGACGAGTCCGTCTTCTGGAAAGGTCCTGTTATCACCTATCTTGTAGTTACCCCTATAGATGTATCCATTAATGGATGGCAAGAGGAAAGGGCAACTCAAAAGGCGCAACCACGATCACCTCGACTTCCAATAGATGGTTGTCACGCCAATCGAGGCAACCTTCACTTTATGCTATCTAGCCCAGACAATAAAGGAGGAGACCCAGATCTACTCCCGACAAGAGAGATCAAACCAAAACACCAAAACAAGTCAAGGATAAGTGAAATATTGTAAGGTGTATGGTGTATCCTAGATCTAAGGATAAAGTCACAAGATGAATAAGGGGTTTAATGAATATAGCTTTGGTTCATTGTTAATATAAGAGTGACTTATAGTATTTGAAATGAGATCCAGGATTAAAGTATTAGTCAATTGTGAGAAAATCCACTACCTTGGGAACCGTGTCCAATGCAAGGTAGCTTAAGGATTGAATTGGGGCTAACCAGTACCAATGACAAGCTTAATTATGAAATATGACAATGTCAAGGGGTTCAAGCAACCAAGACAAGGATGAAACCACATGTTAACCCAACAATCTAGGAAAGTTGAATGAGCTTGGAGAAAGATCAGTGCCTTGGGAATTGGGACAAATGGAGTCAAAAGAGGTTAACTTATAGATCATGAACCCTACAACATAAGACAAGTGGGCTACTAAAGGCTTGATGAATGGATCTATCTAGATCTAATAGTTCATGATGTGACCTAAGTGGACCACAATCCCTTAAAACAAGGAATGCTACCCCCAGGGAAAGATTTCACAAAATGACCTACTAGACATAGGTTTCAAGGTATGCTTGTTCCAAATCCACCAAAATCTCAACTACCCATGTCCTACAAGTGGACAAACTCAATTCCCCCAAGAAGTGCGACCTTGCCCAAGGAGGGTTAAAAGTGTGGAAAATGGGATCAAGACAAGTATGATGGCCACCAAAATTTAGATTCAAGTGGTTTAAGCAAGTGTAAATGTGGATCTAGAAAATCAAAGCAATCCAGTGGCTAGATCTTACTAGATCTGAGATTTAAGATACCAAGTGGTCCAAAAATGGGATTTCAACCCTTAAAATGTGGAATGGGGCCCACAAGGTAGAAATCACTAAAGTGACAGTCTAGGGGTAGGTTATTGGATATGTAGATTGCAGATCAAGTGAAATCTCAACTACCCACGTACTAGATATAGGTTAACTCACCCAAACCAAGGAGTGCGACCTTACTTGGAGAGGCTAAGTTGCCTTGGGAAGAGGGCCAAATGGAGGCCAATCCTCACCAAACTATAGATCCGGGATGCCGTGGATACTATAGAGGTGGGTTTTAAATGTCTTACCCAAGAAGCTACTAGATCTTTGTAGATCTGAGAAAATGTAAAATGGGGGTTTTAATTAATTAGGGTTTGAAGTAACTTAGACAAGTGGATAGATCATGGAAAGAGAAATTACCTTGAGATCATACCTGAGTGATGAAGAGAGATGCCTTGTTGTTGAGGAAGACTCCCGCAGAGATTAAATGAGAGATTGTTCAATTTGCTTGCCGAAATGATGCCCTAGCCCACAAGTGCGACCTCCTCTACCTGTCAATCCAAGGAAAGCGATTTCAATCAGAAAGATCAAGTATGGAGGAAATACAAGCGAAGTGCAAATGTAACATGAAATAGAAGGTTCTGGGACAGTAATACTCCCCGTTACCAACGAAGAAACCCAAAGAAGAAGTAGGGAGGGTCCTCTCCTACCAATACATCCTCCTTGAATGAATTCGGCCTCCACTTGTAGATGCAAAAATGGTACAAAAATATGGCAAGACAATATCTCCAATAACTTGGTGCAAAGGAAGAATCAACGAATGAACACCAAAGACATTCACCACAACACTTGGAGATAGATGCAATAATAATTTTCTATTCCAATAATCCAGAGCCACAAGTCCCCTTTACAATGAGAAGCTCTCTCCTTTAAATAGGAGGGAGAGAGTCCACAATCTAACCACTTTTTGAATGAGTGGCTAAGATTAAAAGATCAAAAGATCTAATCAATGGTTGAGATGAGCTAAACAATAAAATACATGGATCACTAATTAAATATAACAATAAGTGGACAAACTCGCCCTAGGAGAGGGGATCCCACCAAATCATGATGACAAAATATAATAACTAGCTTATGGTGGGTCCAAGGGGTAATTTTAGACACCCTTGGTCAATCCCCATAGCACAATAATAATAAAATAGTCATCAGAGTACCAAATCGTGCCTCTATGGACAAATCGTGAGCCTTAGGAGGCTCCAGAAATCATCAGAAAATGCCATAGGTGATGGATGTGGGTCCTGATGAAGCTGAAACTACTGGAGAAGGTGTGGAAGACATCCCACTCATCATCACTAATCATCCCATGCCAAAACTTTGCCGCAGTAGCCCAAATCGAATTACTCTGTAGCCATTTCTACCGATTATGAACTGCCTCAGGAAGCGTGAAACTGCCCAAACTGCCTCCTGGAGTGCCTGCGTTGTCAAGGTGAGGGCACCAGTGTGTCTGGGAGGGGGGTAATATGGTAAAATCAAGTGGCTGGACCACCCCCTCCATGCACAGCGCCTTAGGTGAACCAAATAAAATCCATCTCTGCTCTAACAGGGTCTCCGACAGAGCAAAACTGCACTAGGATAGCCTACTGAGGCTCAATCATCACTGTAACTGCCCGGAACTGAAAGTAGACTGTCTCATTGGACTTAGAAGGTCCAAATCTATCCAAGATGTGTACTCATACACCATATGGATCTCTGCATGATCATATAATATATCCAATATGCCCGAACAGTGAAATAATAATAATCTGTAAATGATCAAATAATGCTGAAAACCATAAATCATCATAATAACCTTGCATCTGATGCATAGAACCCTCATGTACATGTACATAGACCATATATCATCTATCTGTGTCATCATAAGGTCTAACCATCTCATGTCCTGTGGCTGACCTTGGTCAAACTGGGTTTGACCAAGTCAACATGACCAAATATAACTCAGAATATCATCGGAAGCTGCTGCAAAGTGTCAGAGGTTAATGTATGCTCTACAATTCATTCAAACAACAATTATAACAAGTAGCAGTCATTACTGGCGATCTACCAACAAATATATAATGTCATTAATTATTATTATGACTCAGACTAGACTTTCAAGACCATACTCACTTCATAGTTGTTTTCAATTTGCTAGTGAAGGATGAAGGCTAAAAATAAATTGGCTAGGCCAAGGGATGACTTACTGACTCAACATTGTGACACTTTGGACATGGGAAAGGGAATACACACCATAGCATATACTGAATGAGCAACAACACAGGGAATGGCGGTGTCTCACAAATGGATAAGTTGTTCAAAGAGCATTATTCACCGTTAACAGATGCGCACAATCCATAATACAAATGAGGCCAACAATATTTTGATATAGCATTTAAGTTCCATTGCTTTCTGGGCCTAGAGTTTCCATAGCCTTTGATCTATGTGTGTTTATAAACACATTGCATAGATTTACATTTATTTAGGCCTTTTGCTGCAAGTGTGTTTTTAAGGCACTTGTTTACCTGAGCACTTCTAGGTGTGTCACAGATAGCTTGTTTACCTAGGTATTTACATTTCACAAGATACAACATTTTATTTCATAGCCATTTTCATTTGGCTTGCCTTTCATTCATGTGTGTTTAGAAACACATTGCATGAACGAGCTTTTCATACAAGATATAACATTTCATTTCCCATACTTTGTATTCATGGCAGCACTAAAAGTTTCAGGTTTAGCCAACACAACTTTAGTGACTAGGGGGATTTCTCAAGGAAATCCAACTCACCATAGGTAAGTTTTGTCACCAACTCAGAGCCGAGACACAAAAAACAGGGAAGCTCATCCAACACAGAGGCTACAGCAGGGAAAAAGTCCTCCATGCCAATAGTCAAGTAGTAAGTCAGGGTGATAAACTAAAAGGTAGGTAATGGATGGATGAAGACAATGAATAATGGAGCCAACACTAGCAAGCCAAGGTATGGTGGAATGATCACCTCTATTCTCCCTAAGGAGGGTAAAACCAATGAGTATGAATAATGAACTTCTAAGTCTGAGTAGGGACAATAGAATATATATATAATAAGATCAACCAGGTCCACATATCTATATGATCGCCAGATCATGATACTAAATGCTAAGACATGCTATAAGAATGAATATAAAAGCAATGTACCCACAACACCATGATATACCTGCTGAGTCATATACTTGAATGCTCATCCTTTGAACCATCATCTGTCCTCTAAAACTGCTACTGTAACTCTGGGCACTACTGACTGCTTTGTACAAATGGTATAATAGCTACATCGGTCATCTCTCTGAGTGTCCTGAAACTCAGTCATGGCATGGGGAATATGTACTGTCCAAAATCTGATAGTAATCCATAATAGATGCTCATCTCAGCATCTCAATGTAAGGGAACTGGTTGAATAGTGTATTGGAATGAGAAAAATAATGTATGGTAGCCCGGATACTATATATGTGATAATAGGTCCTTCGAGTCCATTCAGTACCTGCACATTCCACGAGACGTTAACACAGTTGCCGACTCTATGGCCAACTTCATCTTAGATTGGTACATTGCACACACATAAGCATATTTATCAATTGTTAAAACTAGACATGACATGTAAATAACTCATTTTATATATAAGCAAACACATAACAAGACCACACCATTCATTCATTTTGAAACACATAATGTATAAATCGTTGGAATGTCTGTATATATATATATATATATATATATATATATATCTCAAAAAAGTAGTGTTGGTACAAAAATATGAAGCATGACGGCTTTCAGTGAGTCTCTACAAAATCTGAAGCCTCGTAGCTTTCAGTGGTACAAAATCTGAGGCCTCTGAGCTCTCAGTGCATACGTAGTAACAACGTAGGGCCTAGTGCCTAGCCCATACGATCCTAGGTGGTCTGACAGCTCTAGCATGCTGAGTGTGGAAACAGTCAACTGCTCTCGCAACCCTGCGAAGCAGCGCGCAGTTGCTCCAACTATGTATACCTGCATGGGTCGCAATACCTCATCTACCGTCGGCTCGGGAACATCTAATGTCAACCCACTCAGGTTGGCATAGACTCCATCCATCTCTGCAATCGCAACATGCAGTGCAGGTCCCACGACTGCTCCCTCTCCTCTCTCTCTCCTAGCAAGAAGAGAAACTCCCACCGGTCGTACAGGTCCCACATCTGCACACACATGTTGTTTACTTGTCAGCGCTACATAAAAAAAATCATAAATGCACAAAACTTAAAAAGTACAAGGGTTATTTGTTCTTACCAAGGTCTCCCCATGCTGCTCCTTCTGGTAGTGGCAAGTCCGGATCATCTCTAAAGTCCATACCACTGTATGGAAAATCATCTACCATCAGTAACTGGCCCTCCAGCCAAGTGAAAAACTCGATGCCATATGAGAGGATGGGACCCCCACCATGATGGGACATCACCACCGTCCATCTGGCCATGTGTGGATCCCTGGGATCCCTGTCATCCAGTAATACCTGAGGACGCAAGAGGGGAACCCGTTCCAGTAAGAACGAGATCACTATCGAACTGTAGCCGAACTATTTGAGCTCTCCCCGCCGACACTTGGTCGGCTGAGCTCGCATGTTTGCGAGAAGTCCCTCACACTAGTTAAAGATCTTTGGAGACATACAGTCCTCCGCGTATAGCATCTGTAATCTGGTGGCTAAGTGGGGAGCTTGGCTCCCTGCCATCCTCGTAATGGTGAAGAGTATGGCGCGCAACGGACGTTCCCGCACATGTTTTATGGGAATCTTCCCACTAGAAGCAGCAGTGTTAGGAGTACAATGTTGCAGGATCATGTCGTCCACAGTCCGATCACTCCCACATGATCCAGTCAGGAGCACATTGTCCCCTCTTCGGGACAATCTTGTCAAGAAATAGATGTCCTCGACATCTATGGTAAGCATGTGCTCACCGATCACGAAGTATTGCTGGGCCGCATCCCAGCATCGGAGCATATGGGTCAGTAGTGGGATTTGGGACCTCAACCCCTGAATCTCGAAGAACTTGAGGAGCCCAAAGTTCCTCGGTGCTTCCAGACAATGTGGATCGTTTGCAGCTTGCTCATTATCTAACTCATGCTCCCGTTCGTGCCACTCCAAAACCATTATGGATGCTTGGAACCAGCCAAAAGGAGAGTTTTAACATTGTTAGAACTTGCTTCAACCACCAAAAGTTCCTTTTTTGAGCTTGGCCTGAGTTTGGGGATGGACGTTTCCGCTGTCGCACCCCGTTTTTGCAAACAGTGCGACGTCGTCGCAATCCAGTTATGCTACCCTTGCGACAACTCAGTCTCATCGCAGTTCCCGAAAGGGCAGCCTGCGACGAGTCGAGTGCGCAATGGTCCTTCCCAAACCAAGCCAAAAACCCAAAAACTGAACGAAATTCAAAAATGTAAACCACTACAATTATGTTGGATGAAGTTTAGGGTTACCTACTCCGGATGGCGGGTGAAATGGCTGCTCATAGCTCCCAGAATCAACAAGTGAAGTTTTGGCTCCAAACGGCACTACTCCTCCCAAATTTGGCAAATAGAACAATGGTGACTATATTTGGTTTTTATTTCTATTTATAAACAAAATGGAATATTCCTTTTTCAAATATCCATGCATTTATATCGTTTGCTATAGTTTGGATCGATTTTATCATATTTGAACGTTTGGTTGACTATTTGACCTAGTTTTCGAGTGTGCAAGAGTTGTTAAGTGCCTTTTTATGCCATTTTCATATTGGAACGGTCATCTCAGGTATGAACACCCCTTGTGGATTTTTGTCATTTATCTTTTCATTCATTAGATTGTAATTATTTAATGATTATGAGCTTACTCTTTGTTCTTTCTCGTGCTCTTGAAACTATGAGAATACGTTACCGAGTTACGACTTATCACTTTTCTAGGCTCGTTAAACTCATACGGAAAAGAAACTCCCCCAGAGTCTATCTTTAAGCTCTTTTCAGGCTCTCGAAATACGAAAAGATTGCCAAGCGAACTTGTCGCGTTCACGCTTGTAAAAGGATTTGAATGGTCGTCTTCCTAGTGATAGTTTACCTCTTTTTCGGACCAGGGGGCACTACTTACGAAAAAGGTATACTCCAGCCAATCATCACTGGAAGAGTCCTCTCCTGCGTTGTTTTACCCTTTACGAAAAAAGACCGTTGGAGTCTTCTTTAGTTCTTTTCAGACTCTAAACATGAAATGACGGCCGAGTTTACCTTCTATGGACTCGTTAAATTTTTACATTGAAGGGCCCGCCATGGGACGAACCCCTCCTATCCCAGGTTCGGAAAATATTTGGGATTGGACTCATCTATGAGATGAGCTATATCGAGCATCTGGTTACCCTCATCAAGCTCGTAAAAAACACATGAGGCACTCATCGTTCATGATGGGGAAAAAAGAAATCTTTTGTATTACACCTTTATCTGTGGCAGTACTTAGTCATTCTTGAACATGGCACTCATCTGCATTTGCATATAGCACTTGGATTATCTGTTTGTCCTCGAGTCCCGCACTTGGATTATCTGTTTGTCCTCGAGTCTCGCTTACTTCCTGAGTCTTGTTACTCCTTTGAGTCATTCAAAGAAAGCTTCCATCATTAGTTGCATTAGGAGCTAGTGTCGTACTCGTCATGTCAATACTGCCAAGTCATGCCATGCCCATGTTCAAGAATGCTTTCACCATTCATTATCTGCAGTCAGTACACCTTCCATCATGTCGGCCAATCACGCATGTTACTGTACCATCCGATCCACTCTACACATCCTTTGTCGTGTTTCGTGTCGATGATGGGGGATTCATCATGGCCCTCCTTCGACGGATTCATCCTTGTCAACTTTAGCTCATCATCCGAGGATTGAACCTACAAACCAATCAAGTACCTTGGCCCTGCATGCCTCAATGGCAGGTTACCTCGCTTTCAACATGAGTTTACATCATTGACTCTTGATTGAAAGATTTCATCTCATGTTCGACTTCAACTCATTTATTCACGCTTGGTGATATGTACTGTGATACCTTGGGAATCATTGACATCAATGGTGATTTCCCTCGCACTTGGTAACGGTATACATCAATGACCGGTAGTCAAGTGGTTTCTACCATGTTCGACGTCAAGACATTTGTAATCACATGGTTAGATTCGTATCATTGCGGGTTCAGCTTGAAGACCCTGGGGAGTCATGTTTTACCCAGGTTGCGATGGAGTTTGTATTTGAGTCATATTACATGGATCCACATTTGTATTGCTCATGGCTGTGTTACCATCTCATCATGGATCTGCGCTTGTGTCTAGTAGCCATGATTGTGTTCAGTTTGTCATTACTACCATGGATTTGCATTGTATTGGTCGGCAACCATGTTGTACATCATATGTGATTGTCAATTCAGAGTCAGTTGTACTGTAGCAGTGTCCTTCATCCGACAAGTCCATTTGCCATTCTTTTGTCAAAGCATTTCACCTGTCCTATATTTCAACAGCTTCATGCTTTGGGAGGCATTCTGTTACACCTAAAATCCTACCATCATGAGATTTAGTGTATAGACCCCTGGAGTTCCATTGGCTAAGTCATTTACCTGGAAGGGACATCATTGTGCTTATGCTAGGTTTTGAGAGGTCGTCACAGGCTGCACTCATGCAACCTGCGACGTCGCACCTTGCTCCATTACAGGGTGCGACGAAGTCAGTTAATGGGCAAAAATAGCTTCTTCGAGCTCATTCTTGAAGGTTGCTGACTTGGATCCTTATCCCTGACCTATTGGGGGAGCTGGCCTTCGGTTCCTAACCTCATGAAAGGATCCCCTATCTCTCTCCTACCATATCTCAACCTACCCTATCCACATCCTATCCACTTAGCCCTATATAAGTGAGGCTCTATCCTTCTCCAAGGGGAGGAAGTCTATGGTACTCTTATGTTGGTGAAATTAGGCTTAATAGATTTAGCACTCTAGCTTGGGAGACATCCACTTCTCTCTAGGAGCTTTGGCATGGCTTGTCGGAAGGAGCTTGCAGCGTTAAGGAAATGGTTGTAATCCTCTTTTCTATTGTACTCTCCACTTTTCAATACAGCTAATACAAATGCTTTCCATAAATGTTGTCGCGTTGATGATGTTTAGAGTTTTCCTCCTTAACTGTTAACTTAGATCTATCATATGAAATGTATTCTTTCACTATTCTTGTCCTGTTATATGTTCAACAGGGTATAGCCGTTTAAGATCTAGCAGCGCTAGAGCATTGGATCAACGAAGGAGAAAGGGATCTGCAAATCCAAGGTAAACGATCTATCCTTCCATTTGCAATTCTATTTGATCTATGAAAGTATTTTGTGTTCTGTTTTATTTGTTCTAGACTTACGTTAAGCTAGGGAGATCAAGCCTTGAGTCCGCTCTCGGTAGATTGTCTGTCAAACAATCACAAGAAGGTAAACACCACCACCAGAACCGGAGGCAGAACTTTGGAAGATCTATGAAAGATCTCTCTCACATTCGATGTTATACTTGTGATGAGAGGGGACACTATTCCAGAGATTGTCCCAGGAACAAAAGCAGCTCCCACAAGAAGAACACGAAGAAAAGACATCATGCTCACACTGCAGTGGATGATGAACCTCCCAGGAAAAGGGCCAGAGAAGAAAGTGAAGATTCCTCAAGTGATGAAGAGTATGTTCTGATATCTACCCTCACAAGAACTATTACACATGGAAGCAATGATTGGCTTATAGATAGTGGGGCTTCCAAGCATATGACTGGATTCAAGGAATCCTTTATGAATCTATCTGAACATGAGTCACCCCACAAAGTGAAACTTGGGGATGACTACCAGTATCCTATAAAAGGAAGTGGTGAAGCCTCTTATAAGTTAGACTCTGGAAAGTCTATGAAGATGAAAGATGTTCTATTTGTACCAGGACTAAAGAAGAACCTTCTCTTCATCTCTGCATTGGATGCAAAAGGTATGAGGGTTGCATTTGTAGATGGCCAAGTTCTTATATGGCCTAAAGGAAAGACTATAGATGATGCAGTAGTGATTGTAGAGCAAGAGGGAGGATTTTACAAACTGAAGGGCCAACTAGAACAAGCCTTGGTCCATGAATCCATGGAGCCAAGTCAACTATGGCATAGAAGGCTTGCACATGTGCACTATATAGCACTACCTCTTGCAAGCAAAGCTATTGAAGGTCTTCCAAATATCCAGGCAAAGCATGAAGGCGTTTGCAAAGGATGTGCGAAAGGAAAGAACACAAAGAAGACATTTCCAAGTAGCGAAAGCAAGGCAAAAGTAATCTTGGAAATCATCCACTCCGATGTATGCGGTCCGATGTCATCCAGTGCTTTAAGTGGGTATGTATATTATGTTTCTTTCATTGATGATTTTTCTAGGAAGACATGGATATATTACTTGAAGAGCAAAGATGAAGTATTCAGTAATTTCAAGGAATTCAAAGCCTTGCTCGAGAACCACACAGAAAGGAAAATCAAGATTTTTCGGTCAGACAATGGCAGAGAGTTCACATCAGAAGAGTTCAAAAAATTATGCAGAGATTCAGGGATTAAGAGGGAGTTGACAACTCCATATAATCCACAACAAAATGGAGCTGCAGAAAGGAAGAATAGAACAATTATGGAAGCAGCAAGGGCGATGCTTCATGACCAAGATCTTTCTATGCATCTATGGGCAGAAGCTACAAGGACAACTGTGTATGTACAGAATCGTACTCCACATAGAGTACTTGACAACAAGACACCAGAAGAAGCCTTCTCCAGCGAGAAACCAACGGTCAGCCATCTCAAAATATTTGGTTGCCCAGTGTACATACACATTCCGAAAGAGAAGAGGACAAAGTTAGATCCTTTAGGAAAGAAGGGTATATTCGTGGAATATAGTGAAAGCTCGAAGGCTTACATAATATATTTCCCAGGATTCGAGAAGATCGACATTAGCAGGGATGTAACATTTGATGAAGACTCAGCATACAACAAATCCAGAAAGCTACTTGTTGAAGACATTGAAGAACTAGAAGCACCCATGATTCGAGATACAACAATGAATGAAGTAAATCCAGAAGAAGACCGTGAGATAGAAGAACCACAGGAACCTGTAGATGCACCCCGTGAGAAGAATTCTCACAGGAGGAAACCAACATGGGTACGAGAAGCAATTCAACATGCAGAGAAATATGGCGCTCCAGAAGAAATGCACAAAAAAGCAAGAGACCGAGGCCATACTCCAATTATGTAGCCCTGCTGTGTGACATCATTGACAAAGAACCTTCCAACTATGAGGAAGCAGCTGAGAAGAAGGAATGGAAGGATGCCATGATCGAGGAGTACCAGTCGATCATGAAGAATGATGTCTGGGATGTGGTCCCGAGACCAGAAGGGAAGTCTGTTGTGACTTCCAAGTGGATCTACAAGATCAAGCATGCTGCAGATGGCAGCATAGAGAAATACAAGGCAAGATTTGTGGCACGTGGCTTCTCCCAGAAAGAAGGTATAGACTATGAGGAGACATTTGCACCTATATCCAGATACACTTCCATTAGAACAGTTCTTGCTCTAGCTGCAGTGATGAAATGGAAGATACACCAAATGGATGTCAAGTCAACATTCTTGAATGGTGTAGTGGAAGAGGAAGTGTATGTGGAGCAACCACTTGGGTTTGAGATACATGACAAGGAGTCTCATGTGTGCAAACTGTGAAAGCCTTGTACGGTTTGAAACAGGCACCCAGGACGTGGTACGACAGGATAGCAACTTCCTGACTAGTTTGGGCTTTACCAAGAGTAAAGCGGATTCCAACTTTTACTACAAGGTTGAGGAAGGCAATCCAGTGATACTCCTATTGTATGTAGATGGCCTGTTTATGACAGGTGAGGATGGGTTGATTGTTGATACGAAGAGGAAGCTTGCAGCCGAGTTCAAGATGAAGGACTTGGGTATGATGCACTATTTTCTAGGCATGGAGGTGTGGCAGAGTGCGGATGGAATCTTCCTTGGGCAAGGGAAGTATGCAGTAGAGATCCTTAAGACGTTCGGGATGATGGACTGCAAGGCCATGGCTACACCTATGGCATCGAACCTGAAGCTATTGAGTGATGCTTCATCAGAGTCGGTTGATGCCACGATGTATCGTCAGATGATTGGGTCATTGATGTACCTGACGAATACCAGACCAAATATTTGCTTTGCTGTGAACACATTGAGCCAGTTCCTGACGGATCCGAGACATGTTCACTTGATTGCTGCAAAGCATATTCTGACGTACCTGAAGGGTACGGTTGATTATGGGCTCAAGTATGATGCGAATCAGAAGATTAACTTGGAGGGCTATGTTGATTCAGATTGGGCAGGTAGTGCCAGTGATAGGAAGAGCACTTCGGGGTGTTGCTTCAGTATGGGGTCAGGTGTGATCTCTTGGTTTAGCAGGAAGCAGTCCTACGTGGCACTGAGTACAACCGAAGCAAAGTATGTCGCAGTGTGTTTGGCTAGTTGTAAGGCAGTATGGCTGAGGAAGCTACTTTCTGATTTGTTTGATCTCCTGTTGGACGCGACTTGTATCTATTGCGACAACCAGAGTTGTATAAAGTTGTCTGAGAACCCGATGTTCCATGACAAGTTGAAGCACATTGAGATCAAGTACCACTATATCAGGGATATGGTGCAGAGAGTAGCAGTGAAGCTCCAGTATGTTGCGACGAACGAGCAGATAACCGATGTATTGACCAAGCCGCTAGCTAGAGTGAAGTTTGAGTACTTCATAGAGAAGCTTGGTGTACTTCAGATCGAGGTTCCTTCCAAGGGGAAGTGATAAGTCCGAAAGACACAGTTGCACACGAGCCATTCTCACATGGTGGTAGGTGTGTCCTGCCATGGCTGTTGATGTAAGTGCTGATTCATTCCAGCATGGTTGAGGTGTGTCTTCCCATGGTTCTTGATATAAGTGATGTGCCATTCTTGCATGGTTGAGGTATGTCTTCCCATGGCGTAGATGTAACGGTAGTGCCATTCTCGCATGGTTGAGGTGTGTCTTCCCATTGCGTCAATGTAAGTGTTGAGCCTTTCACGGATGGTGGTAGGTTAGTGATCCCATGCCGGTGAGTGTAAGTGCTGTGTTGTGCTCCATTGACGATGAGATGATTTGAAGATGATGAGGTGACAGTATGGTACACAGGTTTTGCAGAGGCATATAATCAGTCCTGGGATGCTTCTTCAAGTTTTGCAGTAGCATATAATCAGTCCTGGGAGATCTTGCAGGTTTTGCAGAGGCATATAATAAGTCCTGTGATGTACATACTTGATGGCTTGCTCGTAGAGATGATGAAGACCTACATGGAGGCTAGGCCTACATCCAACATGAAAAAGGGCTGGCTCTGTAGAACTTCCTATGACGAGTAGATTGGAGACTAATGGTCGAGATAGCAGCAGTAGTGACGATGATGACCAGCTTTGATGATGATCCAGTGACGAAGACTTGTGTCGATGAACTGTGTTAAGAGAATACCTTCCTAGTTAAGAGGGAGTGTTGATGTATTTGTAACTTCGGAATGTATTTCACTTGTATATTTTATATTGTACTCATGTGTCATTGTACTTCCGACGGAGAGGTTTCATTCCTCCGATCTGGAAGGCTATTACTGTATTTGAGTGGGTTATTAGACTCCCCTAGTGGGGTCGGCCCAGAGTTGAGTTATAATGGGTTATTAGACTCTCTTAGGAAGAGTCGGCCCAGTTAGGGTAAAAGACAAGTGAAGTAAAGTATAAATAGAGAGTGTGACTCTCTCATTTGATTCATTCACTCACTCACTCATTCACAGAAGTGAGAGAGAGACAAGTTCGCACAAGTGGAGGAGGAGGAAGCTGCTAGAGACCATCTTCTTGTTTTGGGGTTTTGTATTATTGCTCATTCTATCTTTGAGGAAGTTGCGGGGTTTTCTCCTTTATGGTTTCCCCGGTGAAATGCTTTGTCTCTTGTCTCTTATGTTTGATATGCTATACATGTTGTTCTCTCAAATAAGATCCTAGATCATATTGAATTAAATGATAAAAATCTAACAAGATCAAGTTCATGATATCATTTTAGAGAAGCACATCTAGCTCTCCAAAGCTAATCTTCTGCAGTAATTTTCAGCAAAGTTAATGCTGATTTGGGGCATGTAGAACAACCCTCTTTTGTTTTACATATTCATGCACTCACCCGCTTGGATCCATGCTTATTTGGAGGCATTGGTCTTTGGCTTATCCCTCACCTTTGTTTCTGAATCCATTCATCACCTTTCACTATTATTACAAGTTACAACCATACATTTTGTTAAAGGTTTACTCTACCTATATCACCTAGAGCCCCCACTCCATAGCCTTAGCAATCTTACATAGGGATAGAGCCCTTGAGTTGGAGGAGAGCCAAACTAAAAAGAGAGGAAGAGGTACTGAGGTGACAGCTGGTGGCCTTCCTCAGTTGCACAAGACTAGCTCTTTGCTGCTTGGTGCTTTACATCATGGGGGTGGTAGATTTGTTGTAACAAACAGAATCAAGAATCTGAATGTACCCCTCTAACTATTCGCATCCACCCATGCATCCTCCAAGGTTTGAATGCCGTTCTGATGCATCAAAAACTGCTAAAAATAGATCTTTAGAAGCCTGATCTAGAAACTTGCTAAAAATAGATTGTTGAAAGCCTAACTGGAAACCTGCTAAAATAGCAACACATATGTATCCTCCTTGAATGTCGATCTCTTGATAATCTCTAAAACTCATACATTGCTACTCTGGAACAAGGTCGGGATGGAATAAAGCTCTACAGCAAGGTACCCATATGACCAAGGTACTCACGAACTAATGATGTTGAATGGTGAACTTTGTAATGTTGAGCACACCCTATGCAATTTCCACAAACCATCGATGTCAAATGGTGAGCTCTGTAATGTTCAGTTCATCCTGTATAATATCAATGAACATAAGTTGGAACTTGGAACTTAACAGCAAACTTTGTGTAGGGAAATCTAGTGTTAACACAACCTAAGGAACACTTGGACATTTTAAAATCGTTAGTGCCCTATATGTCTTTCTTCAACATACCAAGAATTTGTTATTTTTGACATGTCATCATATGAAAAGATTAACAATGTTGAATCATGCTCTCACTATCAATGGTACTTTCACATAGTGAATGCAATGAAAATTGTGAAGAGAAGCTACCTATCAAACAAAATACCTTATAGAAAGGCTGCATGCCACAAGTACAGATGGCATTTTCCAAAGTAATTGCATTCTATTGGTCAGCAACTGCAGCAAATACTCCTCGAGTTCTACTCTCTGCCACAAAAAATAGAGAAATTCCCATGTAAGAATGTTTTCATCAACTTGTTTTGATATCGATAAAAAGATTCTTAACAATCAAACTAACAATTTTGACCAAAAATTACAGTTGGTCCTCTTACAAATATTCATTATCTTGCACAGTATTTAACCAGACTAATAAATTATGTTGGATTGAGAGGTACCCCACAAACATTAATGTACCTTTAAAGACTTCAATGTTAAAACCTGAATAGGCTGATTTGTTTAGTTTCAACCAAAGTAAAACGTGTCTAGAAAGATTTGTGATGTTTGAAACCAAAGCCCCCTCCCATTCCATTACAGGGTGGTCAAGACAAGTTAGGATGACGGTGAGAACCAAAATGAACCCTAAAGTTCCTTCAAATAACCAGTAGAACCTTAGCAACGAGAAAAGTAAAAATTAAACTTAACACATTATAAAAACCCATACTCTATAAAATCTGGATGAAAGAGCCACCCCCGGGGGTGAGTGTAAGGGTCCAATGAGCTTATTTAAGAAAGATAACTCTTTCCTTTTTTTATCCATGAATTGATTGTGGCACAATTTTTCTTCATATTTGTTTCATAATTCTTCCATTCTGTATAAACAGGGAAGTCTTTCTTCCTTGACTTGGAATAAGTGCCTGTATGTTAGGAAACTTCTAAAAAATCAACAACGGTTCTTATTACCTATCCAACTCGAACTTGAGATTAAAGTCCAAGATCGGTGCTAGCCAAATGGCAACTCAAGAGGGAAGCCAATGCCACCACACTACCCTCTTCTCACTTTAAACTGGCTCTCCTTTGGTACAAGTTGGGTGTCCCTAGAATACAATTGCTAAAGCTAGGCAATGGAGGCTCAAGATGAAGTGAAGAGTTTGCTCTAGCAAAACACAGGTTGTAGCATATTAAAATAAGGTGATGGAGGACACAGACTAGTGCCTGTCCAAATTGGCCAACAGGAGTCAAAAAGAGAATCAAGAGAGCCACAGTCAAGTGAACGGGGATGGTGAAAAGTGTTGCCTTTGCATGTGAAATCTTACCTATGAACACTTGACTAAACTGCTGTAAATCAAGGTTGGTAGACCCTTACAAAGGTGCTCTACTCATGCACATGCTAAGCAAATAAAGTGTGATTTCATTCCACAATTAAAGATACCATGAAACCCTTCCATTAATGACAAACCACAATACTTCAAATCTTGGAATGAAAACTACAAGAAGAATAAAATAAATAATCGTGTTTAAACCTTCTTCCTTAACAGCTAGCCACCCTACTTAAGGTCCTCCTTATTGCAGAAGAACTATTGGTTGTTCCAGCAAATAAAGTTAGCAAGATGGATGAGAATGGAAGCCACACATTTATAGAAACCCTTCACTTTCCATTAATCTTCAAAAGATATTCAATGAGGCTCAAGAGAGGAGTTCTCCCACAAGTTCAACCATAACTACAAAAGGAGAGAGCTAATCCTTTTATAGGCTTGTAGCTCCATCTCCTTTTACAATAAAATATGACTTTTTTCCCTAGATCCACTAATCCCTACAAGAAAAATGATAAAATAATCATGGGGACTTCTAGATCCATACTTTCCTGCAAGGAAATGTTAGTTTTTCACAATTTAATTCAATATAATCTAGGATCTTATCTGAGAGAATAACATGCACAGCAAATCAAACACAAGAGACAAGAGACACAAAGAGTTTCATCGGGAAAACCATAAAGGAGAAAATCCCGCAACTTCTTCAGAGATAGAATGAGCAACAATACAAAACCCCAAAAGATAGAAATGGTCTCCAGCAGCTTCTCTCTTCTTCACTTGTGCGAACTCCTCTCTCTCACTAATGCGCAAATGAGTGAGTGAGTGAATGTGTAAATAGAGAGGAGCACCCTCTCTATTTATACTTTACTTCCACTTGACTTTTACCCTAACTAGGCTGACTTCTCCTAGGATAATCTAATAACCCATTACCACTTAACTCAAGGCCGACCCCTCTGGGGGAGTCTAATAACCCTTTCAAATACAACAATAACTTTCCTGATCGAAGGAATAAAACCTCTCCGTCGGAAGTACTATAACATATGAATACAATATAAAATATACAAGTGAATATCTTCCGAAGTTACAATTACATTAACACTCCCTCTTAACTAGGAAGGTATTCTCTTGACACAGTCATCAACACAAGTCTTCATTACTGGATCATCATCAAAGTTGGATCATGTTACCAACTTTTTTGTACCATAGTTGGATTTTCTAGAGAGCCGCCATTTGGCAAACATGATGAATGTTTGATTTCAGTGTATCAGATGATCCAGCATTTTGTAGCTAGCCAGTTGTGGTTGGCTTGTTTTGTTTTTTGAGTCGACATGACCATGGCCCCATGGGGGTTTGTAATAAAAGTGTGCTAGTAGGATCTGAGTGCCTCGGTTTCTCATGACTGGATTAAGCAACTAAGGTATTCCAAGGAGTTTTTTCCCTTGTCAATTATACTTTGCTTAAGGTGAGGTATAATCGATGAGGTTTTCTCCCGCTCCTCCAAAGCTGGAATGCCCGATTTTGAAAATTTGGCCATGGGGGGTTATTAGAGGCCAACTAATGTATATAAGCCTACTAGACACTGTTAGAATAGGTGTCGGTCATGTCCTAGGTCCATAAAACCCTCAGAAAAAATTTCGAAAATTTTTTACCGGGTCCGTCGAAATTTGGGTTTTAATTATTTTTTAAAATTTAATAAATTTCTCTATAGTTTAAATAGAGAAATAATATTTTGTAATATGTCAGTCATCCAGGGTCCGAATTCAGTGATTGATGGTTCGTTTGATAAGCCAAAAATCACACATGACCCATGGAGCAGTTAAACCCAACTTTCGGATGTCAATTCAGCCTCGTAATTAATATTTTCTCTGAAAAGTCATTTACAGAGAAATTATTAATTAAAATAATCAAATTGAATATTTTGGAGATAATCCAAATCTCTCCAAAATTAATCAATTTGATTAAAATAAAAGGCTAAATGACATGGCAATGAGCATTTAGGAAGATTCCAATCAACTCCAAGCTTATCCAGTCATCCATCCATTCACCAGCAAAATATCTTCTTGAACCAATTCGCCCTCCTTCATGCAAAGTCGAGTTTGTGAGTTGTCATGTGGTAAGTGGTTTGTTGGTTATGCATTTATGTTAGATTGGCGCCCTCATGAGTCACCACACCTACCAAGGCTTGGCTCCTTGTAATGATTCGAGCCTATACCTACCATCCACCATATGTCTCCCTCACGACCCATTCGCATGTCTTACAAATCCTCACGTCATATCCTTTATGCTCACGTGGATCCTAGTTGGGGTTTATCTATTGGTTATCCCATGCAAACACCATTGGATTGGCTCCTCCCATTCGAGCTTTCACCTACCAAATCTCCAACTCGCATATCCCCAACCCTCACGTCAATCTCCATTTGCCTCACGTCCAAGCCTTGTTGGAACTCGTTTATTGGTTGGTGAAATCGTTGATTAGCTTGGCTTCCATTAAGGTAGAGTTAGCACCTACCTTTGTCCACTTGTCATTCATTAACCAACTAGCTCGCACTCCACATGGCTCACGCCCTTCATACCCTAGCTTGCGTGAATCCTCACCTTAGCTCGCCTTTCCTTGTTGTACATTGTTCATTGGTTAGTGCCTTCAATCCCAACCTACCCCAAAGTCGAGTTTGCCACCTCATGCCAATTCCACCTACCATAAACTCGACTTTGGCCATGTCCATCCCCTCCAAGCCCTCATGTGATTGGAATTCGACCTATCTCCCATTGCTAATTCGATTTAGGGTTTAGGCTTAGGTTTCTAGTGTGTTTTACTATAAAGAGAGGCCCATGTTGGGTTATTATCTCAAGGATTTTTGTGCAAAGAAACTCTGGTGAAAATTGTAAGCTCTTGTTTAATAAAATATTTTGAGACTTTGGAGGTCACTTGATTGGGCTCTTGGCATTGTGTCTTCATCTCATTGAAGTAATATCTCTTTCACCCTATTCTTATTATGCAAATTGGATTATGATGCTTATTGAGGACTAACAATCTAGTACTTAGGCTTCTAATCTATTGCTTTGAGTTTTTGTGTCTTTAGAGAATTCAATCATTGAGAGCTATTGGCATCTAATACCTTCGCCGATCAAGTGTTCCATTTATCTTAATAATTTGTTTGCAGGGTTGTCAGCTTCTTCCAAAGTACCTCTTGCCTTCTCCAACAAAAACTTCATTCAACTATTGGTAACCGTGGTTCATAAGCTCCTATCTTCCAGCTCTCTTTTTCTCCTTGAAATTATTTTTCTTTGACTTGCTAGTCCACCTTCTTCTAGCCATCTTCACCTATCTCCTTCTTTCGTTTCTCTTCCTTAGGATCCCCTTCTCCTAGTTTTCCCCACCTTCTCTTCTTCTTGCTTTTCATTCTCCTAAGTCTTCACTCCCTCTCAGCTCGTTTTCCTCCCTTCTTGTGCCCTCGTCTCCCCTAGCTCCTAGTCTCCTTTGCTCTCGTTTTTTGCCATCTCCTAGCCTTCTTTGCTCTCATCACCTTGCCCTAGCTCCTTCTCCTTTCCTTCCCTACTTTCACCTTCCTCTCGTCTCACTTTAATTAGCCCTAAAAAATCCACAACAAACAATCAAACTTGTTAAGTGTTAGCCTTAGATTAGTAGTATTTCCTTTGAAGAAGTTAGTGTTTAGCCTTCATTTTCCATTTTGCATAGTTAGGATCTATTATTGTTTGCATCTTATTGTTAGTTTCAATTACGTTGTAGATCTCATTTTATTAGTATAGCTTGCATAGTTTAAATTTCCAAGTTTCTTTGTTAAAGATAGAAAAAATTTCATAAAAATTTCTTAAATTTTTTACATCTTAGATCTCATTTCTAGCACATTTAAGGCACTTTTTGTTCGCTGGTCCGTTTTCCCATCTTAACTTTTAAAAACCATTTTTCATGTCATTTTATGTTCTTGGTTTCATTTTGCAAATCTAGACTTAGTTTCAAAGTTGATTTTACTTATCTAATGCTAAAGGGTATCCTGAGTTGAATGTTGTTATAGGTGCTTTTGAAGAGAAAAGGTGCTTGAGAAAGTCTTGAAGAGAAGAGGTCCAAACAAAGCAAAACTGAAACGAATCATTAGGATGAGTTAAAACGTGATATCATCTTGTATTATCCTTTGTAATAGCTCATAGGAGTTAGCTTTGTTTTTCCAAGTCTTATCATCTCAAAAGACCTTGCAAGGTTATAAACCCAAGGCATTTGTAATTGTTTAATAAAAATTTTTAAGTGGAGGAGGCCTCCACTTTTGGGTCTTCTTCCCCATTTGGGGAAGGGTGTTGGGTCTTGTGGTTTGATTTAGCTTAGATTTACGGTTTCATGCTCTTAGTTTAAAATTTGCTTCAAATAAGTCATTTTGTTTATATTCCATATTTACTTACCCCCATGCTCTCCCGAGTAGGGTCTTGGACCTGAAAGAGATTCTTGGGTAGTTTAGCTTTATTTCTTGTTTATTTTTATCTTGTTTCTCTTCCAATCCTTGACCAGAGAGCTAACTTTGGGATCGTATCCCAAAGGCCACATAGTCTTGTGGTAGCTTCTCGCTCCCCCATCAACTTCTTGTGGACATCCAGCTAGCTGGAAGGTTTCCAGGATTGGTGGCTTCTAGTGGTTGGTCTTGTTCGGAGATCAATCCCACTTAGTAGTTTAAAACTTGTGTGGTAGAACACTAGATTTACTTAGTTTCATTTTCTCTTGCCAGCAATATTGTTAGCAGTAATTCATATCTTGTCGATCAACACTATTGTTTTAATCTGTTTCAAGTTAAGTATACTGCTATTACAATCTTTTCGGCTTCTTTAAAATAAACCAAAGTCTCTTGAACTTGGCCATAATCCAAGTCAAGAGCACCCTCTGTCGGAGGGCATCTTAGTTTTTTGCATCATCCCTGCATTAGGCATTTTAAGTTTAGCAAGTCTCTTGAACTGTGGTCATAAGACCGAGTCAAGAGTGCTCTCTGTTGGAGAGTTGAACAAGGTTTCCTAATAATAAAAATTTCCACTCATACACCCCTTAATTAATTTATCTTGGTTTCGTCCTACACCCGTATGCTCTACCAACCGGAAACAGTTGGGCTAGTACTCAGAAAGGTGGAAGACTTGATAATTTACGATCGATAACTTAATTAAAATTTTTTACCCAAAACCTCAACCAAGGCAAATTACTGTTCTTCCCCACGAGAGGTGGTGCCGGGAATCCACTGTCAGACTCAAGGGCGGTTCAAACATTGGACACCTATCCTTTTGAATCTGGGTGCTTCCGACAGATCACTTAGGGTCGCCAGCATTTTCCTTGGGTAAGGTTCCACCATCTTTTGATACCTTTGGTCTTAGCCTAATAATCAAGAACATCTAAAACACTTAAAATTTACCAAGAACAATTGCAAAACGTCCTCACAAACATCTACTTTTGACTTATTTTATTTTAGCATCACAAGTTTTATTTGACTCCATTTGGCACTGGTCTTTAATATTTATATATCTTTGAAATCTGGACCATATGTCCTTGTCATTTGCTTAATATCTATCTTGTGGATGCTTTACTTCAATTTCCAAGTCAAAGTACATTGTCTTATTTTGAATTTGTATCTTGTGAATTTTGCAACGTGGATTGCGTGTTTAATCCTGTTCTTTTCATCATTTAAAAAACTCCTAAACAACACCCATCCGCATCACTACACCAAAACACATTTAAAACACACAAAGAGCCTTAGACAACTCTTTAATAGGGACTACCCCCCTTGGCTTCGTTAGGAGTTTTGCCTAAACGGAGGAGCTGGGATTCAGGTGACAGCACCTGGCTCATTGCTTGCCCCCAAGGCCACACCTCTCCCCACTTTCCAGTGAGAGAGAGCTTTCAAAAGGTTTTTGCTGCTGGTGTGCAGTTTGGCGGACAACAGATCATCATCGTCACTGCTGCTGCTATCTCGACCATCAGTCTCCAATCTACTTGTCATAGGAAGTTCTACAGACCCAGCCCTTTTTCATGTTGGATGTAGGCCTAGCGTCCATGTAGGGCTTCATCATCTCTGCGAGCAAGCCATCAAGTAGGTACATCTCAGGACTTATTATGTGCCTCCTGCAAAAGCTGCAAGATCTCCCGGGACTGATTATATGCCTCTGCAAAACCTGAAGGAGCATCCCAGGACTGATTATGTGCCTTTGCAAAACCTGTGTACCCTACTGTCACCTCATCATCTTCAGATCATCTCATCGTCACACGGAGCACAACCCAGATGCACATCACAATGTCTCCAGTATGGGAGGACTTTTCTACCACCATACGAGACCCAGCCTACCAACATGCGAGGACTTTCCTACCAGCATGTGAGACACAACACTTACATCAACCGACATGGGAGGACTTTCCTACCCCCATTCGGGAAAGGCTCCGGCACTTATGTCAAGGGCCATGGGAGGACTTTCCTACCACCATGTTGGACTGGCCCCAACCCTTACATCTGCACCATGGGAGGACTTTCCTACCACCATGTGAGAATGGCTCAGCCCTTACACCTACACCATAGGAGGACTTTCCTACCACTATGTGAGAATGGCTCAGCCCTTACATCTACCAACATATGAGGAATTTCCTACCACTATGCGAGATTAGCCCTTGAGCATCTACGTCTTCTGGACTCATCACTTCCCCTTGGAAGGTACCTCAATATGAAGTACACCAAGCTTCTCTCTGAAGTACTCAAACTTCACTCTGGCTAGCGGCTTGGTCAACACATCGGTTATCTGCTCATTCGTCGCAACATACTGGAGCTTCACTGCTCCTCTCTGCACCATATCCCTGATATAGTGGTACTTGATCTCAATGTGCTTCGACTTGTCATGGAACACCGGGTTCTCAGACAACTTCACACAACTCTAGTTGTCGCAATATATACAAGTCGCGTCCACCAGGAGATCAAACAACTTAGACAGTAGCTTCCTCAGCCATACTACCTCACAACTAGCCGAACAAGCTGCGACATACTCTGCTTCGGCTGTACTCAGTGCCACACAGGACTGCTTCCTGCAAAACCAAAAGATCACACCTGATCCCATACTGAAGCAGCACCCCAAAGTGCTCTTCCTATCAATGGCACTGCCTACCCAATCCAAATCAACATAACCCTCCAGGTTAATCTTCTGATTCGCATCATACTTGAGCCCATAATCAACCGTACCCTTCAGGTACCTCAGAATATGCTTTGCAGCAATCAAGTGAACATGTCTCGGATTCGTCAGGAACTGGCTCAATGTGTTCACAGCAAAGCAGATATCTGGTCTCGTATTCATCAGGTACATCAAAGATCCAATCATTTAACGATACATCGTGGCATCAACCGACTCTGATGAAGCATCACTCAATAGCTTCAGGTTCGATGCCATAGGTGTGGCCATGGCCTTGCAGTCCATCATCCCAAACCTCTTTAGGATCTCTATTGCATACTTCCCTTGTCCAAGGAAGATTCCATCCGCACTCTGCCACACCTCCATGCCTAGAAATTAATGCGTCATGCCCAAGTGCTTCATCTCGAACTCAGCTGCAAGCTTCCTCTTTGTATCTGCAATCAACCCATCCTCTCATGTTACAAACAGGTCATCTACATACAGTAGGAGTATCACTGGGTTCCCTTCCTCAACCTTGTAGTAAAGGTTGGAATCCGCTTTACTCTTGGTAAAGCCCAAGCTAGTCAGGAAGCTATCTATTCTGCCGTACCATGTCCTGGGCGCCTGCTTCAAACCATAGAAGGCTTTCTTCAATTTTCACACATGAGTCTTTATGTCATGTGTCTCAAATCCGAGTGGCTGCTACACATACACTTCCTCTTCCACTACACAATTCAAGAACGTTGTCTTGACATCCATCTGGTGTATCTTCCATTTCATCACTATAGCCAGAGCAAGTATTGTTCTGATGGAAGTGTATTTGGCTACATGTGCAAATGTCTCCTCATAGTCTATCCTTTCTTTCTAGAAGAAGCCACATGCCACAAATCTTGCCTTGTATTTCTCTATGCTGCCATCTGCAGCATGCTTGATCTTGTAGATACACTTGGAAGTCACCACAAACTTCCCTTCTGGTCTCAGGACCACATCCCAGACATCATTCTTCATGATCAACTGGTACTCTTCGATCATGGCATCCTTCCATTCTTTCTTCCCAGTTGCTTCCTCATAGTTGGAAGGTTCTTTGTCAATGATGTCACACAGCAGGGCTACATAACTGGAGAATGGTCTCAGTCTCTTGCTTTCTCTATGCACTCCCTCTGCAGCACCATATCTCTCTACATCTTGAATTGTTTCTCGTACCCATGCTGGTTTCCTCTTGTGAGGATTCTTCTCATGTGGTGGATCTACAGGTTCCTGTGGGTCTTCCACCTCACGTTCTCCATAATCTTCTGGATTTATTTCATTCATTGTTGTATCTCGGATCCTGGGTGCTTATGGTTCTTAAATGTCTTCAATAGGTATTGTTATCACATTTATAGTAGTCGGGCTACCATACATTATTTTTCTGATGCCAGTGCACTATTCAGCCAGTTCCCCTACATTTGAGATGCTGAGATGAGCATCTATATTGGATCACTATCAGATTGTGGACAGCAGTTATATTTCCCATGCCATGACTGAGTCTCGGGACACTCAGAGAGATGACCGATGTAGCCATTATACCATTGGTACAGAGCAGTCAATAGTGCCCAGAGTTGCAGCAGCAGTTTCAGAGGACAGATGATGGTACAGGTTGATGAGCATTCAGGTATATGACTCAGCAGGTATATCATGGTGTTATGGTTAGATTGCTTTTATACTTATTCTTATAGCATGTCTTAGCACTTAGTATCATGATCTGGCGATCATATAGATATTTGGACCTGGTAGATCTATATATATATATTGTCCCTACTCAGACTTAGAAGTTCACTATTCATACTCATTGGTATGTACCCTCCTTAGGGAGAATAGAGGTGATCATTCCACCATACCTTGGCTTGCTAATGTTGGCTCCATCATTTCATTGTCTTCATCCATCCATTGCCTACCTTTTAGTTTATCACCCTGACTTACTACTTGACTAGTGACATGGAGGATCTTTTCCCCGCTGTAGCCTCTGTATTGGATGAGCTTCCCTGTTTATTGTGTCTCGGCTCTGAGTTGGTGACAAAACTTACCTATGGTGAGTTGGAGTTCTTTGTGAATTCCCCCTAGTCACTAAAGTTGTGTTGGCTAAACCTGAAACTTTTAGTGCTGCCATGAATACAAAATCTGGAAAAATGAAATGCTATATCTTGTATGAAAAGCCCATTCATGCAATGTGTTTCTAAACACACATGAATGAGAGGCATGCCAAATGAACATGGCTATGAAAATAAAATGTTATATCTTTTGGAAAATAAATACCTAGGTAAACAAGCTGTCCATGACACACCTAGAAGTGCTCAGGTAAACAAGTGCCTTAAAAACACACCTGTAGCAGAAAGCCTAAAGAAAAAATGTAAATCTATGCAATGTGTTTATAAACACACATAGATCAAGGCTATGGAAACTTCAGGCCCAAAAAGCAATAGAACTTAAATGCTATATCTAAACAATTGCTGGCCTTATTTGTATTATGGATTGTGCGCATCTGTGAAGGTGAATAAACCCTCTTTAAACAACTCATCCATTTGTGAGACACCGCCATTCCCTGTGTTATTGCTCATTCAGTATATACTATGGTGTATATTCCCTTTCCCTTGCCAAAGTGTCACAAAGTTAAGTCAGTCAAGTCATCCCTTAGCCTAGCCAATTATTTCAGCCAAAGCAGCTAGGAATCGACCCCCCCCCCCCTCGAATCGATCCCGAATCGCGCTCCAGACGGAATCGATGAGGGATCGATTTTGGAAGCGCGAATTGGGATCGATTCCGTCAGGAATCGATTTTTCAGTTCGCGAATTGAAGGCAAAAAAACAATCCCTGCCAAATTGTAATTCGTTGGGGAATCGTCGCTCCCAAGTCGATCCCAGGTCGATCTCGGATCGATTCCCAGTCGAACCCGAAAAAAAAAATCGATTCCTAAATCGATTTCGAGGCCGATTCCGCGGACGGGCGGATTTTTGAAATTTTTTTTTGAGTTTTGGAATTTTTTTTTAGGGTTTTGTTTGTTGGGATAGGTCACTTTGGGCCATTAAAAGGTGAATGAGTCCATTTGGACTCATTCCATTGCTCATTTGTTTGATTGGGAGGAGTTTGAGAGCTTTGAGTTTGAGCATTGAGTGGGAGATTGAAGGGGAGATTGAAGGGGAGAGAGCTTGCAAAGGAGATTGAAGCTTTCATAGAGACATTCAACCACCATTGAAGAGCTAAAAGGTAGGCTCTATAAATTCTTCTTTGTTTGTTTTTCCAATTTTTTTTCACTATGTTAAAAAATAGAAAACTTGCAATGTTCTCTTCTCCTACTCTTTCCAATATCTTCTTCTCCATCATTCTATTGCAGGGAACAAGTGACTCTCATCTTGAATCAAGAAACATGATGGGTATTTGGTTTTGGTTTTTCATTCCACTTCTTCTCATTATGATGGTGTTGGGAAGTAGATGTGGTGGTGGTAGTGATGAGGGGGAAGAGGTAGAGAGTGATGCATACCAAGGAGAAGAGGAGGAAGGGGAAGAGGGTGATGATGAGGATGAGGGTGAGGGTGATGTGGGGCAAAAACAAAAAGACACAACACCTTTGTGGAAGTATGTGACAAGGCAAGGGGGAGGGAGAGGGGGTGGAACCACAAAGTTTGGATGCCCCCATTGTGGGAAAACATACACAGGTTCATATACCCGGGTGAGAAAGCATTTGTGTGGGGTTATGCCATGCGATGTAGGTAAGTCTCATGGAGTCAAAACTTGTGACAAAGTGGGAGCTAAAGAGAGAAGCAAATACAGGATGGAAGAAGAGGCCACTCAAAACAAGTCCAAGAGATCGAGGGTTGATTCTGAATCCCCACAGAGAATGTTTGGTAGTGGAGGTGCTGCTGGATCATCATCGGCTCGATCGGGAGCCTCATCTCCCCATGGAGTCTCGCCTATACGAGGAAGAACATTATCCGATTTCCTTGACCAAGGTTGTAGAGATGATGTGGATTCAAAAGTTTATAGGTTTCTCTATGCATGTGGTGTGCCATTCAATGTTCTTCGCTCACCCTATTGGCATGAAATGGTACAAGCCATCAATGGTGGCCCTCAAGGATATAGAAGCCCTGGGTATGACAAAACTAGAACCGTGGGACTTGACAAGGAAAAAGCCAAAATCAATAGTGCTCTTGGAAAGTTCACAAATGATTGGTCCAACTATGGGGTATCCATTGTATCTGATGGGTGGACAAATGTTAAAGGCAGGCCGTTGATAAATATTCTTGGCGTTTCTGCTAGCGGTGCGGTCTTCCTTTCAGCCCATGACTACTCAGATCGCTACAAGACCGCTATTAATATTGCACAACCTTTACTTAAAACCATTCAGGAGATTGGGCCATACAATGTCATTCAAGTTATCACTGATAACGCTGCTAATTGTAAGGCAGCAGGAGCAATCATTATGGATAAGTATCCCAACATATTTTGGTCAGGGTGTTTGGTTCACACATTGAACCTTTTGCTGCGTGATATTGTTAAGATGAAGGACCCTAATTATCGATGGATTGGTGCCTTGTACAAGAGAGGTAAGAAAATGATCAAATTTATTACCAATCATAGCATGGCCCACCACATTTTTCGCAATCACTCTAAGTTGGATTTATTGAAGATTGCAAAGACTAGATTTGCTAGCTACTACCTCACCTTGAGGAGGCTTTTGAAGGTAAGAGAGGCATTGGCTAGTATGGTATCAAGTGATCCATGGCAGGAATTGAAAGACAGAGTTGCAAGTGCATCGGATAGAAGTGACTTTCAGGAGGTGGAGGACACCGTTCTTGAAGGTCATTTTTGGTCACAGGTTAGGTATGTTCTGCAGTTCACCAAGCCAGTTTATAACATGATTCGTTTTGCAGATACAGATCAGCCGGTGATTGGGGAGGTATATGAGCAGATGGATAGCATGCTTGGTCAAATCAAAGACATTGTTGAGCAAAGAGATGTAGTCTTGTATGACCATATTCATAAACTTGTGGTCAAAAGGTGGGATAATCTAAATGTTCCACTCCATGCCCTTGCATATGTCCTCACCCCAAAATACTATTCTCCAATTTGGTTGGCCCAACCTGCACCTGGGGGTGGAGTCAGGAAAAAACCCCACATAGATCCAAAGGTTGCTGCTGGGTATATGCTTGCATTAGAAAAGTTGGTCCCTGATGAGGAAGAGTGTGCTCAAGTACGGAGTGAATTGAGCATATACATAAGTGAGCATGGACGCTTTGGTTCGCTGTTTGCAACCAAAGATCGAGACAAATTGGATCCTATCCATTGGTGGAACATGCATGGCTCTGGAGCCACATATTTGCATAAATTGGCACTGAGGGTGCTATCACAGGTTGTTAATAGCTCTTCTGCAGAGAGGTGTTGGAGCACCTACAACTTCATCCACAGTGTAAAGAGAAACAGTCTGAATGTAGATCACGCAGAAAGCTTGGTTTATGTGCACTACAACTTGAGGTTGTTGTCCCATTATTGTGAGGCGGCCAAGAATGATAGAACATTTTTGACTTGGGACAACAATCCAGAGGAGGCTAATGTGGAGGATGGAGCCATAGCATTAGAGCGCTTGGAGGCTGAACTATTGGGTGATCATGATGATCCAATTCAGACTACCCCTACAGAGATGCCACCCCCAAGCAGAAGCAGCTTTCCAGATGCAGGAGTTTTGCCTTTAGCTTCACAACGTCCATGGGTGTTTGAGATCCCGCTTGATCCATAATCTACACATCAAATAACATACACCCAGATTTTTACTTTTCTGAAATTCACCTTGTGGGTCCTATTCCACATTTTAAGGGATTTAATCCCCATTTTGGACCACTTGGAACACTTAAACTCAGATCTAGTAAGATCTAGCCGTCGGATTGCCGTGAAATTATAGATCCATACTCCTACTTGACTGACCTACCCGGATCTAAAGTTTGGATGCCATCCGACTTGTCTTGACCTACCTAACCCTCATTTTTGGCCTCCTTGGGCAAAGTCGCACCACCTTGGAGAAGTGAGTTGACTCACTTCTAGGACGTGGGTACTTGAGATTTTTGGAGATTTGGAACCGGAATAATTCAAAACCTAGGTCTAGTGTGTCCCTTTGTCAAATCTCGCCTTGGGGACAGCATTCCTTGTTTTAAGGGATTGTGGTCCACTTGGGTCAAACCTAGATCTAGAAACATTCATCCATCAAGACCTCTATTGCCCATTTGTCCCATGTACTAGGAGTCCTAAACCACAAGTCAACCCTACTTTGACTCCACTTCCCAATTCCCAAGGCACTGGTTTCTCTCCAAGTTAATTCAACTCTCCTAGATTTTTGGATTGATTTGTGTTTTGACTTTTGCATGGTGAACTAAACCCTTGAAGCTATTATGTATCATGGTCAAGCTTGTCATCTGTACTAGTTAGCCCCAATTGAACCCCTAAACTACCCTGCATTGGACACGGTTCCCAAGGCAGTAGGTCTTCCAACATTGAACTAGTACTCTCATCCTGGACCTTATCTTTAATTATTATAAGCCACTCTCACATCAACTATGAACCAAAGCTATACTCATTAAACCCCTCACTTGGCTTGTGACTTCATCCTTAGGTCTAGGATAAACCATACACCTAACTTCACTTAGAAATACCCTGATTTGGTGTCTTGGTTTTGATCTCTCCTGTCGGGAGTAGATCGGGTCTCCCCCTTTGTTGTCTGGGCTAGATAACATAAAGTGAAGGTTGCCTCGACTGGCGTGACAACCATATACTGGAGGTCGAGGTGATCGTGGTTGCACCTTTTGAGTTGCCCTTCCCTATTGCCATCCATGACTGGATACATCCATAGGGGTAACTACAGTTTAGGTGATAACAGGTATCTTTCTGGATTTCTGATATGCTAAGTCTTCGTCGAATGTTATATCCCTGTTGATGTCGATCTTCTTGAACCTTGGGAAATATATTCTGTAAGCCTTCGAGCTTTCACTATATCCCACAAATATACCCTTCTTTCCTGAAGGATCTAACTTCGTCCTCTTCTCTTTTGGAATGTGTATGTACACCGGGCAACCAAATATTCTGAGATGGCTGACTTCTGGTTTCTCGCCGGAGAAAGCTTCTTGTCAAGTACTCTATGTGGAGTACAATTTTGTACATACATGGTTGTCCTAACAGCTTATGCCCATAGATGCATAGAAAGATCCTGGTCATGAAGCATCGCCCTTGCTGCTTCCATAATTGTTCTATTCTTCCTTTCTGCAACTCCATTATGTTGTGGATTATATGGAGTGGTCAACTCCCTCTTAATCCCTGGATCTCTGCATAATTTCTTGAAGTCTTTTGATGTGAAATTTTCGCCATTGTCTGACCGAAAAGTCTTGATTTTATTCTCTGTGTGGTTCTCGATCAAGGCTTTGAATTCCTTGAACTTACTGAATACTTCATCTTTGCTCTTCAAGAAATATATCCATGTCTTCCTAGTAGAAAAATCATCAATGAAAGAAACATAATATACATACCCACTCAAAGAACTGGATGACATCGGACCACATACATCGGAGTGGATGATTTCCAAGATTCCTTTTCCCTTGCTTTCGCTGCTTGGAAATGTCTTGTTTATGTTCTTTCCCTTCGCACATCCTTTGCAAACGCCTTCATGCTTTGCCTAGATTTCTGGAAGACCTTCAACAACTTTGCTTGCAAGAGGTAGTGCTCTATATTGCAAATGTGCAAGCCTTCTATGCCATAGTTCACTAGGCTCCATGGATTCATGGACCAAGGCTTGTTCTAGTTGGCCCTTCAGTTTGTATAACCCTCCCTCTTGCTCTCCAATCACTACTGCATCATCTATAGTCTTTCCCTTTGGCCACATAAGAACTTGGCCATCTACAAATGCAACCCTCATACCTTTTGCATCCAATGCAGATATGGAGAGAAGGTTCTTCTTTAGTCCTGGTACAAACAAGACATCTTTCATCTTCATGGAATTTCCAGAGTCTAGTTTATAAGAGGCTTCACCACTTCCTTTTATAGGATACTGGTAATCATCCCCAAGTTTCACTTTGTGGGGTGATTCATGTTCAGATAGATTCATAAAGGATTCCTTGAATCTTGTCATATGCTTGGAAGCCCCACTATCTATAAGCCAATCATTGCTTCCGTGTGTGATAGTGCCTATGAGAGTAGAGATCAGAACATACTCTTCATCACTTGAAGAATCTTCACTTTCTTCTCTGGCTCTCTTCCTGGGAGGTTCATCATCCTCTGCAGTGTGAGCATGATGTCTTCTCTTGTTGTTCTTCTTCTTGTGAGAGCCCCTTTTATTTCTAGGAAAATCCCTGGAGTAATGTCCCTTCTCATCACATGTATAGCATCGAATGGTGGACATATCTCTTTAGGATCTAAAGTTACCCCTCTGATTCTGGTGGTGGTGTTTTTCTTTCTTACTGTGGTGGTGCATCCTCTTGTTATCATTCCTCTTGGAGTGTGTTGTGAGAGCTTGGTCTTCATTACCCATCTTCTCTTCTCGAGCTACGAGTCGAGCTTCTTCTTGTGAGCATTCCTCCCACAATCTACTGAATGTGATGAGCTCCTTCCTAGCACAAATTCCTTGCATGAAGGAATCCCATGACCTAGAGAGACCATTCAAGGTGGTCATCACTATTTCTCCATTTTCTATGTCTTCTCCCACAGCTTCAAGTTGTTCTTTTATCTGAGAGACCCTTGTAAAGTAAAACTGCATGGTCTCTGCATTTTGTATCTTCACATTCTTCAACTGGTTCCGCAATGTCAACTTCCGATTTCTATTCTTTCCTTCAAATAACTTGGTCAAGGAATCAAACATCTCCTTGGGTGTCTTTAGAGATGACACATGTGGTATGAGATGGTCCTTGATCTGCAATAATCTTCTTGGCCTTGACCAAAGTTCTTCTTATGTAAGGTCTTAGCCTCATCTCCCTCTGGAACTGGAACCTCTTCATTCACATAGGTGTCCAATTCATTCTCTTCTAGGACAAGCCCAATCTTATACTCCCATGCTCGGAAGTTATCAGCCCCTTCAAGCTTATCCTCAAGCTTGGTGTGGTGAGACATCTTTAATCAGTACTTCAAATGGAAAAATAAAAAAACATTTAGGTCTTACCACTTGATTTGCTGAAACTGGGTCTGGAGCTGGCTAGGGTTTGACAGAGAAACCCTAAAAGTTCAAACTTGGAATTTCAAACTTTCATCTGGATAGAGAGATGGGCCTTGCTGAGGTGAGCAAGCTGGTACACTTGGATTTTGAAAATTCCAAAAATTGACCCCTCAAAAGTGACTTGCGAATTTTGGATTTGCAGTGCCTGATCCTTTCTGGTTTTCTGGTTTTTTTGGTCTAAAAGTCAAACTAGGGTTTGACTTATCCCGGGGTTCTACCCAACGAAAAACTTCGATCTTGGTCTCTAAGTTTCGATTTTGATGAGAACAATCCTGTGCTGAGAGCACTCAAAAATTCCACTTCTGTCAAAAGCCCTAATTTCCCGCAGTAGTGACAGGCCAAAAAATGAAAATGCTCAGAATCCAATTCTGCTTCGACAGAAAGATGCGCCTTTTTTAGGTGAGTTAGCCTAGCCTCCTTTTGCTGATGATTTGCGGAGAGAAACCCAAAAATTAAGAAGCCCTAGCTTCTGCAGCTGCATAGTGTCTTCTTCTCAGGTTAGCTCTGATACCATGTTAGTTTTTCACAATTTAATTCAATATGATCTAGGATCTTATCTGAGAGAATAACATGCACAGCAAATCAAACACAAGAGACAAGAAACAAAGAGTTTCATCGGGGAAACCATAAGGGAGAAAACCCCGCAACTTCCTCAGAGATAGAATGAGCAACAATACAAAACCCCAAAAGATAGAAATGGTCTCCAGCAGCTTCTCTCTTCTTCACTTGTGCGAACTCCTCCTCTCTCTCACTAATGCACAAATGAGTGAGTGAGTGAATGTGTAAATAGAGAGGAGCACCCTCTCTATTTCTACTTTACTTCCACTTGACTTTTACCCTAACTGGGTCGACTTCTCCTAGGAGAGTCTAATAACCCACTACCACTTAACTCAGGGCCAACCCCTCTGAGGGAGTTTAATAACCCTTTCAAATACAATAATAACTTTCCCGATCAGAGGAATAAAACCTCTCCGTCGGAAGTACAATAACATATGAATACAATATAAAATATACAAGTGAATATCTTCCGAAGTTACGATTACATTAACAGAAAACAATACAATAATGTTCTCTGATAACCAACTCATGTGACAAATTGAACAATAATAAATAATAGTGATTATGCCATCTGTCCATGTGTCTCTTCGTAGAGATAGATGTCTTCCTCATCAAGGGTTTGAAACCTTCGAGATATACACCAAGGTAGCATATGTGGCCTTCAAGGTGGACATTCCATTTGTATGAACATAAGTGCAATGAAAGCACCCTCAAGAAGGACATCCCATCAAATGTGTGATAGGGTGTGAAATGAACCGAGTAGAAACCTCCTCCAATGGTACGTATGGGCTCATCCCCCAAGGTGGCGACAACCATTAGAACTATAAGCAAGGGCATCACAATACTTGATCAATATCCATGAAAGAAGGGGATGACCTCATCAAATAAAGGTGACCATGCCAAGACATATGTGCAATGAACCCTCCTCAAGTGGCACGTGTGACCTCCATTAGTGATATGTCGCATCAAATAGGCATGAACATCTATAATAACTCCTTCATAAGAGGACGTCCTTTCTCAAACAACTCCATAGCTTAGTCTTCAAGGTACAGTAACCCTCGAATGGCTGGACCCCTTAAGTAAGGTATCAATCAACCATAGGCTAGTAATGAATCAAAGTATTTTAATGATTCCATGAAGCAAGGGGATGACCCCATCAACTAATATGTCCCTGCCTCATCTTAAATGCAATTAGGGGAGCGTTGCTTATCCAAGTCAACAAACTCCTCAAAGTTTGGGCACTCCTCCTAAAACATTAAAAAACTCCAACAATAACTTAACTCTCTACACTCAATGATTCCTTCTTCCTTGGCATTTGCTTCTTAAAGACATATTGGATCCTTTCTGTGATGAGTGCTTCCTTGAGGCTATTGACTTTGACATTTTGCCAAGCATTTAAATTGGTTACACCATTATCTTATCTGCTTTTCAAAGTAGAAACTTCGCGCAACTCCTATTGACAAGTATTTCATCTTCTAGTCATAATTATAGGTTTGATCTCTTATCATTACATGAGTTTCATTATCTTACCCCTTGACATGTAGGGGTGACATGATGATCGATGCTATTGTGATTTTGTATCACATCTATCAGCTCCACAGATGAGATCTATGGTTTGCTCATAGATATTTGCCAAAAACACATCTAGCTTGTTAGATCACCAGTCTCGTGCTACATATTCTTGAGGCCTTTTCAGTTGATGCAAGTGTTGTGACACATGTTATACATATTGATACATGGGGATTGACTTCTTCTATATGGGATGTGACCGTGAGATGGTGTGGCTCTATAGTGGCTCATGTACTTTTAATCATCATTTCCTGGCTAAGGATGTATGTGGTGTGGTGATAATTTCCTAAGATAAGTGTGTCACCTTGTGAGTTAGGTGTAACCCTAGAATTTAAGTAGGTGTAACACATTTCATATCATTTTACACTTTTTACCTAGCCATTTCTCATGCCATGTCATTCCACTAGTTATTCCATTCATTTACATCATTCCCCTTTTCATAATTGACTTATCATATGTTATGTTCTTGGGTCTTAATACTATTCCCATGTATGAATGCCTAAATCAAGTTAAAAGAGTTAAAGTATTGTAAGGTTGATGCAACTAAATAATAAATGTTATAAACTAAGTTGCCACAAAACTTGGGTACGAGGACACGTACGAGTACGGGGACAAGGACGAGGACGCCACTTTTTGAAGGCTCATAATCTTCACATGATTGACCCTCTGAAGGCTCATCTATTGTTTCTACCCATTTATTTATGAGTAACTCTGTAAACATGTCATATCCAGTGATGGATCTCAGTGTTAGATGGTCAAACCACAGTCGGGCATCCCCCTCTAGAGATGCACCAAGAGCTCTCAGATAAACATCTTCATTGGTTGCTACTCGACCTTCCATATAATACCAAAGGTCATCCAAATGATTTTCAATTGAAATGGCTTGGCTTCCATTGAAATGGGGCAACCTTTTGATATACTTATCGGACATAGGATAAGGTGCCCCTTTATTTCCGAGAAGTCATAGGAAGAAGATTTGGCTTGCTTTTCAAATGCTCTACATACTTTATTTGGGACTTGATGTAATGTCCCATTTTGACCAATTAAGCAGTATCAAGTGACATGCGCAACATGCAGTGCGTAAGTCAAAATGCATGCGGCATGCATCACTAAATTTGCATGCATGCAGAAGTTAGGTTGCATGCGACATGCTAAAAGTGAGTTGCATGCAAGAATAAAAGAAGGGCATGCAAAAAGTGAGTTGCATGCAATCAGAAGAGAATAAAAGAAGGCAAATCAACCTTTCTACGTATCCATTGTTATTATTATTTGTTCAGGATTAGTTTGAGAGCTCTGAGAGCCGTTTAGGGTTGAGGTCAAGTACCTTAGCCAATATTGGTTTCGACGGTGAAATCTATCCATCCTAGTCAATTCAAGAGGAAAGATCATACAGGTCTGTCATTGTGAACTTCATTGAGAGAGGATTTATTGAGTTTAGGAGCAGAGTACAAGTTACCTTGAAGCTGGGCGAATTGCCAACTTAGGGCTTTGTATTAGCAGCAATTCATTGCTAAGTGAGGCGCCTCCATCTCTTGAAAGTCCGAGTACAAGAGGGCGTGACCATTGACTGGTATCATAGTGAGTTGGAAGGGCGTATTAATCAGATTAGAGGAGCAGCGTCTTGCTCTTGAACAGTTTCTTGACCATTCACCAAAGTCGTGGCAAATCTGCGCAATCATTCACCAATCTCATGGGGCAGCAAGCTATTGACAAACCAACAGTTAAAATCGTGATCATCTTGGGCAGCCATTTATCATTCCTGAAGGGCGTCAACCTACTGTTACAGTCACCAATAGAAAAAGGGCGGCGGTCCATTGCTTGAGGTTTTGGTCCATGTGTGAGGAAGGCGTGACTCCATTCTAAAGAAGGTAATACAGCAGCGTTATCTTAATCTGTTGGGGAGGAAGTCTGAAGCAACAAAGCTCATGATCACCTTTTAGAGGGCGGCCTTCACAATGCAGGAGCATGACCAGTTTATTAGTGCATCTCACCTTCTAGCTGGGTGCCGTTCATATACTACACATGTCTCATCATATGCTATCTCCAGATATGACTTTATATATAGCAGCAGCATACAGTCCTCTTCCAATCATTGAATTCACTACCACAGATCATTGAAGGGAACACGAGTTGTCTATTGAAAGCTGCATGGGCACTAAAGAAGGGATCAAGGACACTATTGCTTATTAGGAACAGCATTTCTATCTATGGAAAGATCAGCGTGCCATCTTTGGGACTGTTGCGTGGATACTTAGGGGTGTGAACCTCTTAGATCACTGCTTAATTAATCTAGAGCAGTGACTTCCTATTTATATCAGCCACCAAGACTTATTGGCATTAACTATTCCTAGCAGCAGCACGTATTATTTGGAGGCCAAGTTTAATATCAGAAGGACGTGGTATCAGTGAGGGTTGAATTCAAGGGAAAGGCCCACGACCTCACTCTCAGAATCTTCTTGAAACCATCCAGGAATCGTGAGCTTCATATGTGGAAGATGCATGCATTAAATAGGGGCATGACCTACCCATGAAATGCCATTCTCTCTCTGCTAGGCGTTATTTACATTCTCAGCACTCAACATCAGCTCCAAGAATGCATTAAAGTTATTACAGCCATTCTCAAATCAGCGTTCTTGACATTACAGGTCAGCATTAGTTTATGACTGAGATTTAAATTGTATTGGATAGTTTGAAGCAATGTCCATATGTTTGTTATTTGATAAACTCCACTATTGATAACTTAGGGTGTTTACAAGCTTGAAAGCTATTTACTTTTACGAGATTTTATTGTTAACATTGTATGCAATTATCTGGGGTTAAAACAAACATTTAAGAGCCATATTGCTCAAACCCAATCAGTCACATGTACTAGAGACTTGGGAGCACATGCAAGGGTAGTTTCCAAGAGAGAGAGAAAAAATTGATCTAGTGGTAGAAGGAGATTACAAAGCCAAAAATCAATCCCAATTTGCTTAAGATGCAAGAGATGTGAGGCACAAAACAATTTGATATTATTCTCCAAGAGACCTTGGGAAATCTTAAAAGGGAAGAGAAGCATGCAATTTGTTTATATGATCAGTCAGAGCCATGCATGAGTACCAGCAATGAAGACTTGGAGAAGCAGTGTAGTGAACTTGTGAAGAGTCAGATCAAATACAACCAATTGAACGTCAGTCTCATTCGTCGTCTTCACGTACAAAGATTCCTTATGATTCGGAGCAGCTTTGGGCTTACATAGAGAGTTATCATCCGATAAGCCTTTTTTAACAATATGATGAAGTAGTTGATCTACCTCATTATTCAGAAAATTTTCTCAGTCCTATCCAGTCATGGATAGAAGAAGCTTGCAGGAGGACTTGCCAATTTGGGAAGCAGCTCAATGATGTTTTTTCCTATGATCTCCCATCCAGCCCTCTCATCCAGAAATTGTACGCAGGTTTGCATTTCTTAAGTAAATTTTCCTTGCTTTGGCAGGTAACCAAACGCAAGGTCAAAAACTTTAAAATTGATGAAATGTTAAGATGGTTACATTGGATTTTTCATTTTACTTAGCAATTTTATTATGTTATGCTTAGAGTAGGAAAATAAGCTCCTCAAAGTGAGCATTTACTTTCTGCATTTCTGTTTCAGTATTTTCCTTTTATGTACTTAAGAATTTTTCTTAGTTTCATTTTTCAAATAAATGCAACTTGTGGTTCATAAGCCTTTTTATAAAACTTGTGATACTAAAGGGTTTTCTTGTCTAGTTGAGACGTTTTTACAAGCTATAGAAACCAAAGATTCTAGTGTTCTCGCATCCTCTCCTTGCTTGAAGGCCAGATCGAGCACACGTCCCGCAATTGGAGCCAGATCTTACCACCTAAGTTGTACTTACTTGGTTGTCAAGCGAGCCAGCAAAGATTGAAGCAATGTACTAGTTCATTGCTAGCATTCAGTGTTAAAAAATGACAAAACCCAGAAATCTGCTCACACACAGTTCATGGACAGATTTGTCAAACACTTCATGAACCACTGATATCACCCTTCAGATGTAAACTAAACCAATGTAATTTATCCAAGCATTAAATAGACATGTGCTATGGCTGATATACTGCTCATAAAGTACATTTAGCAGCAGAAAATTATAAGAAAACAGCAGACTGTCATACACATTAAAACACAGTATTTTGGTCAAATTTGACCCTGGAAAAACCCCCCCAACCCCTGGGGAAAACCAGTCAAGAGAGATTTTATTATATATCTTCTTCAAAAGAGAAAGTACAGCAGTAATCTATTCAACAGTAAGCCAAACTTATCTCAGACCTAGAAGACCACAACAGTGCCTCGAAATTAGTGCTGTAGATGCATTAATTTCTGTGCATTTATTGCCTCGAAATTCGTGCCACAGAGGCTGTATAAACTGCTTCTCACAGTCAACTTTCCTCCTTGAATATTGTTCCCAGCTTAGTCTTCGGTCTCGGTCTGTGTGCCTCCTATAACAGCAGCAAGATACATTGATTTTCGTGCCACCTTAGCCTTGAAAATCACGCCCAGTCAGCAGCAAAATCAAGCTGTACGGACTGTGTACAAACAGCAATTAGTTTCAACAGTCTCCCTCCTCGAAAACTGAACCAATCTACTCAGAATGTGTGCCCAAGAAGTCTTCTCGAAATATGTGCCAACACTCTCGATTTCTGTGCAGCAGTGCCTCCTCGAACTGCGTGCCCTTCAGTGGTTACTTTGCTGCTGTAGCTTGCCTTGGAATTGAGCCAATCTCTGGCTCCTCTCTCTCTCTCTCGAAGTTTGTGCCCCTCTCCAAATGCTCTTGGAATGTATGCCTCTCTCTTGGAATTCAAGCCACCCTCCAAAGACTCTCTATTGGAATGTGTGCCAAACTGAAATCTCATTCAACTTTTTATTTACTCTATTAGGGTTACCCTCATGACTTTTCAAATTCAACGGACGAGATTAGATCTTGGCCAAGAGATCTATGGCTGGGATCTAATCTCTCACTCACTTAAATCTCCTAAGTGAACTTTAGAACAAATTTTTCTTTTTGAAAAGTCACTTAACCCTAAATATTTAAAAAGTACACTTTATGACTTAAAGTCACTTTAAAAACATAATAAAGTACAACTCACTTTAAAATCATAAAGTCACATCAAAAAGGTACTTTAATAAAAAACACATTACTAAAGTCACTTTAAGAATATAAATGAGACTCCAAGTTATTGACCCCTGCACCTGGGCACCTAATGCAAGAGTGCCACCGAGCTATCAAATGCTAACATTCAGAAGTTCAGCCGGCCAATTTGGCCAGTTTTTCAAAATTTGCATGTCCATGCCCCACGGGAAATTGTAATAAGTTGGTCTAGCATGGTCTTTTTTGTAACAGACTTGGCTTGCCTTAGGTTTATCTATCAATGTGGTACTCTGGGGTGTTTTTTCCTAAGTTATTATGCCTTGCTTTTCAGCGATGCATAATTTCTGAGTTTTTCACTCACACCTACAGAGTTGGAGAATCCACCTTGGTGGCCAAACCTTGGGAGGTTATTAAAGTCTAAGGGTCTATGTATTTTAACATACTAGCCATCAATGTTGAGTCACATGGACATGTACTAGGTCCCCCTAGGATTTATTTTTGTTTTTGAACTTAAAAAAAGTTCCCGCAAACGGGGCTATTTTTTAATTTTTTAATTGTAAAAGTTAAAAATCTCATAAAAAAGTGGTTAGAAGGTGAAAGTCACCATGGGGGTGCTCATTTTCTAACCCGGAGGACCCATATTACCTCTAAACCCACTTTCCAAAGTATTTGAGTGATTATTTATCACTTAAAAATTCTCTCAAAAAATCATAAAAGAGAATAAAAAATTAAAAAAATAAAGATCTGAGAGAAAATCAAATTCCTAAATCAAAGGAATTTTGTCCTAGTGAAGATCCAATTCAACTGGGGATCAATATCGGAGGCCAAATCAATCAAATAGGGATGATTTCCAATCAAATCTAGTGAATGGCGAGTTGTCAGGAAGAGGGGAGGGCACACTTCTCTTCATGAGGGGCGCATTTCTCATTTGGAGGCTTTTCTATTGGATGGGATGGTAATCCCAATGTAGAGGGGGGCCATTTCTCTTGAAGTGGAGCCCACCTCTTGAGTTTAGCTCAACCAAATCCCTTTGGTGTCTCTTGGAAGTCGCCCTCAGCTCCGTAAACTTGCTCAATTGTGCCCTAAGTGATCTCTAGTCTATCATGCGCCCCTGTAGCTTAGAAATTCTATAAAAGCAAGGCCCGTTCCATTGTTAGAGGATGGATGGTGGAACCTATGCCCATGTAATATTGTTGTTATCTGATGAATAAAATTGAAAGAATTTGGAGGTTCGTGATGTGCCATCCGATGAATGCTATTTTGCTGAGGTGATATTGTACTACTTGGTTTTCCTTTGCTTCAATTTTGTTGATAGATCTAGCTTACAAGATTGTTTATAATCCATAGAGTAAGCATTTACGGTTGTTAAGTTGTTTACTTGTGCTTTGTTTTTAAGAGACACGGGAGTAGCCAAATGTACTCAGTTGTACCGAGACTCTCTTGATCTCTTTTCTTCAAACACACTCGATCTAATCCATTGTTGGCAAGTGTTTTCTTATAGTTGTGCAAAATACTGATCTGAAGGAGGAGTTGAGCTCAGTTGCATCCTCTACCCTCTTCAGCACTTTCGAGCAAATATTTTTGTTTGCGGGCATTCCAAAGTCTTCATAAAAAGATCAAGCTTGGGGATTGAAGTCTTCCGTCCATCCTTATAAACTCAATCTCTCTTTTTCTGGTTACTTTGTACTATAGGTTGAATCAGTAGATCTAGTTTGCAAAGCCTTATTTTTTTAGATCTATTTTGTTTTGGCATGTTAAATAGCTAGATCTGAAAAGTGCTTCAGTAGCTTCCCTTTTACATTAGATCTAAGCTAGCTAGCTAAGTTGGTACTTAGAAATTTTTCCAATATTCTTTCAAGTACCAAGTCTAAATTTTTTTATCTTTTATTTGTTTGTATCACTATTTTCTAACATCTTTTGTTTGTTGGTTTTGCAGATTTGACGAAAGAGTAGAGAGATACTATGGCAAAATTTCATTAAAATCAAACCATTCAGGGCTCCAGAGACCTCTTATCTTCGTCTTATTGATTTCTAAGGTTGTAAACCCTTGGATCCAAGTTTATAAGCACCAAGTGGTGTTTCTTTTGAAGAGTTTGTAACAAATAAAGGCAAGTGGGCTACACAGCGCCCACAAACCCCCAGTCCCCCCCAAGGGGAGCCTCTAGCAGTCTTTGTGTGTTTGGACCTTTTTTAGCTTAGTTTTCTTTTACTAGTTTTGTTAGAATAGATTAACTGCTTTACTTTTATTTTCTCTTTGGCTTATTGTAAATGAAATACTAACCCACTGTGCTCTCCCGAAGTACAGAAAGGGAAAAGAGACTCACAATGTAGAAATTAGAAAACATCTTTTGTTTCAACAATCTTTCTTTTTACAATCTTGTATTTCACAATTAACAAGCTTAAATTACTAAAGCCGACTGTGCTCTCCCGAAGCACCGAAAGGGAAACGAGACTCATAGTGTAGTAATTAGAAAACATCTTTTGTTTCAACAATCTTTCTTTTTACAATCTTGTATTTCACAATTAACAAGCTTAAAAGACTAAATCCAGTTGTGCATTCCCGAAGTACCAAAAGGGAAAAGAGATTCTCGGCGGTTACAAAATTTACCTTTTACAATTTTGTTGTTCAAATCTTAACGAATAAATTGGGTTGTGTATTCCCAAAGTAAACTGAAAGGGTTTATCCCTGGTACGTGAAAAGAGATTCTCAGCCTCTTAATAAATTAAATCTAATTGTTAAAACGAACTAAGGCTTAGCCACCCCATATGCTTTGGATCTCTGCGGTTTGTCTAACCATTTGATCACATCAGAAAGGGAGCAAAGTGACTAGAATAATAGGGAAATCCGAAAGTAGTTTGTTTCAAAGAAATCGAGAGGTTGCATTGAACATATCATAGAGTCAAGGGGCTACTTTAAGCAGGTTATGCCTCACCCCGTTGGACACTTGATACTGTTGCAATAAGCGCCCAGTTCGAAGAACTAAACTGCCTTTGGGCCAAACCAAGAATTAACCCACTCCCTAATCCACGCATCTAATAATCATAATTAAAACTGACCAACGAAACAACTACAACACTTTCACGACACGACAACACTCCAATTTGTGTGACTCCATTTGGCCCTGGCCTACCTGCAACAATTGTACATTTTCAATGAAGTGGATTCATGTGTTAGATGGATTTATCTATTTCATGTTGTTGATTTAATTTGTGCTTGCAATCTTTGGTCCAATATTAATTTATATTGAAACTCCTAGAATTAATCTCATTCCATAACTTAGTGTAAACACTTTAGTTTTATTTTAATAGGGACTACCCCCTTGGCTTTGCTAGGAGTTGGCCTAGATGGAGGAGTTGAGTGTTGGTGATGGTATCTCAACTCGAAGCTTGCCCCCAAGGACGCACCCAGTGGCTTGAAGATTTCTAGCATGCTAACCCTTTCCCGAGGTGCGTATCCGACGACAACAAAGCGAACTTGCTTGAGTGGTGCAAATGAGGACGTCACCCTTATTTATACTGGTTTTCTAATTGAATTTTTCACTAGGGCCAACTTGTCAATTCTACCTGGGCCGACCTATCAATTAGGATAATAAATAACAATTTATTAATTGTTTTTCTTGTGGTTCGGCTTAGCTAGTGAGGATACCTCACACAGCTACAAACAATGACACTCCCTCTTAGCTAAAGAGGTATCATCGCGCTGGAACACATCCAAATATCATCTGATTGTCACGGCTTGTCTCGTACATCTCGTCATCATAAGAAAGGTCTCCTTTGATCAAGTCCTTCTAACCAGAACAATTGTTCCCCACTGGAACCATATCATCTTTCCAAAGATAATATCTGATCTGTCTGATCAACTTGGTCATCCTAGACCAAAGAGGATTACTTCCTCATGCACTTTATCAGTCTAAAACTGAAGGGAGGCCACACTCCCCAGGAAGACACTTCTTCCAAGCACTTTATCAATCTCAAATCGAAGGGAGGCTATACTCCCCAGGAAGACACTTCTTCCAATTTACAAGTCATTACAACTGGAAGGCGGTGATGACTACAACTAATCCACCCCTCTGGACCCATAATCCACACAAGATCACTCTCCACATAGGAGAACATCCCACACAGGGATCCACTCCACAAAGGAGTACTCTCCACACAGGAGAACATTCCACACAGGAACCATCCCACACAGGGATACACTCCACAAAGGAGTCCTCTCCACACAGGAGAGCGTTCCACACAGGAACCATGCCACACAGGGATACAATCCACGAAGGACTCCTCTCCACAGAACTCATATTGGTCCATAAAGAACCACATTCCACACAGGACAAGGAGTCCACACAGAACTCAAGAGTCCACACAGAACTCAAGAGTCCACACAAAACTCGGGAGTCCACACAAAACTCATATTGGTCCACACATAACCACAATCCACACAGAACCACAGTCCACACAAGACAAGGTGTCCACACAGAACTCAGGAGTCCACACATAACTCATATTGTTCCACACAGAACCACAGTCCACATAGGACAAGGAGTCCACACAGAACTCATATTGGTCCACACAGAACCACAGTCCACACCTGACAAGAGGTCCACACGAAACTCAGGAGAATTAGCTCCATCTCCCTCTCAAATACTAAGTATCAGTGAGATCTTCACACCCATCACTTGTCTTCTTGTTGAACGGCTATCACTTGTTCTTTGGAACAAGTCTCTTATAGGTCATCGAACATGATCTTTCCTACAAGTCAAGTTCATTCAATTAGTTACCAGCATTGCATAATCATGAAATTCAATCAAATCTTATTGGCATTTCAATGCAATAGTTCACATAGTTATGTAAGCATCTTAGCCAATGCTTCAGTACAGCATCCATTCATATCCCAAACACACGAGGTGACTATCTAGATGCCTTCCATCTCCACCAAAACATACTAGCAAGAGCATGCACTACTCCGAGTATGTCAATAAAGAGGTTTCATCCTAGACTAGTTCCAACAAGGGTTTATGGGTTGTTGTGCAGCACTATAGGCTACTTACCCAACATCTATATGCACTACATGAGCCTACTGCTCGTCAATCTCAGTCATATAGAAATGAATAAAATAAAATTATATCACATAACTAATGTGAACATTATCCTTTAAACCAAACATTCAAGGATTTAAAGAATAACTCAAATGAGAGTACAAATACTTGTCTTTTATTGTTTTGTTGGCTCCCTCTTGATCTCTACCTCCTTGCAGAAATCACAAGAGTCCTTAGATCTTCATCTTCTTTCTGCAGCCTAGATCTTCTTACATCACCAATGACAATCGCATCATCTTGATACTGCAATCATTGGTGCACTCAAAGAGTGTACTCCTTTTGACGATCTTTTGCACATTCCTCAAGATCATCTTCTGCATTCCTTGACTTCTTCTGTGGAGAATCTTCATCAACATTAGCAGTTGAAGCATGGTGCTTTCTCTTCTTTGAGGTACAATGTTTTGCATAGTGGCCATACTTTCTGTAGTTGAAACATTGAATGTGTGAAAGATCCTTCTTCTTCTGTTGCTCTGGAACTGGTCTTGATCTTTCACCTTTGTCTTTTCTACCAAAGCTCTTCTTTCCTTTCTTAGCATGCGCTGTAAGAACTAGTTCTTGTTCCTTTTCCTTTGAGGTAGAGGCAAGCTCCCTCGTTTCCTCTTGGATACATTCTGACCAAAATTGATCAAAACTGGGTAACAAACCACGAGCACATATTCCTTTCACAAATGGCTTCCATTTTGGAGGAAGTCCACCCATAGATGTCAACACAAGATCTCTGTCAGGGACACTTTCATCAACAACTGCCAGTTGATCTCTGATCTAAGCAATCTTCAAGAAATAAGAAGAAACTGAATCATCATTTGTGAACTTCAGTTGACGAAGTTGGTCTTTTAGGGCCAATATTCTACTAGGGTTCTCATTCTCATAAAGTTTCTTCAAGGCATCATACATCTTCTTAGCTATGTCTTGGTTTGCAATAAGAGGTACAAAATGATCTTTCACTAAGTCCATCAAAATCCTCATGGCTATGGCTTCATTCTTCTTGTATATTGCTTTCTCTCAGGTTCCCTCTGGCTCTAGAATATCTTTGAGTATATGATCCTTGAGATCATGTTCATTTAGGAGCATGAGCATCCTACTCTTCCAAGGTCGGAAGTTTGAAATTCCCTCCAATCTGTCTTCTACTCTGATTACAACAACCATCTTAACCCTGGTTCCAAAATTGGTCAAAAAACTAAAACTTTTCTTATCTGAAATCTGTTGCACAAACCCTAGCAGGAGCTAGGTCAAAAATGAAATTTGGAATTTGGAAAATCTAATTCCACAGGTGGACGCACGATCCAAGGGCGAGTTGAGTAGACCTCCTTTTCTTATGAATCTGTGGACATAACAACTCTCAAACTGAAACCCTAATTTCTGTAGTTTCTGCACAATTTAAGTCAAAAATAAAACTTCAGATCTGCAATTTCTCAGCCCTAATTTTTCGGACCCTAAATTTTCAGACCCTAAATTTTCGACCCCTGATTTTTGGACCTTAAATTTTCGGCCCCTAATTTTCAGACCCTAAATTTCCGGGCCTAATTTTTCGGCAATGGTCTCTTTCAGCACTGCTCTAATTTCTGGGTAAATCTTTGTGCTTTACACGCAACAAGATAGCATGTGTGGGACCATAACCTGTTGAATTTAGTTATGTTTTCTTGCTTATTATGGCCTTATTATCTTCTTTATCACATATACTGAATACATAAGCAAGATATAGATGCACAAAGACAAACACAAGAGACAACAATATACCCTGGAAAACCCTCAAGGGGATGAAAACCTAGCCAACCTTTCTTATTCAGAGATTCAGTACAAAGTGCAAGTACATCAGAAATAGAAGTGATCTAGAACAAGAGGGATCACATAAAAGATGATGTCAAATAAAAAACCCCAGAAATAGCAATCTTCTACAACCCTTGAGCGAATTTCTCCTTGCTTGAGCGAACTTGCTTGAGTGGTGCAAATGAGGAGGAAGTCACCCTTATTTATATTGGTTTTCTGGATGGCTTTTTTACTGGGGCCGACTTGTCAATTCTGCCTAGGCCGACCTGTCAATTAGGATAATTTATTAATTGTTTTTCTTGTGAGTTGGCTTAGCTAGTGAGGATACCTCACGTAGCTACAAACAACAACAGGTATTTTAACAACAAATCATTTTGGTGAAGTAGTCTATCTCTTTATCTGGCAACTCCACTGGTAAACCCACATAGCAACTCCACCAGATTTTCAATCAAAGTAGCACAATGAACTCAGATGTGTATCACATGTCTCAAATGATAAACCAGTTAAGTCAAGAAGTCCAAGAACTGAAGAAAATCACTAGTTATTAGTGGGAATCATCATCTCAAGATAAGGATCATTGGGATTATAGTGATAGAATGGATGATGGGTATGAAAATGAATATCAAGAACATGACGAGACCCATGATTTCCCTCCTCAGTTGGATGTAGACCCTTCTAAAGTAACTGTCCAAGTTCTCTTGAGCGAACTAATGAGTAAGCCTCAATAAACAAGAAAGTCAGAGAGTATTTAAGAAACACTTCTTTCAAACCTCAAGCAGAAATTGAAAGGGATCTGCATGAGATCATTCTAAACACTTTGTCTTCATTACCTAAAGAAGGTACAATTGATAACTTGGATGTAACCTACGGTTGGGAAACTGATAATCATCACCAAGAATCTGCATTTATTGCCAATCAAGTTAACTCTCCCTGCTCTATTCCGCAAGCTATTCTCGATTTAGAAATCCCGGATGAAGAATGGGAAGACCAAGACGATGAGATTCTTGATGGGATCCATAATCAATCTTTAGATGATTCCTCAGGAGAAACATCCACAATTGAGGATTCCATTTGGAAAGCCATCAAAGCAACATTAGAAAAGCAATTCCCTAATCACTGTATGGTTAACAATCAACTGGATAAGGATGATCAAGGACTAATTGCCTCAAAGCATTTCTTAAAATCAGATCAATGTTTGGGAGTATAACCCTGAAGATAAATGTTGCCAGTAGATAATAACTGTCCAAAGTTTACATATTCAGATTTCTCATTATTAGTAGCTCTTAATGCGTACATTTTCTACATTCTTTCTTGGCAATGTGCTTGAGGACTGCATGACCAGCATGCTGCATAGCATTAGCTATGTGTGCATGTTAATCAAGGGTGTGAACTTCGTTGATACTGTCAAGGTTTATATACTTCTTAGATATGTTTTATGGTTGCCATGGCTGGAAACCATTCACATCTACAGACAAATTACTCTTCAGGATGGAGCATCAAATTCAAGCTATTTCTTCATCTGCCCTAATTATTCACATTTATTGAACTTAAATCATTTACTCCGATGTGGGACTTAGTAACCAGCAATGTTCCCAGATATATAAATGTCTATTAAGATATTAACAACAGTAGAGTGTATCCCTTAAAGTGATTTGCTTGCATATATTCAAGTTGATCGTAATCAAAGAATTGCTACAAACACTGCAGTGCAAAAATTCATTCTATCAATTTTCCAACAACCTCAAGTGATTACTCATCATACTCTGCGTATACAGGCAAGTAGACATCTTGAAAAAAATGACTACAAATGAGTCTGTTTTTTTACCAGGCTGTGGTTTTCTTGTACCTTTGTAACATGTTCAAATTATTTTGTGAGTTGTATGTTTTAGGCCCTACTGTGACATGAACCGTGATATATTTAAGATTTCCGATATTGTTCTAAAGTAGCATGTAGCCTGTCAGATTTTACAGAACCACTTCTCTTATAGAACAAAGAGCATCATCAGCAAAAAAATTAATAATGTCTAGACTGTATAATACCAGTTCAAGCATTTCTTTCTAGCTCAAAATTTACAAAGTTGAAATGAAAGAAAATTCCCAGAAGATGTTTTATTTTCCATTGGGCACCTGAGTGGGCCCAATGGTTAAGAACATGTGTTATCTCCAGGGAGGTCAGAGGTTCAATTCCGGCAGGGGGGAGGGCTGCACATATTGACCCGTCATAGTGAAGCTGAAAGGGTAGGCATCCCCTTGATGTGAAGTCTCGGCCCAGGCTGACCTATGAGTTATTGGTATATGTAGCTTGCAAGTTGTTGTGTATACTCTTGGGAGGTTGCTAAGTTCCCATGGTTAAAAAAAAATAACATCATTCTCATTTCTATGTTTACTGGGTGATCAGTTCGTGGTAGTACTTTGAAAGCACACCCCAAAATCACTTATGTTAATGTATGATATAACTATAATGCATCTAGTGGACATTAATAAAATATGTCTACTTAATGTTATTGCATGAATTGATTGTAGAAATTGAAATTACTATCCACCTTAAAGAAATAGATAAACTATTGTCTATAATCATGTATGCAGTAAACCTAAAAGTGCAATCCAAAACACCTATATTCAAAGAGAAAGCATACTCATTGTAAACAGTATTCATCTATTTAAAGATATCAAAATTTATTAAAAAGAGTGACTACCTTCAAATCGATAGTTCCCTCCTCGGCATCTTGATGCAATCTTTTGCCTCTGTAGATAATCTGCAGATCATGCCACATTTTGGAAACCGAAATAGCCGGATATGTAGCTGACATTAATGTGCTGATTAGAATTTTCCACCTTCTTGAACACAATCCTAGGAAACAAATCTCCTGCCCAAGATAAACCCGATATCAACATGCTGCAACCATGTTCCCAAACTGCTGCAGAAGTAATTAGCATATGCTCCTTCCCAAGACCCCTATCTAGATTCTAGAATACTCAATGCTGTTCCACTCTATGTCACCAGAATCCTGACCAAGAAACCCATTTTGCATTCTGTGTTTCCCATTTGCAGTAACATACATTCTACTACAATTTAAGAATTGAATCAATTATCAGACATTCACAAAAACTCTTTGATTTATCATTCTTTCTTGTATATCCATAATTCAGTACTTACAAATTCCCATAGAAACGAGTGTTAGTAGACAGAGTAGAAAAAATAAATCAGGAAATTATGACCATTTAATGTTTGGCGAATAATGTTTTAGTTGCATACATTTGATGCCATTGGGTAGCAAGCAACACAATAAATATGAGTTACAGACCAGTCTCCCTATCCTTGAGACACTTCTTAAAATACCATTGTTACAGAGGAGCAAGCAAATGCACCTAATCGGTCACTACAAGAATAGCAGTGGTCAACCATCCAATTGGACCCATCCACTAAGAGAAAAGTGTCTGGTTATCAACAAACCTACCTGTTATCACGTATATAGTAGCCGGGCTACCATACATTATTTTTCTCATGCCAATACACTATTCAGCCAGTTCCCTTACATTTGAGATGCTGAGATGAGCATCTACATTGGATCACTATCAGATTGTGGACAGCAGTGTATATTCCCCAGGCCATGACTGAGTCTCAGGACACTCAGAGAGATGACCGATGTAGCCATTATACCATTGGTACAGAGCAGTCAGTAGTGCCCAGAGTTACAGCAGCAGTTTCAGAGGATAGATGATGGTACAGGTTGATGAGTAGTCAGGTATATGACTCAGCAGGTATATCATTGTGTCATGGTTATATTGCTTTTATATTTATTCTTATAGCATGTCTTAGCACTTAGTGTCATGATCTGGCGATCATATAGATATGTGGACCTGGTTGATCTTATTATATATATTATATTTGTCCCCACTCAGACTTAGAAGTTCACTATTCATACTCATTGGTTTTACCCTCCTTAGGGAGATTAGAGGTGATCATTCCACCATACCTTGGCTTGCTAGTGTCGGCTCCATTATTCATTGTCTTCATCCATCCATTGCCTACCTTTTAGTTTATCACCCTGACTTACTACTTGACTAGTGACATGGAGGATCTTCTCCCCACTGTAGCCTCTGTATTGGATGAGCTTCCCTGTTTATTGTGTCTCGGCTCTGAGTTGGTGACAAAACTTGCCTATGGTGAGTTGGAGTTCCTTGCGAATTCCCCCTAGTCACTAAAGTTGTGTTGGCTAAACCTGAAACTTTTAGTGCTGCCATGAATACAAAATCTGGAAAAATGAAATGCTATATCTTGTATGAAAAGCCCATTCATGCAATGTGTTTCTAAACACACATGAATGAAAGGCATGCCAAATGAAAATGGCCATGAAAATAAAATGTTATATCTTTTGGAAAAATAAATACCTAGGTAAACAAGCTGTCCATGACACACCTAGAAGTGCTCAGGTAAACAAGTGCCTTAAAAACACACCTGCAGCAGAAAGCCTAAAATAAATGTAAATTTATGCAATGTGTTTATAAACACACATAGACCAAGGCTATGGAAACTTCAGGCCCAAAAAGCAATGGAACTTAAATGCTATATCAAAACAATTGATGGCCTTATTTGTATTATGGATTGTGCGCATCTGTTAAAGGTGAATAAACCCTCTTTGAACAACTCATCCATTTGTGAGACACCGCCATTCCCTGTGTTATTGCTCATTCGGTATATACTATGGTGTGTATTCCCTTTCCCTTGCCAAAGTGTCACAAAGTCAAGTCAGTCAAGTCATCCCTTAGCATAGCCAGTTATTTTAGCCTTCACCCTTCACTAGCAAATTGATCACAGCTATGAAGTGAGTATGATTTTGAAAGTCTGGTCTGAGTAATATTAATAATTAATGACATTATATATTTGGATTTAGATCGCCAGTAATGATTACTTTGTGTTATAATTGTTATTTGAATAAGTTGTAGAGCATGCATTAACCTTGGACACTTTGCAGCAGCTTATGATGATGAGCTGAGTTATATTTGGTCATGTTGACTTGGTTAGGCCTAGTCTGACCAAGGTCAAACATAGGACATGAGATGGTTGGACCTTATGATGACATGGATAGATGATATATGGTCTATGTATACATACATGATGATTCTATGCAGCAGCTACAGGGTTATGATGATGATTCTATGCAGCAGCTACAGGGTTATGATGATGATTCTTGGTTTACAGCAGTATTTGATCATTTACAGATTATTATTATTGGCCCTTTTCCGGTATATTGGATATATATTTTGATCATGCAGAGACTCATATGGTGTATGAGTACACATCTTGGATGGTTTTGGACCTTCTGAGTCCAATGAGACAGTTTGTTTTCAGTTCCGGGCACTTACAGTGATGATTGAGCCTCAGTAGGCTATCCCAGTGCAGTTTTGGTCTGTCGGAGGCCCTGTCAGAGCAGATGTGATTTCTATCCGGTTGACCTAGGGCGCTGTGCTTGGAGGGGGTGGTCCAACCACTTGTTTTTACCATATTACCCCCCTTCCGGACACACTGGTGCCCTCACCTTGACAGCGCAGGCACTCCAGGAGGCAGTTTGGGGCAGTTTCATGCTTCCCGAGGCATTTCAGGATTGGTAGAAATGGCTATTGAGGAAATCGATTTGGGCTACTGAGGCAATGTTATGGCATGGGATGATCAGTGATGATAGATCGGGGTCTTCCACGCCTTCACCAGCAGTTTTAGCTTCATCGGGGCCCGCATCCATCACTTATGGCACTTTCTGAGGATTTCTGAGGTCTTTTTGAGGCCTACGATTTGACCATGGATGCACGATTTGGTATATTGATGATTATTTATTGATTATTGTGCTATGGGGATTGACCAAGGAGGGATAAAATTACCCCTTGGACCCACCATAAGCCCCTTATTATATTTTATCATCATGATTTGGTGGGATTCCCCTCTTCTAGGGCGATTTTGTCTACTCACATAATATTTTATTAGTGATCCATGTATTTTATTGTTGAGCTCATCTCAACCATTGATTAGACATTTGTATCTTTTAATCTTAGCCACTCATTCAAAAAGTGGTTAGGGTTTTGGTGCTTCTCCTTCCTATTTAAAGGAGAGAGCCTCTCATTGTAAGGGGTCTTTGGATCTTGGATTATTGGTATAGAAAAACTTTCTTGTGGAAATTCTTGTGGTCTCCTTTGCATCTGGTGTTCTTAGATGGTGATTGGAAAGTCTATTGCAACCTAGCATTTGGAATTTGTGGTAAGATCTATCTTTTTTGGAAATCATTGTTTGTCTACAGGAGGGCGACTTCAACAAGGGCGATTTTGTAAGGCTTCTTCAAATCGACTTTATTGGCATTCGCTTGTATCAGGGGGTTATCATTAGCATCATTGTGATCTATGCTATCTTTCTGTTACTTCTTTTGTGGCATTAGTCTTATCTCTTGATTACATCAAATCTGATATTGTTGACGTTTGTTGTGCAGGAGAGAGGGCGCATTGGCTTCTTGGATCAAATCGACTTGCATAGAAAACTACCTCAAAGCTTCTCAAATTGATCGGGTTTGCATAGATCATCATCATCAAGGCATCTACAAGGTTACTTAGGTAAGATCCACAGGTTTGTTTCTCTTACCTTGATCCAATCCATTGACATAGCTCATAAATTGTTAAAACCCTAAATATTTCAAAACCCCCATTTTACATTTTCTCAGATCTACTTAGATCTAGTGGGTTGTTGGGCATAATATTGAAAACCCACCTCTATAGCATCCACGGCATCCCGGATCTATAGTTTGGTGAGGATTGGCTTCCGTTTGACCCCCTTCCCAAGCCAACTTAGCTTCTCCCAAGCAAGGCGCACTTCTTGGTGGTTGTGAGTTGACCTAGATCTAGGTGGTGGGTAGTTGAGATCCCGCTTGATCCATAATCTACACATCAAATAACATACCCCTAGATTGTTACTTTTCTGATTTTCACCTTGTGGGCCCTATTCCACATTTTAAGGGAGGATTTAAACCCCATTTTGGACCACTTGGTGCATTCAAACTCAGATCTAGTAAGATCTAGCCGTCGGATTGCCGTGAAATTATAGATCCACACTCCTACTTGACCAACCTACCCGGATCTAAAGTTTGGATGTCATCGGACTAGTCTTGACCCCATTTACCCCACTTTTAGGCCTCCTTGGGTAAAGTCGCACCACCTTTGAGAGGTGAGTTTGTCCACTTCTAGGACGTGGGTACTTGAGATTCTTGTGGATTTGGAACGGGAATAATTCAAAACCTAGGTCTAGTGTGTCATCTTGTCAAATCTTGCCTTGGGGATAGCATTCCTTATTTTAAGGGATTGTGGTCCACTTTGGTCAAACCTAGATCTAGACCTATTCATCCATCAAGACCTTAATTGCCCACTTGTCTCATGTCATAGGAGTCCTTAACCACAAGTCAACCCTACTTTGACTCCATTATCCCAATTCCCAAGGCACTGGTTTCTCTCCAAGTCAATTCGACTTTCCTAGATTGTAGGATTAACTTGTGGTTTGACTTTTGCATGGTGAACTAAACCATTGAATCCATCATGTATCATGGTCAAGCTTGTCATTTGTACTAGTTAGCCCCAATTCAACCCTTAAACTACCCTGCATTGGACACGGTTCCCAAGGCAGTGGATTTTTTCGAACATTGAACTAGTACCCTAATCCTAGATCTCATTTCAAATACTATAAGTCACTTTCACATCAACTATGAACCAAAGCTACACTCTTTGAACCCCTCACTTGTCTTGTGACTCCATCCTTAGGTCTAGGATAAACCATACACCTAAGTTCACTTAGAAATACCCTGATTTGGTGTCTTGGTTTTGATCTCTCCTGTCGGGAGTAGATCGGGTCTCCCCCTTTGTTGTCTGGGCTAGATAACATAAAGTGAAGGTTGCCTTGACTGGCGTGACAACCAAATATTGGAGGTCGAGGTGATCGTGGTTGCACCTTTTGAGTTGCCCTTCCCTATTGCCATCCATGACTGGATATATCCATAGGGGCAACTACAACTTAGGTGATAACACTACCATGTGGCCAATATTCACATGTTTAACGCTATTCCTCTTTCATGACCATTCCCTATTGAGAGTTGGGTTCACTAATCTGTGGCTTCAGCAACTTAGCATTTATTTCCTCACTCATAGTCGTTATAACTAAGTTCATGGAAACAGATACAGATATGGACACAGATAGGCTGGATGTTTGGAAAAGTCGGCACTCAGATACAAGGAAACCACATATATAGAATATAATTAAATAGATATATTTATACTTTATCAAAAAAACCATGAAAATAGAAAATTCAGATCTCCAAATATATTTTACTCCAAATAGCACTCACAAATGCAGATTACTATGAAAAGCTTAAAAAGATGTATTTTATGACAGGGGGGCAGTTATTTTATAGGAAAAAGTCGAGTTTTAGGGCCCTACACTTTGCCTTCTTATTTATACTTTATCAAAACCACATATATAGGATATAATTAAATAGATATATTTATACTTTATCAAAAAAACCATGAACATAGAAAATTCAGATCTCCAAATATATTTTACTCCAAATAGATCTCACAAATGCAGATTACTATGAAAAGCTTAAAAATATGTATTTTATGATAGGGGGGCAGTTATTTTATAGAAAAAAGTCGAGTTTTAGGGCCCTACACTTTGCCTTCTTATTTTTAAATTATGCTTTTATGTGTTTTTTACAAAGGCAAAATTTTTTAGAGGATCTGCTAGCTTCACATTTCCAGCAAGCCAAAACAAATCTCAAGCAAACCATCCGAAGCTTCCAAACTGGAAACGTATACCAAGTGGATCTGGATCCAAATCGGTGGAAAGTGAAACACAGATCCTAGATCCTCCATACACAGATCTGCAGACTATACTTAATTATTAAAACAAGAGAAAATACCTAAATTGGGTAAATATAACAGGTTCTAAATAACCTCAGGATCCATGAACGAAATACCTAAATATAACCATGTCTTTTAGCTTCCACAATATAAGCAAAAGGGAGTGAAACTCCAACGAAGAAAAGGACATGAAACCCTTCAGAAAGGAACCCCAGTAGAGAAAGTACCAGCATAGCATTTGATCCAACTCTAAGGCCTGTTGTCCACTGAAGTTGCACCATGGTGGACAACTTGTGAACCACAGAAGACTTGAACAATGTTATTGTTCACTTGCTAGAGTTCAGTGTTCATCAGGCAATTTTTTGTCCTTTGTAATAAATTTGCATGTCCAGACCCTGCGGGGATTTTGTAATAAGTTGGTCCTGAGAAGTGACGTATAATTCCCGAGTTTTTCACTCACACCTCCAAAGCTGGAGTGTTTTGATGATGACGAATTTTGAGGGGTTATTAAAACCTACTGGAATGTATTTTTGTAACATGCTAGCCATCAGTTTTGAGTCATATGGACATGCACTAGGTCCCCTAGGATTTTTGAGTCATTCTGAGAAAAAAAATAAAAATCCTCAGTTTATGAGATTTTTTAATAATTTAATTAAAAAATGAGAAAAGTGATAAAAGATGGGTTAGGAGGTGAAATTGGACATGGGAGTGCTCATTTTCTAACCCAGAGCACCCATAAAACCCCTAAACCTACATTTCCTAAGTATTGAGTGATTTTTTTCATTTAGTCAAATTTGTCTCCAAAATATTAAAAAAGTATTTTTTAATTCAAGAATAATGGATTTGGAGAAAATCCAAACTCCTAAATAAAAGGTGGGTGGTCTGGGGAGTTGGATGGGATGACTTGGCAAAGTCATTTAAGTGAATTACCAACCAAATAATGGAGATTCCAATCAAAGATTGGATTGATATGAGATTATCTCCCTTGAGATTTGCACCCTCCTTCATGAGGGAGATGACTTTCCATGTGGCAGCTCATTTGTCGATGGGGGAGTTTCCAAAGAAGGGAAGGGATGGCGCCTACCTTAGGTGGCATCCATCCCATTTAATGGAACCCCATCTACCATATCAATCATAATATTTGAGTCTACACTTGGCATATCAAACCCTAGTTTGATCTCTTCCCCACCAATTCGAATTCTCTCTTGGAGAGTGTTATTTAAGCAAGGTCTATTCTCCATTCCGATGGATGCATAGAACCTCTGCTATTTTGTATACTACTATTGTTGAATATAATTTTGAAGGCTTTGGAGGTCTATCTTGCATTGGTGTTGGAGCTTTGGATCATGAGGTGACATTGTTGCATTGTCTTTTTCTTTCATTATTTCATGCTTGCAATTGTGTAGATCTAGTTTATTGATTATAGCAACAAGTATTTACAGTTGATAATTTACTTGTTGGTACTTAGATATTAGGAGATTCAAATGTAACAAACAGTATTCGGTTATACTTATGTTCATTTGGTTTCATTTTTATCTTACACACTAAGATCTCCATTGTTGTTTTGCAAGTTTTTGGTGATTGTTTAAGCTGCAGGTCACAAGCTTGAGGGGATTTGGAATTCGGTTATTCCACCTTCTCTTGGGCAACCTTTATCTAACATTTCTTGCATACAGATTTCTCCAAAGGCATTTACAAGAGGAAGAATTGGAAAACCCAAGTCTCATCCATCTCTTCAAACAAATATATCTCTTTTTCCCATTTTTTTTTGCTTTGCTTAAGAAGTAGATCCATCCTTTCATGCTTAGTGTTTAGATCTATCATTCTTTAAGCATGGCTATTTAGTTAGATCTGATATTTCAAAAGAGCTTTATCATTCATTAGATTCAAGCTAGGAAATTGTGTTTACACTTAGTAAATTTTGCAAAAATTTTCTAAGTACAATTTTTCAAATATTTTTAAATTTTTATTGTCTTTCCCATCATCTTTTAACACTTTAGCTTACTGGTTTTTAGAGGGCCTGCACATAAAAGTGAAGTTTTGGAGTGACCAAGACCACCAAAGAGGGCTTAAAATGAACCGGTGGACACCCAATTTGTTGTAGTACTTTTGTACACTATTGTAAGCTCTTAGATCCAAATTTAATGGACTAAGAAGCACTTTATTTTCAGCATACAAATTGTAAAAAATTTAAACGAGAGCAGTGGGGTAACCAACACCCACATCCCATCCCCCCTGGGGAGATTTAAGTTTTTGTCATTTTCGTGGATAAATTTTTTCTAACTCACAAATTTTCACACACTCACTATTTTAGTGCAGGGTGTATACTTTTAACTTATGTTTTGCATTTCGATCATTTCATTTTCGCAAAAGTAAAGTAGAAATAAAACTATCATCGTCGCCACGAAGTATACTCTCACCTCCACCCAAAGGCATTCGCTGATTAGTGGAGGTTGATCGGAAAAGTGACGCATAAGATTGGCCATCCGTATTTTTCCATTTAAAGTTTTGTATTTCATTTTCATAAGAGTTCTGAACTTAGCTGAAAAGCAAGTCAAGAGCGCTCTCTGTCGGAGGGTCAATGGTTACTTGTTTCAAACTTGAATAAATCATTTGCCTACACTGCGTATGCACTACCCACCAGCAGTTCGTCTGAGCTGTGGAATACAAAAGCAGTTGGAAGCACTCTTTAATTCTCACATTTAACTTAATCAGTCACCTAATAAAATTAACTACCCACAAGATAGTGCAAATACGGCACTTCGAACTAGATTTTGTGTGGGAAAATTCTGCTTGGGGGCACTGGATCACTGTACTTAGACCTTGGGGCACCGTTAGACTACATCCTTGTTGGTGTAGTGTTGAACATGCGCTCGCGCTCAAGGATTTGGCAGCCAACATGTCCTTGTACGGAGCCACCAATCTCTAGATTTCCGGACATTCCTCTCTGTACTTCACGGTATCTTGAGAGTTCCCATTTTTCCCTAATAAAGATTCACCCTTAATAATTTAAAATCAACCAAGAGACATTGCACAACATTTCCCTTTTCAGCATTGTAAATCTCACACTATATTTGACTCCATAAGGCACTGGTCCTTGCACTTTATTTGCTTTTTATTAGTATCAAGTCATCGTGCATCTATTTATTTTACAATGATCTTTTCATTTTATGCCGATAAAGTTACTTAAACTATTGTTGCAATTACATCTTGAACCCCACTTTCAAATTCCCAAAAAACGTTAATAAACAACCCATCATTTAAATTGGAAGACCCTAACAACCTTAGTAACTTTCCATAGGGACTACCCCCCTTGGCTTTCGTTGGGAATTTTGCCTAAAAGGAGGAGTCAAGAACCAAGTGACATACTTGACTCGAGACTTGCCACCAAGGGCACACCGAGCAGCAGCATAGATTTATGCTGCGAAAAAGACGGTGTGTGATCTGGCGGCAACAAGGCCAAAGATTAACCTTTTTAATGATGCATGCATAGATGCAATTGAAGAAATAAAGCTATCAAATCAAAACAAGGCTTCTTCAAAAAATATAGTAACAAGTATAAAAAGCTAGATAATATAAGAAAATTGTAACAAGTGACCATAAAAAGGTCAACGGGACTGCTAAGTACATCTCTATCAATATGAACTAGGAGTTCAAGGGTCACTCTATAAAAGCAAGACGAAAGCAAATCTAATCTAAGATCTAAGATCTAAATCCAAACCATATAAAATTGCAATGCCAATACAGGAATCATCTCACTAATGAGGATACACAACCTTAGGACTAAGAATAGAAATGTAATGCATGAGGAAACCTGGGAGGGCGTCTCAAATACTCTGAGTGTTGTTATTGTCTCATATAGAAGTGAAGGAGGATGGAATGTCTCCATTCAAAACAAAAATCACTATATTTTCATCACTTGTAACAGCTAAGGTCAATAAAAGGAGACTCTTGATAGATTGTTTACCAAAGGAGTTGGGTCATGGTATGTCCTCTTGTTTGCCTAGAACCCTGTTACGCTAAGCTTTGGAGGAAGTTGCTTGTCTATTGGTGTTGAGTGAATGAACCCGAGATCTGAGGCAATAAATCTGCAACCATCTCACCTCCAGAGCTTGTATTTCACCCCCATGACTCAAGGATCTAGTTGTTAAAGTGGTAATTGTTGTCCACCAATCTCTCGATAACACTATCATTGGGAATGTCAGAAAAAAAAGATATGATCAACCAAATGGTGTCCGGCTAAGGGGTTGGCCCAAGGGAGTGTCATATGAATCCAAGCATCATTGGTTCAAATATCAAAAGAAAGCAAAGAGGAAGTTCAAGGACTCCTTGAACTTCAAGCGAGTGGGTTGGCCCAAGGGAGTGTCAAGCGATAATAAAACTGACCACAAATATCATAGTAAACAAGACATTGCAAAATAAAATGCTCCATTGTCCCAACCTCATGCAAATGATAGAGTTGGCAAGTCTTCTGCACCCAAAGAATGTAATGCTTGGATCCAACCCATAGGTAATGTGAGGCAACTCAAGATTGTCCCGAGGGGATCCCAAGCGCATGCATCCTGTTAACCACCAAACCAACTAGGTGGACAACCATGTACCATGCACATGTACCATGTCCCTTGAAGATGAGAAAGAAGTACCTAATGAATATTTTCAAGCGAGGCAGCTCTTCTTCTTATTTTCTCTCCATGAAATTTCCGCACCACTGCGGGGGATTTTGTAATGATATGTTAGCATGAGGGTCAATTTTTGTATAACTTAGTTTCCTATGACTCAATCATTAGGGAAGTCCTTTCATCGAGTGTTTTTTCCCTAGGATAATTAAAATTCCATTTTAGTGATTCTAATTATCTGAGTTTTCCACTCAAAAAATACTTCCAAAGTGGTGAAAGGCGTTCTAATGATCAAGTCCATGGAGTGATTGGGGCCTAGGAATGTTCTATATTACCATGCTAGACATTATCAAGACTCTTGCGGAATTTCATTAAGTTTTACTTATGAATTTTTAATTTTTGGTAATTAAAAAATGTCCCTCACCATAAAATGTTGTAATGTAAAAGAGGGTTAAGTGGCACTTAATGCCCATAAATAGGGGTATGTGTACTCAAAATCAATGGCATGAGACTCCCTACACCCTTGGGCGAAGTCATTCGAACAAGTCTTGCTAAGGTTTTGGACACATTTTCCTAAGCCAGTCAAGGAAATCAGGAAAATTGGCAAATAATTAGTAAATCAAATTTTGGAAAAGTGCCTAAAGCCACTTGGGGTGGCCAAATTAAGTTTCCAAAGGTTATATTATGTCCCTAAGGTAAAACTAAAGGCCAAAGGGGGCCCCCCAAGCAAGTGTTTTTTCAAGTTTGAAGTTGTCTCCCTAAGAGGGAAACCCTCTCACCATGGGAAATGAGAAAAATTGAAATAAGCTAAAAGGGGGGGTCCCACCTTCATGATTCCTCCCCCTTGGCCTAGCAATGAAATATAAAACATGAGTGGGGAATTTTTTCCCCCCCATTGTTTGTTATTTTTTAACCCAAGGAAGTGCACCCCCTTCATGGGCCCCCTTTCTCTCCAAATGACAAATGTCACCCATGCAAAGGAACTCTCCCCTCTCATTTTTCGTTTATGAGGAGGCTCTTCCTCCTCATTTGGTTTACAATCACTCATGCTCTTTCTCTCTTTCAATTTTTCTCTCTTGCTCTCTTGCTCCATTCTTGCTCTCTTGCTTCCATTCTTGTCCAAACAAGAAAGCCATTGTAATTTCCAGTTTTGTGAAGCGAGTGAAGAAAATCTTTGGAGGAAATACTGTCCTTGGCTTTGTGTGTGAGGTAACATTGTTTCATTCTTGGTTTTATGCTTGCATTTGTGGATCTCAAGCAAATTGTTTTGTTTGAGAAGAACATTGTGATATTGTTAGTTACATGTTACGTGGGTTATCTTCTTAGCATTTGAGAAGTTCATGGAATTCTAGTTTGAACATATGATTTATCAAGTCTTTGTTTGATCTCTCACCCCTTTTGCATGTTGAATCTAGTTTGTTACAGGTTGCTCAAGCTTGGAAAGTGGGATTCCTGGGTGGGATGCCCCATTGTTCAACAACTATTGAAGGACTTGGCATCTCCTAAGTAACATTTCTGTTTTGCAGATTTTTATTTGCTTACTTTGCACTCAAAAATCATCATTTCAAGTTTTTTTACATACTGCATTGCATTTGCAATTTTCTGAAATTTATATGCAAAATTTCCAAGTTGATTTCAAACTCATTTTCATCATATTTGCAAAATATTAGCTTGTTGTTTTGTGCAAGTTTTTTTATGTCAAAGGGGGAGGGAATGCTCAAATTTGGTCATTAGGAAGCTCAAAGATCACCCAAGAGTGGCCACTTCAAGTTCCCCATAAAAAAATGGTCACATTTATTGTTCTTGACCTCATTTTCTTGTATATAATAAAGCTGAAATTTTCTTTGTTGTAACAAGACCGAGAAAGTCTCTTGGGCTTGATTCTTTACTTCTTTATTACTTGTAAATGCTCTTTAAATTTTCAGCCATCCCTTGCATGCATTAGAAGTTGGGCTTGCCCACTTTTGCATTGCAAGTGTAGAGGGGCTAGGGTTTGTTTTTTGTTTTTTGTTAATTTGCTTGCCCCTCCTCTTCAGTAGGAAGAGAGTTGTGTGGCTAGGATAGCATTTACTTCCTTAAATTTTTTGGGCCATTCCATTGCTTGCTAGTGAGTTGGCTTTGCCACCCTTGCATAGCAATTGTTGAAAGGGCTAGGATTTAGTTCATGTTTTTATTTGCATTTGTTATTATTCTTTGCCCACACCTTGCATGAGAAGAGGCTCTGCCCATCGATGCAAAATCGCGCTAGCTAGTAAATTTGCTTACAAGCCATTTTTTGCTTTAGTTTATTTGCCCACAGCTTGCAAACGAGTTGGCTTTCCCACCCTTGCAATATCGTGTCGGCTTGCATTGTATTTAATTATTTGTTATTCTTTTAAAGGTGGAATAAATTGTGCCCCAATCTTTGCCCCTTATTCACTCCCCTTGCCGGTTCAACCGATCTTGGGTGACAAGAAATTGCAAAGATTAGTGTTGGCTAGAATAATAGGCATTCATAATTTATCTTAACTAGACATTGAGAAAACGAAGTTTGACCTGTGGAGCTAGAGGGGTAGATGCTATTGGGATCCTCGCGGCACTTAGTGTGCTCCTGCTGAGCACCTGACAATCTTTGGGGTTGACCTGTGCAGCTAGTTGAGAACCTTGTGTTCTCTTGTTGAGCACACGGCAGTCTCTCTCAAGAAAGACCATAACTATGCAAGGAGGGTGTTAAACCAGTGAGTTTTGTCAAGCAACCTAAATGTGCAAGTAGTATGTCCATTTTATTATTTATAACATCATCAAGATAGTTCATTTTCATTTTACAAAGTTCGCCACATCATGAATCATATACCAAGCTAATCCTGTGAAGATCACTAAAGCAACAAGATAATAATCCATAATCAATGATCAGAAATCCATAGGTCATATCACATCATAATAATAAGCATCATAAACCATCTGAAACACTGCTGCAATATCACCTCTAGGCACTGAACTGAAACTGTATGGAATAAAGGGCCACATCGGTCATCAAATCTGAACTCTCAAGGCTCAGCCTTGGCACAAGGTCTAGCATAAGTCTGATAAAATACACTGCTCTGATCATGAGTGATCTCAAAATATAAACTCATCATAGCCAAACTCTGCATAATCCAAGCTCTGAAAAGTGCAGATATCTGCTAATCAAGAATAGTAGCCCTGCTACTATGGTGTGATAACAGTAGGTATAGCCCAGGACCACATATTACATTGCCAGAGAAATCACCTATGTCTCCTACTATCATCTCATCGTATCCGGATCATCTCATCATCTCATGTGGAGAGCAGCCCAGGTGCATATATCATGTCCACCAAACAACCTGCATCTTCCACCTAGTGGATACAGCCCAGGAACATCTGCGTCTTCCATCCAGTGGATACAGCCCAGATGTATTACGTCTCTCTCTCAGTCAACCTGCGTCTTCCACCCAGTGGATACGGCCCAGGAACATTTGTGTTTTCCACCCAGTGGATACAACCTAGATGTATTATGACTCTCTCGGTCAACCTGCATCTTCAAACATGTGGATACAACCCAGGAGAATCCCAGATGCATTACATCCTTTCGGACCACCTGCGTCTTCAACCATGTAAGATACAGCCCAGGCGCATCCTAGATACTTTATGACCCATGGACCACCAACGTTTTCTCACATGTGGATACAGCCCAGGATCATCCCAAATGTATTACGTCCTTGCGGACTACCTGCGTCTTTCACCATGTAAGATACAGCCTTGGTTCACCTGCTACTTCCGGACATGTCATGTCACTCCCTCTTTCGAGAAACATCGATCTAGATAAGACCAAGCTTCTCTCTGAAGTAATCAAACTTCACTCTTGCTAACGGCTTGGTCAACACATCGATTGTCTACTCATCTGTCGCCACATACTGGAGCTTCACTACTCCTCTCTGCACCATATCCCGAATATAATGGTACTTGATCTCAATATGCTTCGACTTGTCATGGAACACCGGGTTCTCGGACAATTTTACACAACTTTGGTTGTTACAAAAGATACATGTCGCCTCCAACTCGAGATCAAATAAATCTAACAGTAGCTTCTAAAGCCATACTACCTCACACCTAGCTGAACAGGCTGCAATATACTCTGCTTCGGCTGTATTCAGTGCCACACTTGACTGCTTCCTACTAAACCAAGAGATCATACCGAATCCCAAATTGAAGCAGCATCTTGAAGTGCTCTTTCTGTCTGTGGCAATGCCTGCCCAATTTGAATCAACATAACCATGCAAGCTAATCTTATGATTTGTCGCATATTTGATTCCATACTCAATTGTACCCTTTAGGTACCTCAATATATGCTTTGTGGCAATCAGGTGAACATGTCTTGGATCTGTCAGGAACTGGCTCAAGGTGTTCACAGCAAAGAAAATGTCTTGTCTCGTGTTCGTCAAGTACATTAACAAACCAATCCTCTGCCTATACATCATGGCATCAACTCTCTCTGAAAAAGCATCACACAGTAGCTTCAAGTTTGATGCCATTAGTGTGGCCATTGCCTTGCATTCCATCATTCTGAACCTCTTCAGAATCTCCACTGCATACTTTCCTTGACCAAGGAATATCCCATCTGAACTCTGCCATACCTCCATACCTAAGAAGTAGTGCATCATTCCTAGGTCCTTCATCTCAAACTCTGCAGCAAGCCTTTTTTTTGTTTCTGCAATGAGCTCATCCTCCCCTGTTACGAATAGGTCATCTACATATGGCAGTAATATTACTGGTCTTCCGCCCTCAACCTTGAAATAAAGGTTGGAATCTACTTTACTCTTGGAAAAGCCTAAGCTCATCCGAAAACTGTCCATCCTGTCGTACCATGTCCTAGGTGCCTATTTCAAACCATACAATGCTTTCTTTAGCTTACACACATGAGTTTGTCTGCCATGTGTCTCGAATCCTAGTGGCTGCTCCACATACACTTCCTCTTCGACTACACCATTCAAAAATGTTGTCTTCGCGTCCATCTTGTGTACCTTCCATTTCATTACTGCAGCTAAAGCAAGTATGGATCTAATGGAAGTGTATCTTGCTACACATGCAAATGTCTCCTCGTAGTCTATGCCTTCTTTCTAGGAAAAGCCACGTGCCACAAATCTTGCCTTCTATTTTTCGATGCTACCATCTATAGCATGATTGATCTGGTAGATCCATTTTGAAGTCACAACAGACTTCCCTTCTAGTCTCGGAACTATCTCCTAGACATCATTCTTCATAATCGAATGGTACTCTTCAATCATGGCATCCTTCCATTCCTTCTTTTATGATGCTCCTCATAGTTCGAAGGTTCTTTATCAATGATGTCACATAGTAGGGCCACATAGCTAGAGTATGGTTTGGGTCTCTTGCTTTCTCAGAGTGTCCCATCTGGAGCACCATACTTCTCTGCATCTTGTATTGCTTCAGGTGCCCATGCTAGTCTTCTCTTGTGGGAGTTCTTCTCACGAGGTGGATGTATAGGTTCTTGTGGTTCTATTATGTCATGGCCTTCGTAATCTTCTTGGATTGTCTCTTCCATAACTATGTCTCTGGTTCTGGGAACTTCAGGTTTTTCAGTTTCTTCAGTGGGTAATTGTCTTGATTTGTTGTAGGCTAAGTCTTCATCAAAAGTTACGTCTCTGCTAATTTCGATCTTCTTGAATCCTGGGAAGTATATTCGGTAAGCTTTTGATGTGTCACTATACCCCACGAATATGCCCTTCTTCCCTTAAGGGTCTAGTTTTGTTCTCTTTTCTTTCGAATGTGTATGTATACAGGGCAGTCGAATATTTTGAGATGGTTGACTTTTGGTTTCTCTCCTGAAAAAGCTTCTTTTGGAGTCTTGTTGTTCAATACACGGTGAGGTGTACAGTTTTGTACATACATAGTTGTTCTTGTTGCTTCTGCCCAAAGGTGCATTGGGAGATATTGATCATGGAGCATTGTCTTCGTTTCTTCCATTATTGTTATGTTCTTATGTTCTGCAATGCCATTTTGTTGAGGATTGTAGGGAGTGCTCAACTCCCTCTTAATCCTTGATTCTCTGCATAGATCCTTGAATTCTTCTGAGGTGAATTCTCCACCATTGTCTAAACGTAAAGTCTTGATCTTCTTTTCAGTATGATTTTCGACCAAGGCTTTCAATTCCTTGAATTTGCTAAACACTTCATCTTTGCCTTTCAAGAAATAAATCCATGTCTTACGAGAAAAGTCATCTATGAAAGAAACATAGTATACATACCCGCTTAAGGAGTTGGAAGACATGGGACCACACACATCTGAGTGAATTATCTCCAAGATTCCTTTTGCCTTACTTTCACTGCTAGGAAATGACTTCTTCACATTCTTCTCTTGTGCACATCCCTTGCAAATGCCTTCATACTTTGTTTGAATTTCTGGTAGACCTGATACTGCTTTGCTTGCAATTGGTAGGTCTACAGTGTACATGTGCAAGCCTTCTATGCCATAATTCGCGTGGTTCCATGGAGTCATGAATCAACGCTTGTTCTGGTTGTCCTTTTAACATATACAGGCCTCCCTCTTGCTCTCCAATTATTGTTGCATCATTTATTGTCTTTCCTCTTGGCCACATTAGAACTTGGCCATCAATAAATGCAACACGAAGGCCTTTAGCATCTAAGGCTGAAATGGAGAGAAGATTTTTCTTCAAACTTGGTACGTATAGAACATCCTTCATCTTTATTGATTTGCCTAAATCTAGTTTGTAAGAGGCTTCTCCACTTCCTCTGACAGGATATTGATAGTCGTCTCCAAGTTTTACCTTGTGGGTCACTCATGTTCTGATAAATTGACAAAAGATTCTTTGTACCCTGTCATATGCTTGGATGCTCCATTATCCACAAACCAATCATTGCTTCCATGGTTGATGGTACTTGTAAGGGCTGAGATTAAAACATATTCTTCATCACTTGAAGAATCATCCCTTTCTTCTCTGGTTTTCTTCCTTACTGGTTCATCATCTTCAACGGTGTGAGCATGATGCCTCTTCTTGTTGATTCTCCTAGAGGATCCTTGTTTTTTGGGACAATTTCTTGAATATTGTCCTTTCTCATCACATGTGAAGCACCTAATAGTGGAGAGGTCTCATCTAAATCCATGATTCCTATGGGATCTTTTTGACTTCTTGTGATGGTGATCCTCCCTCTTGTTTGATTCTTCTTAGTATGAGCAGTTAGGGCTCGGTCATCATTAGCTCCCATCTTTTCTTCTCTTGCTACTAATTGAGCTTCTTCTTGGGTGCATTCTTCCCATAGTCTATTGAACGTCATTAGTTTCTTTCCGTGCATATTCCTTGAATGAATGAGTCCCATGATCTTGGGAGACCATTCAAGGTATTCATCACAATCTCTCCTTCTTCAACATTATCTTCAATTGCCTCAAGTTGATCCTTGATTTGAGAGACTCTTGTGAAGTAAGATTGAATAGTTTCTAAGTGTTGAATCTTCACATTCTTGAGTTGGTTCCTCAGAGTCATCTTTCGATTGATGTTCTTCCTTTCATATAACTTTGTCAAAGCATCGAACATCTTATTAGGGGTCTTCAAGGAGGAGACATGAGGGATGAGATGGTCCTTGATGGAGTCAGCAATGATCCTTTTGGCCTTGATCATGTTCTTCTTGTGAATTACTTTGTCATCAACTCCCTCTGGTTCTGGAACCTCCTCATTCACATATTTATCCAAATAATTCTCTTCTAGAACGAGAGAGATTCTATACTTCCATGCCCGGAAGTTATCAGCTCCATCAAGCTTATCCTCAAGCTTGGTGTGATTTGACATTTTGAAATGAGAACCTCAAATGGAAATAGCAAGGAATTAGATCTTACCAATTCGAGATGCCCAACCTGGTTCTGGAGTTGGCTGACCTAGGGTTTGACAGAGAAACCCTAATTTTTCAAACTTGGAATCTTGAACTTCTGCTTGGATAGAAAGATGCCCCTCCTCAAGGCGATTTGTCCAATGTACTCATTTTCCTGAATTTGTGAATGGAAGCTCCAAAAACTTGATGCCCTAGTTTCCCCCAAGAGCAGTGATAGGGCCAAAAATGAAAATTCTCCGAACTGAATTCTGCTTCCACCAAAAGATGCACCTCCTTGAGGCGAGTTAGCCAAGCCCTTTTTTATGGATGATTTGTGGAGAGAAGACCTTGGATTTGGAAACGCTAGCTTTTTGTTGCTACACAATGCCTTCTTTCAGAGTGGCTCTGATACCATGTTCGTGTTTGCACTTTAATTCAATTATGTTAGATCTTTAATCTGAAAGATAGACAAGCGCAGCAAAACACAAGAACACAAGAATTTTCTGCGAGGAAACCATAAAGGAGAAAACCCCGCAACTTCTTCAGTGATAGATTCGTCACTTAGTACAATATCAAACCAAGATAGAAAACCCAAAGATAAGATGACTTATGCAGCTTCCTTCTTCTTCTTCAGCGAACTTATCTTTTCTCTTCCTTGGAGCAAACTTGCTTGTTGGTATGTGTCCAAATGAGGGAGGGAACCACCCTATTTATACTTTATGTGTGACCGACCTAAATCCAAAATGAGGTCAACTTCCTTAACTGACTGGGCTGACCTCTCCAAGGGAGACTCAAAAATACATTTTACATTTAACCTTTTTGGGACTATTGCCCCAACTTATAATGGAGGTTTTACCTCGATATTCTTACATGACAAAATATAATAATGACATCCTCGAACGGAGGAAAAACATCTCCGACAGAGGTACAATAAAAGTACAATAATAATATAATAATAATATACAAAAGAATATCTTCCAAAGTTACATTTACAACAACAGCTTTAGTGTCTAACAACACTGTTGTTAGGGATACTTGGTTTCGAGGACTAAAGGAGAACAATCACTGTGACTAGAATCACACACTCCAGAGCCGAGACACAAAGTAAACATGGAGTCTATCCAACAAAGAAGTCTAGTTGGGGGAAGTCCTCGAGATCACTAGTTAAGATGTAAGTCGAGATCAAATCAAGACTGGAAGATAACAGATGGATGGGAAGTGACTAATGATGCCATGACTAGCAAAATCCCTACCGAGGGAATGGCCAAGTACATACTTATAAGAAGGGCATGACCAACGAGTATACACAAGAACCTCCTACTGATAGTAACTGAATCACCTCTACTCTAAATAGCACAATAAGAACAATATAGAATATCGCCAGCAAACAACCATCATACAACCAGTGATCCACCATAAGCTAGATCTATTATTTTGTCATCATGATTTGGTGGGATCCCCTCTTCTAGGGTGAGTTTGTCCACATATTGTATTATTTTATTAGTGATCCACGTATTGTATTGTTGAGCTCATCTCAACCATTGATTAGACATTTTGATCTTTTAATCTTAGCCACTCATTCAAAAAGTGGTTAGGGTTTTGGTGCCTCTCCTTCCTATTTAAAGGAGAGAGCTTCTCATTGTAAAGGGGTCTTTGGCTCTTGGAATCTTGATATAGAAAACTTTCTTGTGGAAATTCTTGTGGTCTCCTTTGCATTTAGTGTTCTTAGATGGTGACTGGAAAGTCTATTGCATCCTAGCATTTGGGTATTTGTGGTAAGATCTATCTTTTGGGAAACTTTTGTCTTGTCTACAGGAGGGTGACTTCATTTGACCCACTTTCCAAGGCAAAGAAGCCTCTCCAAGGGAGGTCGCACTTCCTGGGAGAGGTGAGTTTGCAAGGATCTAGCACCTGGGTAGGTGAGATTCCACTTGATCTGTAATCTACACATTAAATAACCTACCCCTAGTGTGTCACTTCAGTGATTTTGACCTTGTGGGCCCCATTCCTCATTCTGAGGGTTGTGCCCCACTTGGGTCACTTTGTGGCATACTTCAATCTCAGATCTACTGAGATCCAACCATTGGATGACCCTAATCTTTTAGATCCACCTACCTCAATACCTCAACATTCCAGATCTATAATTTGGTGGACATCCGACTCCATTTGGCCCATTTCCCAAGGCACTGATCTTTCTCCAAGCCCATTCGACTTTCCTGGATTGTTGGGTTAGCTTGTGGTTCGATCCTTGTTTTGGTTGCTTGAACCCCTTGACATTGTCATATCACTCAATCAAGCTCATCTCTGGTACTAGTTAGACCCAATTCAATCCTTAACTACCCTCCATTGGACACGGTTCCCAAGGCAGTGGATTCTCTCATAATTGACTAGTACCTAGATCCTGGATCTTATTTCAAACATCATAAGTCACTCTTCCACCCATAATGGAGCAAAGATACATTATTTAAACCCCTTGATCCAAACTATTATTCATCTTGTGACTTCTTCCATAGATCTAGGGTTCACCATACACCTTACGTACTTCAACTATACTTGACTTGATCTGGTGTTTTGGTTTGATCTCTCCTGTCGGGAGTAGATCTGGGTCTCCCCCTTTGTTGTCTTGGGCTAGATAACATAAAGTGAAGATTGCCTCGATTGGCATGACAACCATCCATTGGGAGTCGAGGCCATCCTGGTTGCACCTCTTTGGTTGCCCTTCCCTTTCGCCATCCATCTTGGATTCATCTCTAGGGGCACCTACAAATTTGGTGATAACATTTTGGCGTCGTTGCCGGGGAGGGCAGAAGCCTACCTAGGTTCGACATTTTATTTGCCACTTACTCTCTCCTACATTTTAAACGACATATATCTTGGTAGAAGAGTTTAAAGTCTACCTGGCGACTCCAAATTATGACTCTGCTGAGGAGCGAGCTCATTTGCATCCTTACAATACTAGAAGTAAAACAAACTTAAATCAAGTTGAAAGAACCCCACTTACCTATCACAAAAGAGATCCTAAAGCCCAATCTTCAAATTTCTTTTGGAAACTTGTTAACTCAGATTCTCCAAACCGCATCTCAAGGTCTCCTTTGTTTAATTCGGTTCCTCCCTGATCTCCTAATTCGAACTTGAACACAAATTCACTAAATCCAATGGCCGGAACAAACTCTGGAAACCAAAATGTTCCTCCCCCACAAAATCCAAGGATCTTCGGAAGAAACGCTAAGCCATCTCCTTCAGACTTTTCCCGAATCAAGGGTGCACCCCATGACATGCCTGAAAAGTATTTTGAAAAGGTTCCCAGATTTGATGGAGTCTCCTCTATCTCCATTGAAGATCATATTGATAAAGTATGGGAACACATGGAAGCATATGGAGCATCGGAAGAAGATGTCTTCATGAGGGGTCTCCTGGCATCTTTAGAAGGAGATGTTAGGAAGTGGTTTGACGGGTTGCCTACCTCATCCATTGATGGGTATAACAACTTTGTCAATAAGCTTAATAGTGAGTGGTCCCGTAAGTTAGATGGGAAATTTCTCTTGCATCAACTGTTTGACATGAAGAAAAGAGAAAATGAAACAGCCCATGAATTTAATGTAAGATTTGATAAGACCATGGCTGCTATCCCTGAAGAGATTAAACCAAAAGATCAAGCGATTGTTATTCATTACTTGAATGCATTCGAAGGATGGCTTGGTTATCACTTGAAGGATAAAAACCCAAATGAGTTAAAGACCGCTCAATTCAATGCAAAGATGGCTGAGCAAAATGCAACATCTATGGGGAAACAAAACTTTTTCAATCAATTTACCCCATCCACTTCTAGATCTGACCCTAGAACCCGAAAGCCCAAGGAACCTATGAGTGAACCAAAGGAATCAAAGGACACATTAGAAACAATGCAAGAAATGATGAGACAACTAACTGTCCTGACCAAAAGTGTAGCAAGCTTGAATGATCATGAAAGACATGGGATCCCTTATGGCCCTAAACCTTATTGGAACAACAAGAAGAACCATCCGACACCATTAGCCCTGATGACCAACCAGATAACATCAATTTTATTAATGACTTATCCTATGATGAAGATTTTGGAAGAATCCTTCTAAAGGAAGAGCCATGGGAGCAAGAAGAAGAAATAATCGAAGAACCTAGCTCCTCATGTTGTGCCATAGATCTCCCAGAACCAATGGAACAACCAAAGTATAAAATCTACAAACGAGGAAATAATTCCCAGCCCTCTTTCCTTGACAAGCATAAGAAGATTAATGAAGATAAAAGGGAAGAGGAAAATCTTGCTGTAAATGATTATGATCTAAAAATTGATATGAAGAAAGAGTTAAGCAAGATAATGTGTAATGTCTCTGTTACTGAGTTAATGAAGGTGCCCTCTGTTAGAAGCCAAGTAGAGGAGTTCTTTGATGGCATTGGCCAAGGGAAAGCTCCTGAGACTGTCTTAGAATCCTGTCATATCCAGAACCTTAGTGGAATGCAACTTAGCAAAACAGAGAAGGATCCACCAATAAACATCCATTCTGCAATTTATGAAAGAAAGAACGGTGGTCACCCTCCCTTTTACCTTACCTTACACATTCAGAACATGCTCCTTCACAATTGTATGTTGGATTCCGAAGCAGCTATGAATGTCATGCCTTTACAAGTCATGAAGGAAATGGGACTTGAAGTGACTAGACCTTATGGAAATGTCTATGGTATAGACTCCCGACGAGTGCAGTCTTATGGTTTGATAAAAAATCTTAGAGCTGATCTTTTTGCATGTTCAAACATTTCTACTATGATGGATGTAGTAGTGATTGACTTGCCCCCAGCATATGGAATGCTTTTATCTAGGAAGTGGGCAGTCGGCTTAGGTGGATACCTTATGATGGATTTGTCATATATTTGTGTTCCTAACTCTGATTGAGCTTTGATTAGGGTGAACAAAGAACCTTGTTATAGCGAGCATTTAAAATCATTTGATGAAGGGCTAAAAAACACATATGGGGATGAATTGTTGAATAATGCAAAAACCAACTTGGTTTAAGAAGAAAATGAACTTTGGGAAGATAATGAAATGTTCATGGTAATGGACGATTCCGACTCCTCTTGGGAGGAGCAGCGGATAGCTGAAAAATTTGGATTTACTTAGGAATGAGTTTTCAGAAGAAATTGATGAATTGAGAAGAAGTGAAAATCAACCTCAAGGTCAGGAACAAAATAATGAAATAAATCAAGAACAAATTATTGAAGATCAAACGCCTGAAGAGCAAGATAATGAAAAACCTGTGGTTGAAGTAGATGAATTTGATGACATTAGGACGGGAGAAAGAATTCATTTTACTGTTAGGGAGTGGTTTGCCTTAACTGATCATAATAGAGAAAGGTAAAGCCAAGGGCTTGCACCTATTTATCCATGGGAAAACCGTCCTGCAGCATCTACTGTGGTTGAGACCAATGAGGAATCTGAGACCTCCAACTATTCTGATGTAGATGATTCCTTGTCCCACTTATCTTTAGAAGATGAAAACCTAATTCGAATTCATGATAACTCTTTAGGTTGGGAAGAGGATGCCTTAATTAATGATGCACCTGAAGGAGACTTTAACTTAAACAATCTTGCTATTTTTCAAACTCCTTCAGATTCTCAAAATTATGCTTTATCTGCATATCCTCGTATCCCTGATCTTCTTCTACCACCTAAGTCATCTAGTCATCTCAATCATGATCCTTCTCACATTACTAGTTCTTCTACATTTCATTCTGAGTCAGTTTCTACTGGTCTGGAAAACATGGTCATTCCAGTTCCTTCAGGGTAAGGCTCCAGTCATAATACTGTCATATCCCATGAGCCACCTCCCTTGAAAGAACATAGAGATTTCTGGACTGTAGGTGAAGTTGTTAAAAATGTTGTGTCTCCTCATGAGGAAGAGTCAAATGAAGTAGTCCAAGAGACGAGAAGAGAAATTAGAGAAGTCCTTGTTGGCAGGATTGTTATTTCATTAGATGGTGGTTCACCCAGAGTTGATGCAGTTCCTTCTAGGAGGAGCTCAAGGATTGTCACACCTCAACCGCAGAACCCTGCTGAAATCCACCCTATGCCCATTCGCAACATTGGAGTTATTCCTGAATCTATCAATAGAAATAGGTTTTCTACAGGAAGTCAAGTCATCATTCCCAACCACTTATTGCATATTAGATCGGGACAGGCTGATGACTTGTGGGTTGGAACTTTCACAGTAGAGCAATGCATTGCTGGAATGTACTTCCTGACCACTGGTAGTGGACGACGTATTTTATATCCTGTAAATCAGAGGGACTTAAGGGATCATATCCATGATCCCACATAGTTGGGATTCAACCACTTGACTTGCTTGGTAGAAGAGAGTAGGTAGAAACTGAATAAGCCTGCTTGGGCAGCAGTTATCTTTTTCAGCCATTGATTCTGGCGCCTTTTGTGTCTTTTTTCCTAAGCTCCTTTTGAAGCTCTTAGTTTAAACTGAGTACCTGTCATTTTCTTTTCCTGCACAATAAAATATCAAACTTATTAAAGTTGTGTTAGAAGATTTAAATTTATTTTCCGCATTTATATTTCAAGCATTTAAATTTCTGTCATAGAATAGATTTTATTTCAGTTGGATTTTATTATTTTTCCCATACATGCTGCATGAGGTATTTTGATGTTTGTGAATGCAGATACAAGTGCATAAAAAAAAATGAGAGAGCTGAAAGCAAAATGATAGAGTGCTAGATCGAGGATTCGAGTAGCAGAGTTCGAGGACCAGAGATTCTGAGGTTCTCAAGCGCTCTTTTCAGCAAAGCACTTGTCCCGGCCAAAGCCAGATGTTATCACATATATAGTAGCAGGGCTACCATTCATTATTTTTCTGATTCCAGTACACTATTCAGCCAGTTCCCTTGCATTGAGATGTTGAGATGAGCATCTACTATGGATCATTACCAGATTTTGGACAGCAGTTTTATTCCCCGTGCCATGACTGAGTTTCAAGACACTCAGAGAGATGACCGATGTAGCTATTTAGCCATTTGTACAGAGCTACAGCAGCAGTTTCAGAGGATAGATGATGGTTCAGATTGATGTGCATTCAGGTATATGACTCAACGGGTATATTATGGTGTCGTGGTTATACTGCTTTTATTTCCATTTTCTTAACATGTCTTAGCATTTAGTATCATGATTTGGTGATCATATAGATATGTGGACCTGGTTGTATTATATATATATCATATTTGTCCCTACTCAGACTTGGAAGTTCTTGGCCTATACTCATTGGTTTTACCCTCCTTAGGGAGAATAGAGGTGATCATTCCCGCCATAATTTGGCTTGCTAGTGTCGGTTTCATTATTCATTGTCTTAATCCATCCATGACTTACCCAGTTGATTCATTACCTTGACTTACTACTTGACTAGTGGCATGGAGGACTTTTCCCCACTATAGCCTCTATATTGGATAAGCTTCCCTATTTATTGTGTCTCGACTCTGAGTTGGTGACAAAACTTACCTTTGGTGAGTTGGATTTCCTTGTGAATTCCCCCTAGTCACTAAAGATGTTGTTGGCTAAACCTGAAGCTTTTAGTGTTGCCATGAATACAAAGTATGGAAATGAAATGTTATATCTTGTATGAAAAGCCCATTCATGCAATGTGTTTCTAAACACACATGAATGAAAGGCAAGCCAAATGAAAATGGCTATGAAATATCAAATGTTATATCTTTTGTGAAATGTAAATACCTAGGTAACAAGCTGTCTGTGACACACCTAGAAGTGCTCAGGTAAACAAGTGCCTTAAAAACACACCTGCAGCAAGAAGCCTAAATAAATGTAAATCTATGCAATGTGTTTGTAAACACACATAGATCAAAGGATTTGGAAACTCTAGGCCCAAGAAGCAATGGAACTTAAATGCTATATCAAAAGGTTGCTGGCCTCATTTGTATTATGCATTGTGCACATCTGTGAAAGGTGAATAAACACTCTTTGAACAACTTATCCATTTGTGAGACACTGCCATTCCCTGTGTTGTTGCTTATCCACTATATGTTATGGTGTGTATTCCCTTTTCCATTTCCAAAGTGTCACAGTGTTAAGTCAGTAAGTCATCCTTTGACCTAGCCATGTATTCCTTAGCCTTCACCCTTCACTAGCAAATTGATCACAACTATGTAGTGAGTATGAACTTGAAAGTCTTGTCTGAGTAATCAATAATAATTAATGACATATTATATTTCGATTTAGATCACCAGTAATGATAGTTACTTGTTATAATTGCTATGTGAATGGATTGTAAAGCATGTTTTAACCCTTGACACCTTGCAGCAGCTTGATGACAGTTTGAGTCATATTTTGGTCATGTTGACTTGGTCAAACTCATTTTGACCAAAATTCAACCACAGGACATGAGGTGGCAGACCTCAGATGTTATAGATAGATGATATATGGTCTAGTACAAGTCACCATGGTGGGCTTATGCAGTGGTTTCCGACTTATGATGATGATTTGTGCTTTTTAGCACTTTTACAAATTATTATTATTTGGTCTGCCAGATATGATGAGTATTTATTTTGGACCATGCAGAGGTTTATATGGTTTATGAGTACACATCTTAGATGGATTAGAACATTCTGAGTCCAATGAGACAGTCTGTTTTCAATTTCGAGCAGTTCCAGTGATGATTGAGCCTCAGTTGGCTATCCTAGTGCAGTTTTGGTATGTCGGAGGCCCTGTCAGAGCAGTGATGAGATTTACTTGGTTCACCTAGGGCACTGTGCATGCAGGGGGTGGTCAAGCCACTTGTTATTACCATATTACCCCCCTCCCAGACTTATTGGTGAGCTCACCTTGACAGCGCAAGCACTCCAGGAGGCAGTTTGGGCAGTTTCACGTTTCCCGAGGCAGTTTAGAAATGGTAAAAATGGCTACAAAGGAATTCGATTTGGGCTACTGAGGCAAGGTTATGGCATGGGATGATCAGTGATGATGAGTGGGATGTCTTCCACACCCTCTCCAGCAGTTTCAGCTTCATCGAGACCCACATCCATCACTTATGGCACATTCTGATGATTTTTGGAGCCTCCTAAGGCTCACGATTTGTCCATAGAGGCACGATTTGGTACTTTGATGATTATTTTATTGATATTGTGCTATGGGGATTGACCAAGGGTGTCTAAAATTACCCCTTGGACCCACCATAAGCTAGATATATTATTTTGTCATCATGATTTGGTGGGATCCCCTCTTCTAGGGTGAGTTTGTCCACATATTGTATTATTTTATTAGTGATCCATGTATTGTATTGTTGAGCTCATCTCAACCATTGATTAGACGTTTTGATCTTTTAATCTTAGCCACTCATTCAAAAAGTGGTTAGGGTTTTGGTGCCTCTCCTTCCTATTTAAAGGAGAGAGCTTCTCATTGTAAAGGGGTCTTTGGCTCTTGAAATCTTGATATAGATAACTTTCTTGTAGAAATTCTTGTGGTCTCCTTTGCATCTGGTGTTCTTAGATGGTGATTGGAAAGTCTATTGCATCCTAGCATTTGGGTATTTGTGGTAAGATCCATCTTTTGAGAAACTTTTGTCTTGTCTACAGGAGGGCGACTTCACTTGGGCGTTTTTGCAAGGCTTCTTCAACTCGCTCCACTTGGCATTCGCTTGTATCAGGGGGTTATCATTAGTATCATTGTGATCTATGCTATCTTTCTGTTGTTTCTCTTGTGGCATTAGTCTTATCTCTTGTTCACAGTAAATCTGATATTGTTGACGTTTATTGTGCAGGAGAGAGGGCGCATTGGCTTCCTTGGGCAATTCGACTTCATAGAAAACTACCTCAAATCGCTCCAAATTGATCGGGTTTGCATAGATCATCATCATCAAGGCGTCTACAAGGTTATCCAGGTAAGATCCACAGCTTTGTTCTTCTTGTCTTGGCTCCAATCCATTGACATAGCTACTTCATTGATAAAACCCTTAATTTACAAACCCTCATTTTACATTTTCTCAGATCTAGTAAGATCCACTTGGTGTTTGGGTATAAAATTTAAAACCCACACCTCTACAGTATCCACAGCAATTCACATCTGTAGTTTGGTGTGATTTGGCCTTAATTTCACCCACTTTCCAAGGCAAAGAATCCTCTCCAAGGGAGGTCGCACTTCCTGGGAGAGGTGAGTTTGCAGGGATCTAAGACCTGGGTAGGTGAGATTCCACTTGATCTGTAATCTACACATTCAATAACCTACCCCTAGTGTGTCACTTCAGTGATTTTGACCTTGTGGGCCCCATTCCTCATTTTGAGGGTTGTGCCCCACTTGGGTCACTTTGTGGCATACTTCAATCTCAGATCTACTGAGATCCAGCCATTGGATGACCCTAATCTTTTAGATCCACCTACCTCAATACCTCAACATTCCAGATCTATAATTTGGTGGACATCTAACTCCATTTGGCCCATTTCCCAAGGCACTGATCTTTCTCCAAGCCCATTCGACTTTCCTGGATTGTTGGGTTAGCTTGTGGTTCGATCCTTGTTTTGGTTGCTTGAACCCCTTGACATTGTCATATCACTCAATCAAGCTCATCTCTGGTACTGGTTAGCCCCAATTCAGTCCTTAACTACCCTGCATTGGACACGGTTCCCAAGGTAGTGGATTCTCTCATAATTGACTAGTACCCAGATCCTGGATCTTATTTCAAACATCATAAGTCACTCTTCCACCCATAATGGACCAAAGATACATTGTTTAAACCCCTTAATCCAAACTATTATTCATCTTGTGACTTCTTCCATAGATCTAGGATTCACCATACACTTTACGTACTTCAACTATACTTGACTTGATCTGGTGTTTTGGTTTGATCTCTCCTATCGGGAGTATATTTGGGTATCCCTCTTTGTTGTCTTGGGCTAGATAACATAAAGTGAAGATTGCCTCGATTGGCGTGACAACCATCCATTGGGAGTCGAGGCCATCTTGGTTGCACCTCTTTGGTTGCCCTTCCCTTCTGCCATCCATCTTGGATTCATCTCTAGGGGCACCTACAAGTTTGGTGATAACAGCAACCACACAAACATAAAAGATAAGTGTTAGAGTTTTTTATTTTAATTATTTCTTGAATCTCTGAATAGTTAATGATATTGCTCGTAATAGTTGTATGCTTATTTGTATTCCTAGAATATATCATGCATAGTGTAAGCATTCATATTGCATTGAAAAGTATACTACGAATATGCATATGATGGGTAAGTTGGACAAACATTCCATTGTTGCTTATCTAGAATGAAACCTCTTGCTAACATGCTGGGAGCTGTGCACGCTCTTAATAGTATGTTCTAGTAGAGATGGAAGGCATCTAGATAGCCACTGTATGCATACAGGAAATGGAAAAGTGTTGTGCCAAAGTATTGGTCAAGATAGTTGCATAACTATGTGAATCATATCAGTATGCATAATAGGTTATCATTGAAATGTCAACATGATTTGATGATTATGAAGTGTTACTAATCATGTAATTAAATTTGATTTGTAGGAAAGATCATGTGCTATCTACAAAAGAAGGATGATGAACACTTGTTCCAAAGAACAAGTGATGGATGTTCAACAAGAAGACTTACAAATCAAACGTCCTATAGAAGGCTCGTGGCTAGAGGATTCTCTTAGAAAGAAGGAGAAGATCATGACGAGATGTTTGCTCCAAGTGGCTAGACACACTTCCAGAGATAGATTACACCCATGGATGACAAGACCGTTCTCTTGAATGGTGTAATTGAAGAAGAAGTGTGAATCGAGCAAACTCCCAGGATTCGATAGAGAATCACATGATAGAAGAAGGCTTTGTACGGGTTCAACAGGTACCCAGGATCAATAGTCATTTGATGAGCTTGATGATCACCATGGGTGATGCGGATTTCAACCTTTTCTACAAGGTTGAAGATGGTTTCTATATACAGATGACATTCTTCTCTTAGATGGATGCAAGGAACTCACCATAGAGTTCGAGTGATCTTGAGGTTCATATCAATAGACCCATCTGACGGGAGATGGCACGAATAGATATGCAGAAGATCACTCAATGCAGAGTGTGAATGATGTTCAGTCACAAGGGGAGTAGATCTAAGAGTTAAAGAATCCTGGCATGATTCTTGTGATTAGATATGTGGCTGAGATCAGATGAGATTTTTCCTTAGCCAAGGAAAATGTGAAGTAGAGATCTGTGATGATGAACGGTGGTTTCTACAGTTTACAGACAAATTACTGGCTCATTGATGTATCTGACAAATACCAGGCCAGATATATGCTTTGCTGTGAACACCCTGAGTCAGTATCTAGTTGAGCTTAGACGTGTTCACCTAGTAGTTGCAAAGCATGTGATGAAGTACCTAAAAGGTACGATAGACTTTGGTCTATACTATGTTGGAGATCATGAGTACAGATTGTATGATTATACAGATGCAGATTGGGCCGGAAGTGTCTCAGACAAGAAGAGCACCTCAGGTGGGTGTTATTGTCTGAGATCCGCCTTGATCTCATGGTTTAGCAAGAGGCAGTCCTGTGCAGCTCTCAGCACAGTTGAAGCAGTATATATAGCAACTTAGTCTACTAGTTGTGAAGCCATATGGCTTCGGAAGCTATTGTCAGGACTATTTGACTTAGAGATGGACTCCACTATGATCCTGTGTGACAACTAGAGTTGTATCAAGATGACGGAGAATCCAGTGTTCCATGATAAGTCAAAGCACATAGAGATCCGATATTTCTATATACGGGATATGGTACAGAAAGGAGCTATAAAGCTCAAGTATGTGGGCACTGATGAGCAAGTTGCTGATGTATTGACCAAACCTCTGTCTTGAGTAAAGTTTGAGTATTTCCGAGACAAGCTTGGTGTAGTTCAAAAGGACCCTCCTCGAAAGGGGGAGTGATATGGTCAATGATGATATTTGGATCGACAATGAGGTCGATGATGAGGATACCTGTATCGATGATGAGGTCGATGATGAGGATACCTGTATCGATGATGAGGATATCTGTATCGATGATGAGGATACATGTATCGATGATGAGGATACTTGTATTGATGATGAGGATACCTGTATCGATGATGAGGATACATGTATCGATGATGAGGTCGATGATGAGGATACTTGTACCGACGATGAGGTCGATGATCAGGATGCATGTACCAACGATGAGGTCGATGATCAGGATTCCTATACCGACGATGAGGTCGATGATGAGGATGCATGTATCAACGATGAGGTCGATAAGTGGTCCTTAGACTTGGTCTAAGTTGATGAGTGGATTGCATCATCCCTGGACTTTAGTCCTAAATGGATCCGGAGACCTGTGTCTTCGAGAAGTGGTCCTTAGACTTTGTCTAAGTGGACGAGTGGATTACATCATCCCTGGACTTTAGTCCTAAATGGATCCGGAGACCTGTGTCTTCGAGAAGTGGTCCTTATACTTTGTCAAAGAGGACGAGTGGATTTCATCATCCCTGGACTTTAGTCCTAAATGGATCCAGAGACCTGTGTCTTCGAGAAGTGGTCCTTAGACTTTGTCTAGCTAGACGAGTGGATTGCATCATCCCTGGACTTTAGTCTTAAATGGATCCAGAGACCTGTGTCTTCGAGAAGTGGTCCTTAGACTTTGTCTAAGTGGACGAGTGGATTGCATCATCCCTGGACTTTAGTCCTACATGGATCAGGACACCTGTGTCTTCGAGAAGTGGTCCTTAGACTTTGTCTAAGTTGACAAGTGGATTGCATCATCCCTGGATTATAGTCATAAATGGATCCGGAGACCTGTGTTTTTGAGAAGTGGTCCTTAGACTTTGTCTAAGTGGACGAGTGGATTGCATCATCCCCGGACTTTAGTCCTGTTGTCCTCCGAAATGGCATGGGTGTCGTTTGAAAGCCCAAAATGCAACACACCAGCTGGAATGACAACTCTCTCAGGAGAGAGGCCAATGTCACCACACTCCTCTCATTTTCGCTTCAAGTTGGCTCTTCTCCAACACTAGGGGGGTATCCCCAAAATAGGATCGCTAAGGCTGGTACAGTAACGGGCAAGGTGAATGGAAGAGGCTGCCTTAGAGAATCGGAAGTAAAAAAAGATAGTTTTAGATGGGTGATGGAAAAGAAAGGAAGATCAATCCTCAGGGAAAGACCAGTGCCAGTATCAGAGAGGGGCGAATGGAGTCAAAGGAGAACTCTAAAAGGGCCTTGCTGCCAGGTGAATGTAGTGACCAACTAAGAGCTCTTGCGCTCGAGGATACCTAAAAGCCACAAATCTTAAGAGAAAAGCATGGGTCAAATAAAGTTGTGCTAGATTGTTAGCCCTCCGTTTAAGTGATCCTAGCTTAAGAATCGAAAGTAAAGAGCTAAGAGAGGTATTGCCTCAGACAAAATGAAAGATGGCACACAAAGAAAAATGGCATACAAAGGGAAAAAAGAGCTCTAAATTTATCCAGAGAATCCCGTCATGATATTTTTCATTTAGTTCTGGGGAATAAAACTCCCAAAAAAATTTCCATTCGTACAATGAAAGAGGATGTCCTCTTTATAGGCCTAGAACCTCACGTACGTAGAAAATAAAATAATAGAAATAAAGTGAAAAAAACACTTTTTCTCCAACTAAAACAAAGATTTCCAACTGTACAAAGGTGATTAGTTCCAATCACCACAGATGATGAGATACCCCACAACACAACTACTAAACATAAAAAACTTGGAAATGCACAGGCCGCCAACAAAGCCTCCAGACAGCAAAAAAAATTGATATAACCCTCAGCATTCATCACTGTGAAAACCCGGTTGCTCGGTACCTCTATGCTGCCACATCACCAAGGCTTCCCGTTAAAAGGTCGAAACGTGGATGGAGCACCGCTCCAAATCGCAAATCAAGGAAATTTACAGCTGCTAACCCGCGTCAATGCATTGGCGATCTAATCGACTGATTTTTGAAACTCGGAGTCTAAGAAAATTTGCGACCGACTTTCGGATACACCTGTCAAATGCTCGATGTAACCACCTCCTGTTCCGGCTCAGATCTAAAAGATTACTGATGATTGATTTATCAATGCCCGCTAGTTGCTTTTCTTTTTTAATGGATATACCATCAACCAAGTAACCGAGGCCTCCCACCTAGCGTTGATTGCTATCCTACCATATGGAAATGCTCAACGAGGATTTGAATCTCCGAAAGACTGTATCTCTTATGCAACTGGCTGTCGGTGCAAGACGTAATGATCCATATTAATTTATGTGAAATCAGCTGCCAAACACGTGAAGAAGTGCCCTGATGCCATATTGTTTCCTCAGAAGCTCTAGTTAGAATTTGCACGGCTCCCTTCAAACAGTAGTTTGATCGGCGAAGTAGATGGGTGCCCACTCCAAACTTTTACGTAATCAAACATACTCTACAGTGACTGTCAATCTGGATGCCGATGTAGATGCAGTTGAATACGGTGATGACAACAATCGATGGTAAAGAAAAATCGCGATTTTAGCACAGCTACCAAAAATTCGATTTTATCCGGAGGTTACGATTTCTGATCACTGCTGTGGCATCAACCTCGACCCGGATCCGTGGGTGGCTGATCGAAATAATGGCTGCAGCCTCTATCAAAAGACTTTATTTTTATTTGTATGCCTTTGGAGCTGCTTGCGTTTCGGGTTCTGCTGCTTCATGTGAAGAAATACGCCGACGTCTGAGTTATGGGCCAAAAGTTTCAAGAATGTGCTCTAGAAAATGATAAAAACTCCTTCCTTCTGTTCGCGTCAAAGCTTCGAGTGATCGTGAAATTAGCCCCTCAGCACATTCTAACAACGAAGTCCCTGAAATTTTGGCACTATCTGCTGATCATTGTTTGAACCCGTGATCCTTGATATCAAACCCTCCTGTAGCCAAATTCGTCACAACAGGGGATTTCCCAGTTCTGACCTAAAACTTTTTCGATGGCTTTGTGTGAAGTAGCAGTGGTAACCATTTTTACACTTCATAAAATGTTCCTTCGATGACTCTGCAAGAGAAGCTAATGCTACATCTCGTATCGTTTGCTTACCATTCTGTATATCTGGTGTATAATTTTCACAGAAGTTAAATACTGCTGTAGTCCGGCACTCTTGGGTTCTGGAAATCATTCATAGCTCCAGCCAAAGCAAGTAGAACTTGTTGATATTGTCGTTGTTGCAAAATCCGGACTCAAAACTGTTGAAATTAGACCAATTGCATGAATGGCAGCCCAACGAACTCGTGCATGCGAATCATGGAATAAGTTCAAAATCATTGTGACAACATGCTCAAGGTTTTATCTCATCTCCCTTCATCACCAGAACCACAACAACTCCATCTGAGTCCGCAACAGCAATGGTTACATCTGCCTTCAATATCTCACATGATTCTCTGATATAGCTAACTTCCTCTTTGGTTGGTGCCATCTTTACAAGTGTCTCCAGAAGCTGAGGACTTAAGCCTTCACCTGATATTTGTCTTCAATTCGGGGGGGAAATCCGTGGATTGTCTGAGCTATTACGAATTTTAGTAGATGGACTTGATTATAATTTTTAAGTTCTCTCACCATCTATATGAGTGACCTTTACTGTATAACTTCTGCCAGGAACAAACTGTTCAAGAGTATAAGCCTCAACTTCAATAGATTGTAGTTTCATCTGCAAATTCCGCTTTCATCATTTATCTCCACTTCCGACAGTTGAAAAATCAAAATGCCATCACTGCTGCAAAGCGGTGCTCTAGCCTATGGACACCCCTCCAAATGGGGAGGTAACATCTGGCTCCAACTACGGGACGTGTGCTCACCTTGTGAGTGCACGAGAATCCCAGAATCTCTTGGTTATTCGCGGACCACTTACAAAATGAACAACATAGTGTGGTAGAGATGGCTCAATTCACAACCTGTGACCACTTATTACAAAGCAAAAAGGCATACTGAAAATATTTAAGTGCTCATGCAAGAGCTTATTTCTTCCTACCAACCTACACTAGCATGGGCCTGGACCCTGTCAAGTGTATGCATACAACCAATGTAACCATTCCAGCATCTTATCCCCGTCATATTGCTTTTCTTTGTGCTTGGTTAGAAACAGAGATACGGACATATCGCAGAGATGTCTTAACATCCAATCATAAATAAAACTAAACTGTAATATTAGACTGTTAGGATGCAATAACTCACCAAATCTTTGGTAGGAAATATCAGACTGTGCACAAGAAAATTCTATCCAACGACTGATAGGGCTCAGATAAAAACCTTTATCATGAAGCTGTTCCAGATGATCGTCTTTCAAATGCACAATAAGGTAGCAGGTTAGAGCGCATTTTTCATCAGCATAACGCTGAAGCGGACTTAAGTAGAAAGTAGGCAGCTTCTCCTTAAGCTGAATCCTGTTATCCAAAAAAATTTGATGAGGCAGATCTGTAACACAAGTGCAATTACCTTCGATGAGATGACATTTAGGCAGTCCCAGCTCTTCATTATAAAACTTTTCACGATCATCTTCGGTGGTGTAATTCTGAGACAGCTCCATCTTTTCATCATACTGCTGCTCACAAACTTGAGGCAGATTCGTATTATTAATGTTCTCTTCTGCAGCAATGTCAGGGAGTTGTTCAGCTAGATCTTCAAACAGAAACCCTTGCATTTCTTCTTCAATTTGATCCTCAATGGTTTGTTCTGTAAGCTCATAATGGACCCTAGGGATGAGGGCATCATACTCACTCACGAGCTTCTCAATCTCATCAAAAGTTCCATCATGCCAGCGGAGGAGAAATCTCTCAAAAAACTCTACCAATGAATCTATGGATTCATCCAAAAGACCAAAGAACCAATTTTCTGCATCTCCTTCTAAAGTTAAAGTAAAGATGATCATAAGGTCATCCTCACAATAAACATTGAAATCGACCATCAATTTGCAGTAAGAAGCAATGTGATAGATGGCTGAAACATCATTGTTTCCATGAAATTCTGGAAAAATATCATGCACTTTTTCATAGTCATAGCACTCATTAGGAAATCCATGGATTTTTGAGAAATCCAATGGGGCGTAAGCTTCGTGCAAAAGAGCAAGATGTTGTTCTTTTTTATCATCCATAAGTAAAAATTTTGAGGTACTAAATCTGAAACATGCATGTAATCATACCTCATACCAAACTGTGGAGTCACCAAGGTGAGCTTGAAAGCCTTCCAATGGGTGTGCTCACCTCTACACCCAATAGGATCTTCAAATCTGCAAAAGGACAAGGGATCTGTGCCTTCGTGGAGTCGCCATGTGAGAAGAAGAATCCCACAAATGTCGTTTAATGAAGCGTAGTTTTCAAATTTCGTGAACTGGACTTTGTCCCCGGCAATGGCGCCAAAAATGTTGTCCTCCGAAATGGCATGCATGTCGTTTGAAAGCCCAAAATACAACACACCAGCTGGAATGACAACTCTCTCAGGAGAGAGGCCAATGTCACCACACTCCTCTCCTCTTCGCTTCAAGTTGGCTCTTCTCCAACACTAAGGGGGTATCCCCAAAATAGGATCGCTAAGGCTGGTACAGTAACGGGCAAGGTGAATGGAAGAGGCTGCCTTAGAGAAACGGAAGTAACAAAAGATAGTTTTAGATGGGTGATGGAAAAGAAAGGAAAATCAATCCTCAGGGAAAGACCAGTGCCAGTATCAGAGAGGGGCGAATGGAGTCAAAGGAGAACTCTAAAAGGGCCTTGCTGCCAGGTGAATGTAGTGACCAACTAAGAGCTCTTGCGCTCGAGGATACCTAAAAGCCACAAATCTTAAGAGAAAAGCATGGGTCAAATAAAGCTGTGCTAGATTGTTAGCCCTCCATTTAAGTGATCCTAGCTTAAGAATCGAAAGTAAAGAGCTAAGAGAGGTATTGCCTCAGACAAAATGAAAGATGGCACACAAAGAAAAATGGCATACAAAGGGAAAAAAGAGCTCTAAATTTATCCAGAGAATCCCGTCATGATATTTTTCATTTAGTTCTGGGGAAGAAAACTCCCAAAAAAAATTTCCATTCATATAATGAAAGAGGATGTCCTCTTTATAGGCCTAGAACCTCACGTACGTAGAAAATAAAATAATAGAAATAAAGTGAAAAAAACACTTTTTCTCCAACTAAAACAAAGAGTTCCAACTGTACGAAGGCGATTAGTTCCAATCACCACAGATGATGAGATACCCCACAACACAACTACTAAACATTAAAAACCTGGAAATGCACAGGCCGCCAACAAAGCCTCCAGACAGCAAAAAAATATTGATATAACCCTCGGCGTTCATCACTGTGAAAACCCGGTTGCTCGGTCACTCTGTGCTACCACATCACCAAGGCTTCCCGTCAAAAGGTCGAAACGTGGATTGAGCACCGCTCCAAATCGCAAATCAAGGAAATTTACAGCTGCTAGCCTGCGTCAATGCATTGGCGATCTAATCGACTGATTTCTGAAACTCGGAGTCTAAGAAAATTTGCGACCGACTTTCGGATACACCTGTCAAATGCTCGATGTAACCACCTCCTGTTCCGGCTCAGATCTAAAAGATTAATGATGATTGATTTATCAATGCTCGCTAGCTGCTTTTCTTTTTTAATGGATATACCATCAACCAAGTAACCGAGGCCTCCAACCTAGCGTTGATCGCTATCCTGCCATATGTAAATGCTCAACAAGGATTTGAATCTCCGAAAGACTGTATCTCTTATGCAACTGGCTGTCGGTGCAAGACGTAATGATCCATATTAATTTATGTGAAATCAGCTGCCAAACACGTGAAGAAGTGCCCTGATGCCATATTGTTTCCTTGGAAGCTCTAGTTAGAATTTGCACGGCTCCCTTCAAACAGTAGTTTGATCGGCGAAGTAGATGGGTGCCCACTCCAAACTTTTACCTAATCAAACATACTCTGCAGTGACTGTCAATCTGGACGCTGATGTAGATGCAGTTGAATACGGTGATTACAACAATCGATGGTAAAGAAAAATCGCGATTTTAGAACAGCTACCAAAAATTCGATTTTATCCGGAGGTTACGATTTCTGATCACTGCTGTGGCATCAACCTCGACCCGGATCCGTGGGTGGTTGATCGAAATAATAGCTGCAGCCTCTATCAAAAGACTTTATTTTTATTTGTATGCCTTTGGAGCTGCTTGCGTTTCGGGTTCTGCTGCTTCATGTGAAGAAATACGCCAACGTCTGAGTTATGGGCCAAAAGTTTCAAGAATGTGCTCTAGAAAATGATAAAAACTCCTTCCTTCTGTTCGCGTCAAAGCTTCGAGTGATCGTGAAATTAGCCCCTCAGCACATTCTAAAAACGAAGTCCTTGAAATTTTGGCATTGTCTGCTGATCATTGTTTGAACCCGTGATCCTTGATATCAAGCCCTCCTGCAGCCAAATTTGTCGCAACAAGGGATTTCCCAGTTCTGAACTAAAACTTTTTCGATGGCTTTGCATGAAGTAGCAGTGGTAACCATTTTTACACTTCATAAAATGTTCCTTCGATGACTCTGCAAGAGAGGCTAATGCTACATCTCGTATCGTTTGCTTACCATTCTGTATATTTGGTGTATAATTTTCACAGAAGTTAAATACTGCTGTAGTTGCATGTGCCTGCACTCTTGGGTTCTGGAAATCATTCATAGCTCCAACCAAAGCAAGTAGAACTTGTTGATATTGTCGTTGTTGCAAAATCCGGACTCAAAACTGTTGAAATTAGACCGATTCCATGAATGGAAGCCCAACGAACTCGTGCATGCGAATCATGGAATAAGTTCAAAATCATTGTGACAACATGCTCAAGTTTTTATCTCATCTCCCTTCATCACCGAAACCACAACAACTCCATCTGAGTCCGCAGTAGCAATGGTTACATCTGCCTTCAATATCTCACATGATTCTCTGATATAGCTAACTTCCTCTTCGGTTGGTGCCATCTTTACAAGTGTCTCCAGAAGCTGAGGACTTAAGCCTTCACCTGATATTTGTCTTCAATTCGGGGGGGAAATCCATGGATTGTCTGAGCTATTACGAATTTTAGTAGATGGACTTGATTATAATTTTTAAGTTCTTTCACCATCTATATGAGTGACCTTTAATGTATAATTTCTGCCAGGAACAGACTGTTCAAGAGTATAAGCCTCAGCTTCAATAGACAGTAGTTTCATCTGCAAATTCCGCTTTCATCATTTATCTCCACTTCCGACAATTGCAAAATCAAAATGCCATCACTGCTGCAAAGCGATGCTCTAACTTGTGGACACCCCTACCAAATGGGGAGGTAACAAGTCCTAAATGGATCCGGAGATCTGTGTCTTCGAGAAGTCATCCTTAGACTTTGTCTAAGTTGACGAGTGGATAGCATCGTCCCTAGACATGGTATGGTGTCTTAAATTGATAGGGATTGATCATCCCGTAAGTGGATCAAGATTGCATCATCCTTGGCTTTATGTCCAAAAGTGATCGGGATTGACCATCCTGATAGTGGGTCTGGATTGCATCTTTCGTGGCTTTATGTCCTAAAGTGATCGGGATTGACCATCCTGTAAGTGGGTTTGGATTGCATCATCCGTGGCTTTTTGTCCTAAAGAGATTTGGATTGACAATCTAGTAAGTGGATCATGATTGTATCATCCTTGGACTTATGTCCTAAAGTGAGAGGGATTGATCATCCCGTAATTGGATCATGTGTGTTGTAGATTATGATGCTGTTGATAGGAAGATCCAGGTGACGATGTTGTTCATCGGAAGATCCAGATGATGATGTTGTTGATCAGGAGATCCAGACGATGATGTTGTTGATCGAGAGATCGAGATGATGATGTTGTTGATCGAGAGATCCAGATGATGATGTTGTTGATCGAGAGATCCAGATGATGATGTTGTTGATCAGGAGATCCAGATGATGATGCTGTTGATCAAGAGATCCAGATGATGATGTTGATCGGGAGATCCAAATGATGATGTTGTTGATCGAGAGATCCAAATGATGTTGTTGATCGGGAGATCCAGATGATGTTGTTTCCGTAGCTGATCAAGTGATCGAGTGTTGTAGAAGATGAAGAATCAATACTGAAGATATTGATGTTCCAGTATTGAAGATGTTCCAGTAGTTGTTTTGAGTTACTGATGATGATTAAAGAAAACTTCCAATGATTTATAGATGTATCACTGTGATGTAGTTGATGACTCCTTGCTCCTGCAGATGTTGTTAGAATATCCTTCTCGTTAAGGGGGAGTGTTGAAATATTGTAACTTCTAAGAATATTCTATTTTTACTTTATTATCCGAAGATGTTTATTCCTTCGTCGGGACATTATTATTCATCCGAAGATGTTTTATTCCTCCGTCAGGATATTATTATGTAAAGTCATTGAGGTAAATCCTCCATGTAAGTCGAGGCAATAGATCCCTTAAGAGTCATTTGTAATGGGGTGTTTAAGTCCCCTAGAGGGGTCGGCCCAGTCAACAAAGAGATTAAATTATTGAGGTTGATCTGTCAAGTGAAAAAGTCAAGTGAATGTAAAGTATAAATAGAGGAGGTGTGTTCCTCATTTAACACACACTCACTCACTTGTGAACTCGCATAGGAGAGAGAGAGAGAGAGAGAGAGAGAGAGAGAGAGATCTGCAAACGAGGAGCAGGAGCTCTTGTTTGGGGATTTTAACTTTGTACTTGTTGATCATCTATATTGAGGAAGTTTTACTGGGTTTTCTACCCCATGGCGGTTTCCCAGGATAAATCTGTGTCTCGTGTTTATGTTGTGCTTGTTATCCTTTCAGTGATCCTGTATATGCTATTGTTGTGAAATTGAATTGAATACTGATGTTATCTATCTTAGCGTATTGAATCTTAACAACAATACATGGATCAACTCACTAAAGAGGGGGTGCGCACTCACTAAGTGGCGCTAGGGGGAGTCGCACCACATAAAAGATGACTAGGACAAGTGTAACAAGCACATAGTGGGGCTAGGAGGTATAAATGTCCTTCACTAGCATCACCCCATGGCACAATGATAAAAGATAGGACTCAATAACATCACAAAGTGACAAAGTGACCCAATCGTGGCCCCCTCTATAGCACAATAAATCATCAAAATAGTACCTCGGAGTGTGTGTGGACCCTATTATCACACAACTTGTAGTTGCCCTTGGCGGTATCCCATCTGGGACGGTAGAGGAGACAGGCAACTAAAGAGGTGACCCAAGAGATGCCACGGTTCCCAAGGCAAGGTGGGAGTCACGTCAACCGAGGCACTCTTCGCTTTAGGTCAGTGTGTAATAAGACCTAGGGGAGACCCTATTACCAATCACAGTTGATTGGACCCAAACAAAGGTTTCTAAGGATGGGTAAATGATGAGTTACGGAAACCAATGCAAGGCTAAGTGGACCTAGGAGTTGAGGTATGGTTGAAGATGGTGTAAGAGAATGCTAGTGTTTCAACCTACGTATGGTTTAGGCCACATGATTGGGTATGATGACAAGGTGTAGTACCATATGTTTACACAAGTGGGTCTTATTTTCTTGGGATGTGTGAAATGGCTTTAAGTGGGCCCACAAGGTGAAGCTAAGGTGTGAAATTGGTACTAGAGGTTAGGTAATGACTAGATCTATGGATCTAAGTTGAGTTTAGGAATACCCACATGCTAGATCAAGGGTTTGACACAATTCCCAAGGAGTGCGACCTGCTTTGAGGAGGACTAATGCCTTGTTAAACGGGCTAATGGGTTCAAAAGGCATGTCAAAGTGTAGATCGGGACACCTAGGAGCCAAGTCAAGTGGGCTAAATGAGATCTAATGGTTGGATCTTGCTAGATATAGGTTTTCATGAAATGACCCTAAGTGGACCACAATCCCTTGAAACAAGGAATGATAACCCCAAGGTGGATCGTCACAAAAAGATACTCTAGACCTAGGTTTCAATGTATGGCCGTTCCGAATCCCCAAAAATCTCAATCACCCACCTCCTCAAAGTGGACAAATTCACCTTCCCTAGGTAGTGTGACTTTGCTCAAGGAGGGCTAAAATGAGGGTTTGGTGGACCAAATCAAATCCAATGGCCACCAAACTATAGATCCAAGTAGCTAGTACCCCAATCTATGTAGATCCCAAAAATCAAGTCAATCCAAGGGTTAGATCTTAGTAGATCTGAGTTTTGAGGTGCCAAGAAATTCAAAAGGGGGTTTTGACCCCTTAAAACATGGAATGATGTCCACAAGGTAGAATTCACCAAAGTAACAATCTGGGGGTAGGTTATCAAGTGTCTAGATTGCAAATCAAGTGGGATCTCACCTACCCATGTGCTATATCTAACCAAACAAGCCTCTCACTAGGAAGTGCGATTTGGGTTCAAGAGGGCTTTTTGCCTTGAAAAGTGTGTCAATTTTTAGCCAATCACCACCAAACTATAGATCCAACTAGGGGTGGATGCTATAGAGGTGGGTTTTCAAAATCTTCTCAAAAGCAAGGCTAGATCTAAGTAGATCTAAGAAAAACAAAAAACAAGGGTTTTAATCAATTAGGGTTTTTGTGATCTAGAAATTATGGATGATTCAAGGAAGAAGAAGATCATACCTCTTGGAGCATACCTGGATGAAGAGATGAATGCTAGTTGAGACGAGGATTACTTTGCCAAAGATCAAATGGAGAATTGTTGAAGCCCTCTTGCCAAATCGATTTTCCCAAGCCACATGTGATTCCTTCTAACCTGTCAAAACCAAGGAGCAAAGCATCAATCAGTTTAACATGTTGAAGGTAGATACAAGCAAGAGAGAGAGAGAAACATAGAATAGTTGACACAAAGGCAAAACTACTCCCTGTCAAACCAAAACGACTTCTTCCAAGCTTGAAGGGCAAGCCTCCCCACCAATTCGCCCTTGTCCAAAATCATCCTCTTAACCTGTAAATAAGATATGGCAAATATGCAAGATAGCTACAATAGATCCTCCAGTGCAATGGACAAAAGCATTTACAATCGAAACAACCAACATCCACTCCAATCCAAGCATGTACTCCAAAAGATAGAAATATTTATTCCAAGAGCCAAGAGCCAAAAATCTCTAGATGAATTTTTACAATGAGAGGCTCACTCCTTAAATAGGATGGGGAGAGAGTACAATCATAACCACTTTTTACATGAGTGGCTAAGATTAAAAGATCATAAGATCTAATCAACGGCTAACAATAAATCATAACAATATATCACATGGATCACCCAACATAATGATAGCGCCCCCACTAAATGGTACAAAAAGGGGGTGACGTCATCCACTAGAGAAGTATAGGTGCCAAAATCCACCTCATGATGACTGGGACAGGATAACATAAGCACATGGTGGGGCTAGGAGGAATCAATCCTTACTAGCTCATCCCCGAGGCACAATAAAATAATAAAATATGTCCAAGATAATATAAATGACCAAAACTGTCCTCCGAATACATGACAGTCAAGCAGTAAATGACCTCCTGTGATCAATGTGGGCATACTCACATGGTGAAAACTGACTGGAAGATAGTGATGCCACCCTGGAAGACCTCTGTGAAGACCAAATGCCAAAACCTTGCCTCAATTGCCCAAATCGATTTCCTCAGTGACCACTTTATCCCATTTTTTAACTGCCTCGGTAACTGTGAAAGTGCCAAAACTGCCTCCTAGGGCACCTACGCTGTCCATCTGAGCCCACCAGGCTCTCTCGAAGGGGGGGTAAAAGGTAAAAACAAGTGGCTGGACCACCCCCTCCATCATCAGTGCCCTAGGTGAACTGGCCAATCATGGCCCCTGTTGCTCAGGCTGGGAAATCAGCCCCAAATCTGGTCAACAAGTGTAAAACTGCATCATTCACTGTCAGAAGTGCCCGGAACTGAAAGATAAGTGTCTCATTGGATCCAGAAGACCCAAATCCACTAGAAATGTGTACTCATACACCATGGGTTGCCCTAATGGGCCAGCTGTAGGGTCCACCATATATGGATAATGTATAATCTACTGATCTGAAGTAATAATAAAACCTGTTGAACTGGATCAATCATCATCTGCATCATATGTCCATCATATGATATCATCATCAAGCATGTGCGACCATGAATCATCATCCAAAAGCATATATATATGGTCCACATCATCACGGATCCCAAGAATATACAACCAAGGATAAATCACATCAGTAGACTAAGACAATGCTTCTCTAATCATTCTCACAGCCAAGCTCAAAGTATAACATCCATTCAGTGGCATTAATTAAGTTAGCATATTCCGTTGTTATATAAAAATTACTTGCACAATAGTTCAAATGACAAACTCACTCATTGGACATGGTCAAACTGCTAGTGAAGGATGAAGGCTAGGAACAAGGTTGGGCCAAGGGGTTGACTTATCTAACCTAACTCAAAAAATACTTTGGACTGGGAGAAAGGGGAAGCTACAAACTCTGTGCTGGACAAAATAACACGGGGGATGGCTATGCCTCACAAATGGATAAGTTGTTCAGAGAGTGCTTATTCAACTTAGGCATCATGTCTACATCAAGTTGATCCAAGTTCATTAGGATCATTCAATTTTATTCCATGGCCTTTTTGGCCTACATAACCCTTCGGATTTCAGATGTGCTGAGAAGCACAACTAGTTGCAGCTTGCATCCAGGGCATGTTTTTCAAACATTTATAAGGTCAACAATTGTTTAGATATAGCTTTTAAGAACCATTGCTTTTTGGACCTTTCTTATACTCTTCGAGGAGTATTTTTTTTTAGCTGTTCATCGCTCTTGCCCTTTTTTTTTGTTTCCATGGGCGAATTTATAAGTTTCCATAGGTAGAACATGAGCTTTCAGTTTTAGCCAACAACATCTCAAGTGACTAGGGGGAGTTCGAGCCAATGCCAAACATCGGGACAACCGACCAGAGTGATTTAGGCCTACAATCCAACTCACCAAAGGCAAGTTTTGTCACCAACTTATAGCCGAGACACTGAATATACAGGGATGCGGTCCAAACACAGAGGTAGAAAAATGGGGAAGTCCTCGGTATTAGAAAGTCAAATGAGACAAGTCAAGGTTTAAAGTCAAATAGGAAGGTCATGTATGGATGGAGTCAAGTGAATATGGAGCCTACACTAGCCAACAGCTGGTGTCAGGAAAGACCATGTCTATGTAAGGTGGAAAACCAGTGGGTTTTGTTAAATGACCTAAATGTGCAAGCAATTGTCCATTTTATGATTTACAGTTCATTTTAAATAGTTTGCCACATCAGGAATAATATACCAAGCAGATGCTATAAACATGACTAAATCAACAAGATAATAATCCACAGTCAGTGATAACATATCCATAGATCATATAACATCATCATAATAATCATCATGTACCATCTGAAACACTGCTGCAATACATCTCTAAGCACTGAACTGAAACTGTATGGGATAAAGGGTCACATCAGTCATCAAATCTGAACTCTCAAGGCTCAGTCTTGACACAAGGTCTAACATAAATCTGAATAATATACTGCTCTGATCATGAGTGATCCAAAATATATATAGCCATGCTCTGGAATAACGGAAGCTCTGGAATGTGCAGATATCTGCTGAACAAGGATAGTATCCCTGCTACTATAGTGTGATAACAGACCCCACTGAATGTTGTAAGTTGTGCCGGAAGGTGTGGGATGCATCACTAATGGCCTCTAAACAAACCTCATGCCAATTCCTTGCCTTAATTACCCAAATCAATTTCCTCAGTCACCATTTTATTCCATTTTTAATCCTCAGAAAACCACCTGTAATCCATTAAAATTCTTGTAGCTCTTTGCATGGTCCTGTTATCACCTAAGCTGTAGTTACCCCTATGGATGTATCCAGTCATGGATGGCAATAGGGAAGGGCAACTCAAAAGGTGCAACCACGATCACCTCGACCTCCAGTATATGGTTGTCACGCCAGTCGAGGCAACCTTCGCTTTATGTTATCTAGCCCAGACAACAAAGGAGGAGACCCGATCTACTCCCGACAGGAGAGATCAAAACCAAGACACCAAATCAGGGTATTTCTAAGTGAAGTTAGGTGTATGGTTTATCCTAGACCTAAGGATGAAGTCACAAGCCAAGTGAGGGGTTTAATGAGTATAGCTTTGGTTCATGGTTGATGTGAGAGTGACTTATAATGTTTGAAGTGAGATCTAGGATTAGTGTACTAGTTCAATGTTGGAAGACCCACTGCCTTGGGAACCGTGTCCAATGCAGGGTAGTTTAGGGGTTGATTGGGGCTAACTAGTACAAGTGACAAGCTTGACCATGGTACATGATGGCTTCAAGGGTTTAGTTCACCATGCATAGGTCAAACCACAAGTCAATCCAACAATCTAGGAAAGTTGAATTAACTTGGAGAGAAACCAGTGCCTTGGGAATTGGGAAGTGGAGTCAAAGTAGGGTTGACTTGTGGTTTAGGACTCCTAGTACTTGGGACAGGTGGGCAATAGAGGTCTTGATGGATGAATGTATCTAGATCTAGGTTTGACCCAAGTGGACCACAATCCCTTAAAACAAGGAATGCAATCCCCAAGGCAAGATTTGACAAAGTGATAGTCTAGACCTAGGTTTTAAATTATTCCGATTCTAAATCTCCAAAAATCTCAAGTACCCAGTTCCTGGAAGTGAGTCAACTCACTTCTCCAAGGTGGTGCGACTTTGCCCAAGGAAGCCTAAAAGTGGGGTTAGGTGGGTCAAAACAAGTCGGATGGCATCCAAACTTTAGATCCGGGTAGATCGGTCAGGTAGGAGTATGGATCTGTATTTTCGTGGTAATCCAACGGTTAGATCTTAGTAGATCTGAGTTTAAAGGTTCCAAGTGGTCCAAAATGGGGATTAAATCCCTTAAAATGTGGAATGGGGTCCACAAGGTGAATTTCAGAAAAGTAACAACCTGGGTGTATGTTATTGGATGTGTAGATGACGAATCAAGTGGAATCTTAAACACCCATCACCTAGATCTAGGTCAACTTGCTCAACTAGTGAAGTGCGTCTTGCTTGGGAGAAGCTAAGTTGGCATGGGAGAGGGGTCAAACGGAAGCCAATCCTCACCAAACTATAGATCCGGGATGCCGTGGATGCTATAGAGGTGGGTTTTCAATATTATGCCCAATAACCCACTAGATCTAAGTAGATCTGAGAAAATGTAAAAAATGGGGTTTTGATTAATTAGGGTTTTAAGTGTTTTTGACAATTGGATAGATCATGGAGATAGAACTTACCTTGAGATCATACCTGAGTGATGTGGATGAGATGCCTTGATGTTGAGGAAGATTCCCGCAGAGATCAAATGAGAGATTGTTGATTTGCTTGCCGATTTGATGCCCTAGCCCACAAGTGCGCCTTCCTCTACCTGTCAAACCAAGGAATGAAGATTCAATCAGTAAGATCAAGTATGGAAGAAATACAAGAGAAATGCAAATGGTAACATGAAATAGAAGGTCCTGGGACAGTAATACTCCCTGTTACCAACGAAGAGCTCCAAAGAAGAAGTAGGGAGAGTCTTCCCCTACCAATACCTCCTCCTCCAAGCAAATCGGCCTCCACCTGTAGATGCAAAAATCGTGGTACAAAGATATGGCAAACAAGATCTTCAATAACTCAGTGCAAAGGAAGAACCAACGAACGAACACCAAAAACATTCACCACAACACTGGAGATATATGCAATAATAATTTTCTATTCCAATAATCCAGAGCCAAAAGTCCCTTTACAATGAGAGGCTCTCTCCTTTAAATAGGAAGGAGAGGCACCAAAACCCTAACCACTTTTTGAATGAGTGGCTAAGATTAAAAGATACAGATGTCTAATCAATGGTTGAGATGAGCTCAACAATAAAATACATGGATCACTAATAAAATATAATGTAAGTGGACAAAATCGCCCTATAAGAGGGGAATCCCACCAAATCATGATGATAAAATATCATAAGAGGCTTATGGTGGGTCCAAGGGGTAATTTTATCCCTCCTTGGTCAATCCCCATAGCACAATAACCAAAAAATAATCATGAATGTACCAAATCGTGCCTCCATAGTGAAGTCGTGGTCCTCAAAAGACCTCAAAAAATCCACAGAAAGTGCCATAAGTGATGGATGCGGGCCCCGATGAAGCTGAAACTGCTGGAGAAGGTGTGGAAGGTCCCGATCTACCATCACTGATCATCCCATGCCATAACTTTGCCTCAGTAGCCCAAATCGATTTCCTCAATAGCCATTTCTACCAATCCTGAAATGCCTCGGGAAGCGTGAAACTGCCCCAAACAGCCTCCTGGAGTGCTGGCGCTGTCAAGGTGAGGGCACCAATGTGTCCGGAAGGGGGGTAATATGGTAAAAACAAGTGGCTGGACCACCCCCTCCATCATCAGCGCCCTAGGTCAACCAGATAAAAATCACATCTGCTCCGACAGGGCCTCCGACAAGCCAAAACTGCACTAGGACAGCCTACTGAGGCTAAATCATCACTGTAAGTGCCCGGAACTGAAAACAAACTGTCCCATTGGACTCAGAAGGTCCAAATCCATCCAAGATGTGTACTCATACACCATATGAATCTCTGCATGATCAAAATAAATATCCAATATACCAGATCAAGGCCAATAATAATGCGCTGTACATATACAAACACTGCTGTAACCCCAGAATCATCATCATAACCCTGTAACTGCTGCATAGAGTCATCATGTATGTATACATAGACCATATATCATCTATCCATATCATCATAAGGTCCAACATCTCATGTCCCATGGTCCTCCATGGTCAAACTAGGTCTAACCAAGACCAAATATAACTCAGATCATCATCAATAGCTGCTGCAAAGTGTCAAGGTTAATATATGCTCTACAACTTATTAAATAACAATTATAACACAGAGTAATCATGACTGGCGATCTAAATCCAAACATAGTGTCGTTAATTATTATTATTACTCAGACTAGACTTTCAGGATCATACTCACTTAATAGTTGTGATCAATTTGCTAGTGAAGGGTGAAGGCTTAAATTAACTGGCTAGGCTAAGGGATGACTTAACTGTCTTGACTTTGTGACACTTTGGCAAGGGAAAGGGAATACACCATAGTATATACTGAATGAGCAATAACACAGGGAATGGCGGTGTCTCACAAATGGATGAGTTGTTTAAAGAGGGTTTATTCACCTTCACAGATGCGCACAATCCATAATACAAATAAGGCCAGCAATTGTTTAGATATAGTATTTAAGTTCCATTGCTTTTTGGGCCTGAAGTTTCCATAGCCTTGATCTATGTGTGTTTACAAACACATTGCATAGATTTACATTTTTTCTTTAAGCTTTTTGCTGCAGGTGTGTTTTTAAGGCACTTGTTTACCTGAGCACTTCTAGGTGTGTCATGGACAGCTTGTTTACCTAGGTATTTATTTTCCAAAAGATATAACATTTTATTTTCATTGCCATGTTCATTTGGCATGCCTCTCATTCATGTGTGTTTAGAAACACATTGCATGAATGGGCTTTTCATACAAGATATAACATTTCATTTTTCCAGATTTTGTATTCATGGCAGCACTAAAAGTTTCAGGTTTAGCCAACACAACTTTAGTGACTAGGGGGAATTCACAAGGAACTCCAACTCACCATAGGCAAGTTTTGTCACCAACTCAGAGCCGAGACACAATAAACAGGGAAGCTCATCCAATACAGAGGCTACAGTGGGGAAAAGTCCTCCATGCCACTAGTCAAGTAGTAAGTCAGGGTGATAATCTAAAAGGTAAGCCATGGATGGATGAAGACAATGAATAATGGAGCCAACACTAGCAAGCCAAGGTATGGTGGAATGATCACCTCTATTCTCCCTAAGGAGGGTACATACCAATGAGTATGAATAGCGAACTTCTAAGTCTGAGTAGGGACAATATAATATATATAATAGATCAACCAGGTCCATATATCTATATGATCACCAGATCATGACACTAAGTGCTAAGACATGCTATAAGAATAAGTATAAAAGCAATCTAACCATAACACCATGATATACCTGCTGAGTCATATACCTGAAAGCTCATCAACCTGTACCATCATCTGTCCTCTGAGACTGCTGCTGTAACTCTGGGCACTACTGTCTGCTCTGTACCAATGGTATAATGGCTACATCGGTCATCTCTCTGAGTGTCCTGAAACTCAGTCATGGCGTGGGGAATACAACTGCTGTCCACAATCTGATAGTGATCCAATCTAGATGCTCATCTCAGCATCTCAAATGTAAGGGAACTGGCTGAATAGTGTACTGGAATGAGAAAAATAGTGTATGGTAGCCCGGCTACTATATATGTGATAACAGGTCCCTCGAGCACAAATTTGACTGTACCAAAGTGTCTAGGGGTATGGCTATATGGTAATAACAAGTGGTTGGTCCCCATATTCCCTCTGTAGCGCCCTAGGAGAACCAAATAAATATCCAACTATGTTGTCAGGCCATTTTATAATGGAAAATCTGAGTGAAATCTCGTCTGGAAGTGCCTGTAACTGAAATCTGAGTGTACCAATGGACTCGGAAGGTCCAAATATACTAGAGATGAGTACCCATTCACCCTGTGGCTATCTGTATAATCATATGTAGTCTCAACCATGCCCTTCAATAGATTTGTATAATCTTCAGTCGAGGAAGCTTCATGGAACTCTGCAATAGATGACTCCTCATGGACCTCCTCTTTAGATTCATGGTGTGCTCTAGGGAGGAAAACACACTTTTCTTTGATAAGTTATCTAATTTTCACTTCACTGAAATAAGTTAGAGGCATCTTCATATATTGAGTCTCATTAGCCATGATGATATGAGGTAGTTCAATGTTTATAATAGAATTTTCAGTCAAGAGTTCTCCATGATTCTCATAATGGGGAGCATTTTCAACAACATCTTCACTCAAAGGGACTTCATGAACTTCTTCAAGAGGATCACTTCGGATGGGCTGCTCAGTAATGGAAATCATGGACTCATCCAGCCTTGCCAAGTTATTTAGGTATGTGAAAGCTCTTTCCATGACACTTACCATATCACCATCACCATCATACCATCTCTGGAAAAACATAGCAAAGAAATTTGCTAGGGAGGTATTGCATCCATTAGGAAGACCAAAATACCACCTCCATGCATCTACTTTTAGGGACTTAGCAAACATCAGAATCTTATTATCCTCGTGACAAATATTGAGATCACCCAACAGTGAAACAAAAGATATGATGTGAAATACAGGTGAATCACCATTTACATGAAAAATCGAAGCCTCAACGTATCCATCAATTGGGAGATATGACTCAGAGGTAGAAAAACCCGGAATGTGTGAGAAGTCGATGGGAGGAAATGCACTGGAAACCTGAATACCATTCTCTTTTCTTTCATCATCCATATCAGGAATCAAGCAATGTTATTCTGAAGTAATCATGGAGAAAATATGGTACTGAATCAGTGGAGTTGTCACAAGGTGAGCTTTATAGATTTTTCTATATTGCGCGGGCTCATCTATACACAAGCAATCTCAACAAATTTTATGAGATACTAGGGTTTTATCCCTTCAATGGAGTCGCCATGTGAGAATAAAAATATGCATATGAAATAATCTCACAAAGAATTCTATTTTTGCTTTTCTTTGAAATTTTATAAAAGGAAAAAAGGTTAGTGGAGTCGCCAGATGAAAAATTAAAAATCTAATCTAAAGATTCATCAAACAAAGCAAAAACAAAAAGGAAAACTCAAAAGTCATATTCCGAGAATAAAAAGACTTATCCCCGGCAAAGGCACCAAAATGTTGCCGCCTAGTTCCACACCTGGGAAAACACAGCAGAAGTCTTCAAGCTGCTGGTGTAGCCTTGGGGGCAAGTCAGAGTCAATTGCTGTCACTTGAAACTCGACTTCTCCGTCTAGGCTTTCCTAGCGAGGCCAAGGGGGGTGGACCCTAAAAAATGAAAATAAACTATGGTGTCTAATCTACGAAAGACAAAGCATCTAAACTAGGAGTTGAATATTTTTTGTAAACCAAGACAATGCAGCATATGTATATGTAAAGCAAATACCATTCATCATCATTTCATTTGCAAACATTCATCATCAATTTGAAATATAGCAAGATGAACCAGTGCCGAAAAATGTAGTCAATAAAGATGCATGAACTGGAAAGAAAGTGTTGTGTGATTTGTTCTTGGTTTATTTTATTTTATTTGTGGTAATGGTCTTTTTATTAGCGCTGGTGGATTCCCAATATACGCAAAGATACAGGGAACATGTCCGGAATTCTGATGTGTGGTTTCTCACTTAGGCTTAGGCTAGATCGGAGTCTCAAGGAGGTGTTCAGATGTTGTACCAACAAGGGCAAGCCTAACGGTTTCCAAGAGGTCACTATCCAATGTTATCCCAAACCCTTTGAAAATTTTCCCCACGACAAAAGAATATTTGCTTTGTGTCAGATTTACACAAGTAGGTTTGTTTATTCGGGTGTGTTAAAACACTTTAAGAGTGTATTTGGGACACCTACCTAAAACCCAAAAATAATCTAAGTTAAAAACCAAGTAAAATAGCAAAAAATTAACTAAGTGTGACAAGCTGTGAGGCTTGTCTCCTTAAGATCTTTGCAAACTCAGTGAGCTGCAAATTATTAGCTCTTATATATCAGCCAAATAAAACTTTAAAGCAGATCTAAACACTACCTTTTAAACTTTTCAAGATTTAACAATTTTTTGCAAGTTTGGAAAAGTAAAATGCTAGATAGATGAAAGATCTAATCTATTAAAGATGTGAACTTTGTAAATGAAATAGATCAGATTTTTTAGAGTAATATATTAGAATATAAACTTTGAAATGCAAACCACTATTACTCTATACTTGTAACCGGTGACCAAAGTGAAAGTATAAAGTAGAAGAGAAAGGGATATGGAGAGTTTTATCAATTTATCATTTTTTTTTCCTTAAAGAAGCCTCGGATCCTTCTTGGTGGTGAGCTGAGGGACTGTATCTGCATAAGAAGTTAGAGAAGTAGAAGAAACAAACAAGATCTCCCACCTATCCACTTGAAGCAACCTGCAAAACACATCAACTTGCAACACAAAGATCAAATCTAGAAAAACACATATGAGAAATCAAAGAAAATGTTCATAAACAAAGGACACATTTAAATTAGATCTCTACACATGCATAGATAAAAGACTAAATAATAAACAAATTATTCAATCTCCCTTATAAACCAATAATGATCCTTCCCAAAGCTAGATTTGATTACAAAGAGAAACAAATAGCATCAATACAGGTTACCTCAGTTTAGATCAATACATTCATCCACTCATAAGAAGCCCAACACCATGACTGACCTCCAAAGTCTTCTTTATTCATTAAGCAAAATGACAAGTAGAAAAATCAAATTACAATGCTAGCTCTAACTCCCAAACTCCAACTAGAGAAAATGGAGTGGGCAGCCATGCTTAAATAGCCAAAGATGGAGAGGAATGGGTGGAATGAGTGGCATAACTCGTGGAGCAAATGGGGCTGCCCACTCCCATGTAATTAGCTGTCAAAATCAGCCCCAAATCAGCTAAAAATCAACCATGTGAGAGACCTTAAACATAGCTGCAAATTCCATGATTGAAGGGGCCCAATTTTGGGAAATGCGCCCCCCTTTAGTGGGGAGTCATGCCCATGATTTGCGCTGCCCAAATCTCTTACAAATCAGCCTAAAACACTCCTCTTTTATAGTTGAAAAATTTCTGACTTCTAATTCCCCAAAACATGGAATTTAATTTTTATTACTTTTTGACTTTTTTCATTTTTTCATGACTTCTTCACTTTTTTACTTTTTTTCCATAAGTGAAAAATTAACGACCCAAACATTATAAAAAGTGGGTTTCGGGGTAAGGTGGGTGCTCTGAGTTAGAAAACGAGCACCCCCAAGGCAAAAAAGACCCCTAGATGACACTTCTATGCCATTTACAAATTTTTTAATTAAACCATTAAAAAAATGGCTCAATTACGGAAAAAATACTTTTCGCCGGAAATTAAAAAACAACCTAGGGGGACTTAGCACATGTCCATATGACTCAAATAATGTCTAGCATGTTCATATACATTGACCCATGGACTTTAATAATCCCCTAAGGCCCGTTAACCTCACCAAGCATTCCAACTTTGGAGGAGTAGGAGAAAAACCCAAAAATTATGCTATGCACTAATGCCAAACATAACTAATAGGTGAAAAAACTCCTTGGAATACCTGACTTAGTCAAAAAGTCCTAGGGAACCAAGTCCTTTACAAAACACTATGCTAGTACATTTTATTACAAACCCCGCAGGGCCATGGACATGTGGTAAAAATTAAAAAAAAGGGCCCTCAAAAAGGCCCAATGGTCATCATATAATCGAAAATGAACATTGATATGTTCAACTTTGCCCGCTCGCTTGATAATCCAACTAAGTACAACTTAGCTGGCAACACAACTCATCTCAGATCCTATGGTTGACTTGGTCAAACTAGGTTTGACCAGGTCAAGACTGATCAAAATATGACCCAGGCTTAAAATGCCTGATGCTGCAAGTGCAAATGGATAGGGCATGCTCTTTTTAATCATTCTAATAGCCAGATTTAAAGTATGAAGCATCATTTCACTGGCGGTTAAACAATAATCACATCAAATATAAGTTTAAATAATCAAGTATTCAAAACAGAACCTCAAGAATATACTCATTTCATGGTCGTGATCATTTTGCTAACAATGGGTGAAGGTGAAAAATGCAAGGCTAGGATAAGAGGATGACTTTACTGACTCAACACTATGATACTTTGGATAAGGAAAAAGGAATACACACTTAAGCATATGCTGGATAATAAACACACAAGGAATGGCAGTGTCTCACAAATGGAATGAGTTGTTTAGAGAGGTGCTTATTCAACCTTGGAAAATGTCTACAGCTCGCATCCAAGCTGAATCCAGCTTCGTAAGGATCTTTGCTAGCACCGTCGTAACTAGGTGCACAGCTAACCGTAACTTGAGGTTCTAGGGGACACTAAGAATTAGTTGTCCCTTACTCCATCTCACATCCCAACCCATAGGCTCTGTGAGGTATTAATCATTACATTTAATCATGCCCAGCAGTCTTTGGATTTAGCATACATTTAACCACTGCTTTTTAGGCCTTTAGGACCCTTTGGATTTTGCATGTGCTTAGAAGCACAACTAATCGCAGCTTGCATCCAGGGTGCTTTAACATTTCAATTTCCATAGCCCTCTTTCATTGTGCGAAGAAGCACAGTTTTAATTTGTTTCCATGGGCTTGCACAAAAGATAAGATAATAGTTTCCATATGCATGTAATGATGGTAGTACAATTTTCTTCAGGTTTAGCCAACACAACTCAAGCAACTAGGGGGATTATCCACAATCAGGACCAAACTGTGATGAACCTGCAATAATTAATTAATGCAAATACACGAGATATCAGAAATAATAGAACTCATAATCACTTTTATATTGATCACGGGCCACTTCAAGGGGGCAACCTCTTTTGAGCAAGCTCAATACAATTAACTTCACGGTGCCTTCATAGGCCTCAACACACACTTATATACTAAGTCTAGGCGCCAATACCATGGGTCAATACTATGTGTCAATACAAACCATGGGCTAAGTCTAGGCGCCAATACTATCAGTCAAAACCATAATACTATGGGACGACTTACAAAGCATATCCGTCCAATACTATGGGTCAATACTATGGGCTAATATAAACTATGGATCAACAAATACTACGGGACGACTTACAAAGCATATGCGTCCAACAACGATATACTAACAAAGCAAAGACATGGGTTCCTAACACAAACATCGGGTAGAGAGGTCAAGGCATCAAATCCAACTCACCTAAGCTCACGAACCAACACCAGCGGGTTCTCCTAGCCCGGAAGGATCAAGACTTCGGTAAGTTATGTTGCCTACTCAGAGCCGAGACACAAACTAACAGGGATGCTATCCAACACAGAGGCAAAAGTGGGGAGGTCCTCCATATCACAGGCTGACGTGTAAGCCAGGGTGAAAACCAAAGATGGGAGAGAGAACGGATGGATGGGGAAAGTGAAGGTGATGCCAAAGCTAGCAATCCATAGATGGTGGGAATGATCACGTCCATACTACTAAGAGGGTAAAACCAATGAGTATAAACAAGAGCTTCTAATTCTGAGTAATTAGACCATTTGGATAATCATTAAGCAACCATGTCCATATATATATATATATATATATATATATATATACCGCCAGGTCATGACCACTAGATACCAAGTCAAGGTACTATGATGAGCAAAAGAGAAAAACAATCATAACCAATGCACACTATATACCTGCTAGGCCATCTACATGTACCTGCCATCTGGATCATCAATAATCACTGGAAACACTGCTGCTGAAACTCTGGGCACTGTACTGCTCTATATGGAATGAAAATGGTCACCTCGGTCATCAAATCTGAGGTCATGAAGCTCAGTCTTGGCATAAGGTTTACTATGTCTGATCTGGGGCTGCTCTGATATGTGAGTGATCATCAAAAAGGTACTGCTCATCATAAGTTGATCTCATCAAAACTGTGTAAAGGCCTGGCTCAAAAATATACAAGGAACTGTTCTGCAATCATGGTAGCCCGACTACTATGGATGTGATAACAATCATATACCTACATCTCTTATCTGAACATCTGAATAACACTGAAACACTGCTGCTGAATAAATCATGGGCATTGTCATCAATCTGCTCTGGATGATAGAAGAATGGCTAACTCAGTCATCGACCTAGGGTCATGAGGTTTAGTCTTGGCATGAGACTGCAAATATATATACACTCTGGATCCACTGAATACATGAGAGTAATCACCAAAAAGCCGCTCATTAGCTACTGATCTCGTGCAAGGCATGCAAAAAGGACTGGCTCAGAAAAAAGCTCAAAACTGGTCTACAATCATGGTAGCCCGGCTACTATGATTGTGAGAACAGGTAGTTAGGTGAAACGTTCCATCCATATGTGCATGGACCAACTAAAACATCCTCAAGAATGGCACATGTGGACCTTCAAAGGATGAATAAGTGTGCAAATACTTATGAAGGCTAGGGTGCCTCCTTAAAAACATTGGATCAATGCATCATCAGCGTGGCCATAAGCCAAAAATAACCTCCAAGGCTAGGTCGTCCCCTAAACAACCTTTAATGCATGGACTCCAAGGTGTAACAACCCTCCCAAATATGTGCAAATGGCTAGAACACCTTACAAATTGTCATCAATCCATGGCCAAAGATGGTTAAACATCCAACTAACTCCAACAAACTCCTTAACGGAAGAGGCAGCCCCATCACCAAGTAATAAAATAATGAAGAAATAGGTGAATGCCTCTAACATATGTGCCAAGAAGGTGAGTGCTCCACTAGAAACCATAGTCCACATCATAATAAATCAAATCCAGTATGGAAAAGACCTATATGAGCTAGGGCACTCAAGAAATAATCCTCCACATGGTCAAACTAACCATTGGAAGGGCTAGATTTGCCCCCACAAGTGTGCACAAAGGGAGTGCTACACTAGGGGAGGCAATACATGTCATCACAAAGTGATCTAAGTGTCAACAAACCCCAAAAAACCTAAGGTGCGCACAGAAGAGGCTCAAACCCATCTAGATCATATCAAATAAACCACGATAATGTCTAGAACCATGTGAAAAAGGGTACATGCAAAGCACTCTCCACAAATGTAAAGTAAACCATGCAAAATTATAATCCATATAGAAGATAAGGACCAAAGTGCTAGGGTGCTCCACCTAGGCATCATGTACCACAAAGAAACCTCTAACCATGTCCCACCACCTAGTCATGTGATGGCTAGCACAACATGAGGGAAAGGAGACCCTATAAACTTATAAAGTGCTCTATCCTAGTGATAAGATGATAACAATATGTCACCACAACACTAGAATACATCACAATACCCATGGTGCTCCAATAATCATAATACATCAGTCGTCAATCAAAATGGAGATCTTGCTAAGCTCTACGGGCATAAACAAATAACTCTGCAATCAGCCACTCTCGTCTAGACATCATGCACTCCCAATAAGCTGAGGTCAGACATGCCACAAGGGAAATGCCAGGGAAAGTGTGTGCATCCATAATTGAGCCCTTGTATCTGTCAAATGAACCATCAGTGTCAACCAAGAAGTGCCTATCCTGTCTAACTGAATCATGCTGAAAATCATAGCTAGTACATTGGAAAAAATGATCGGCCTTGGTTTGAAAATCTCTTGATTTTGAAACAAGTTCAAAAGGGTGGGAATAATAATATTACCCTCACACAATATGAGGGGTAACAAGTTCCATTTGCAAGCTTAGGAATGCCAATAAAGCTTATAAGAAAATATAACATTGATATTAACTCAAGCAATGTATACAGCTTAAAAGGAAAAAAAATACTATCTAAGTTTCAATCCCTGAAGAAATTTACTTACAACTAGTTCAAACATTTTACACTCATCCAATTTGTCTATTGGCCCTCTCAGAGATTCCAAAACTTGAGACCACTGATGTTTGGCAGCATCAAATATCAAGCTTGCTCCGGAAACCATGCTGATTGTTTTTCCATCAAGTAAATACAATAAACCATTATTTTTCCATTGCCTCCATAGTTCACTCTTACACGAGCAAGTGTCATCCCTGCAAAATTGCAAATGCATAAAAAAGAAATAGAGTGGAATTAGAAGAAACAGCATGCTTAAGATTCATAAAGAAAGCATCAGAAGCAACAGAAATGAACTTCTTCTAGTCAGTATATCTAAACTCCTCAACTACATAGCAGTTAATGATTTATTCAACACCATTCATATTGCTTTGTCTTTCAAAGGAAGGCAGAAGACCTCCAAAACAGAGGTGCTATCAAGCATCTTTGCAAGAATTAGACTAGATAGGAAATACCATCACAAAGCAATCCTAAACCTAGGCTGGAATCATCATCCTTATAGAGCTAAAACGAAGGTTCAAGCCCTCAATGCCACTTTACAAGGAATAACAAACTAACCCAATCCTCTGTAGCCTTTTATATGAAATCCCAGGCATGTTTGCTAAATTTCTGCTTTACAACTGTGAGTTATTTTACTTTACCTTATAAGCAGACAATATGCATGGGAATATGGCCAGTGATAGTTAAAGACGAGAAGCTACATATCACAATTTCCAAAAGCTGTTTTTTCCTTGATAGTGCTGTTATTGGGAACAATGTTTAGACACTTCACTCTGCATTCTGAGGTCTTTTAAGAAGCGCAATTGGACCAACTGATACAAAATTAGGACTTGGAAAATGATGAAGAGTACGCACTTCTAGACTGGAGATGGGCACATTTATGCTGAGCATATGCAATGGTACTTGAAATTTCACCACTACGGTAAATTGCCTTTAAGCAGGACAAGTATTTGCAGCTATCTTGAAAATGTATAAAACTGATTAGAACGCAAGGTAGGGTAATATTGGGTGCTAATTAGAGGACAACTTTGAGAGTGAATCTCAAAATTATTGTTTCAGAAATTTAACCACATTCACAGCCGCTTGGGATTTATGAAAAAAGGCAATTTATGGGTCTTGTTGGATATTGTAGAAGGTTTATAGAGGGGTTTTCCCAAATTGCATATCCAAATACTTCTCTACACAAATAGGGAAATAAGCTTGAATGGACACAACAATGTGAAGCCAGTTTCCAATTGCTAAAGAACTTCTTACAAGTGCACTAATCTTGAAAAGAGCAGATTCGAAAGAAGACTTTGCTGTATGAGCAGATGCTTGCATAGAAGGAATCGGTGGAGTCCTCACCCAAATGGGTTATGTTGTGAATTATGAGTCTAGAAAGTTAAAGGAGCGTAAGATAAATTATGCCACATGATGTAGAACCTGTGTTTGTTGTCCATGCTTTGAAAATATAGAGGCACTAATTGATGGGTAGAAAATTCACGTTGAGCACCCATCATAACAGCTTGAAAGAACCATTTGACCAACAGAATTTGAATGCCCAAGCAAGATGGTTAGTTTTCCTTTGTGACTTTATTTTTGGGATCAAACAGATGAAAGAAAGAGAAAACTGTTAGATTATGGTAACTTCGGGATGTCCTCCATGATTCAGATGCCTTGCATGGAGGTACATCAGCACTATAGGCATCAGGATGGAGTAGAGGGTGAAATGCACTCTACTCAGTGGCATGCGTCCAGTGGTGGCTGCATGCGGACCTTCCGGAGTGTTTTGACCTTTGCATGCATGAGTTTTGCATGATCTGTCAGCGATCATTGGACGCATGAAAAAGTGACTTCTGCATGCACCGAGAATTAAGGTTTTGGTAAACCTAATTCATCGGTGAGATTATATATAGAGGCAAGGGGTCCCCGAATGAGGTTGCTCAGTTGCTTTATCAAAGAGTGATAGACCAGGAGTGAGGAGGGTGCACTTGTGCATGCAGGGCGACTTTCTGAGAGAGAGAGGAGCAGCTGCAGGAGCTAGGGTGGTCAGATTTGAGTTGGATCAGTGACCATTAGCTCCAGAGTCACTAGGCACCCAGTACTGTGAGCTGAGAAATCTCATCAGTGTGATTTATGCTCAGTTTAGAGGAGGACGTGTTCACTTGGAGGAGGGCACATTTCCCAAGGAGGGAGGAGCTCATTCAAAGCCTGATTGACTGATTCAGAGTCTGAGACTTCCAGGATAGCCTTGCCTCAGCATTCGAGGAAGGTTAGGGCCGATTAGCGCTCAGATCTGTTGAGATCCGGTCCGGTACGAGCATCAGACATCCAGAGGGGAGGGTGCACTTCTGCATGCAGTGGAGGGCGCATTCTTCAGAGGCAGTCTTCAGAGAGAGCAAATCAGAGTAGTGTGATACAGAGAGGCAGATCAGTCAGAGGCACCTGCAGAGATACTCAGATCCAGTTTACCAGTTAGGGCTCTGTTATCACACCATACTAGTTGGGCTACTATTCCTATTGAGCAGATATATGCACTTTCCAGAGCTTCGCTTTTACAAAGATCAATTATGATGAGCAGAGTTATTCAAGATCACTCACAGATCATAGCAGTATATGTCAGACATTGAGTAGACCTTGTGCCAAGGCTGAGCCTTGGGAGCTTAGATTTGATGACCAATGTGACCTTTTGTTTCATGCAGTTTCAGTCCAGTGCCTAGAGTTCCGGATGTTATTATTGCAACAGTGTTTCAGTTGGTTATGGATGATGATTATTGATATGATATGATGTGACCTATGGACTTGTGATTATTATCATGGATTATTATCGTGTTGTTTTAGTCATCTTCATAGCATTGACTTGGTATATGACTCATGATGTGGCAGTACTATCTAATAAATAAAATGAAATATCTTGGATGATTTTATAAAATATAAAATTGGATGTATTACTTGCACTCTAAGGTTTTCTGACAATACTCGTTGGTTTCATTACCCTCCTGTGAGCATGGACATGGTTTTTCATGACATCTTTGTTTGCTAGCATAGGCAGCACATGCACTTGACTCCATCCATCCATGACCTTCCTTGTTTTTGTCTTCACCTTGACTTGCCTTCTTGACTGCTTGATATGGAGGACTTCCACATTTCTACCTCTGTGTTGAACCGCATCCACATTTGTTTTGTGTCTCGGCTCTGAGTTGGTGACAAAACTTGCCTTTGGTGAGTTGGATTTTATGCCTAGATCACTCTAGTCGGTTGCCCCGATGTTTGGCTTAGTGCGGAATTCCCTTGTCACATGAGTTGTTGGCTAAAACTGAAAGCACATGTACTACTTATAATAGAAATCTGTTATGAAAGCCTGCGAACTTAAAACTCTAGAATGTGTTTTTCAACACACGTGAATAAAGGCTAAAGCAATGAACTGCTGAAATACCCTGCGAAGGGTATAGAAAGGTCTAAAAAGCAATGATTAAACAAATGCTATATCTAAATATTGCTTACCTCTTAAATGTAAATATGCCCCGGATGCACGCTGCGATTAGTTGTGCTTTTTAGCGCATGCGAAATCCTAGAGGGGTCATATAGGCCAAAAAGGCCATGGAAATGAAATGAATGATCCTAATGAACCTGGATCAACTTGATGTAGACATGATGCCTAAGTTGAATAAGCACTCTCTAAACAACTTATCCATTTGTGAGGCACATCCATTCCCTTTGTTATTTTTGTCCAGCACAGAGTGTACCTTCCCCTTTCCCCGTCCAAAGTGTCACTTAGTTGAGTTGAGCAAGTCATCCCTTTGCCTAGCCTTCACCCTTTGCTAGCAGTTAGGCCATGTCCGTTGAATGAGTGTGTGTTTAAAGCTTTTGTGCAAGTGAACTATACACAATATGGAATTATATATGTATTAACTACCACTGAATGATGTTTATACTTTAAGTTAAGCCGTGAATATGATTAAAGGAACATGTCTTAATCTTTTGTTATAATCTAGTCTTTGGTTATTGTTATCACACAACTTGTAGTTGCCCCTAGAGGTATCCCATCTGGGACGGTAGAGGAGTCAGGCAACTAAAGAGGTGACCCAAGAGATGCCACGGTTCCCAATGCAGGTGGGAGTCACGTCAACCGAGGCACTCTTCGCTTTAGGTCAAGGTGTAACTAGACCAAGGGGGAGACCCTATACCCCAATCACAGTTGATTGGACCCAAACAAAGGTTTCTAAGTGTAGGTAAGTAATGAGTTACGGAAACCAATGCAAGGCTAAGTGGACCTAAGGTTTAAGGTATGGTTGAGGGAAGTGTAAGAGATTATTAACGTTTCAACCTATGTATGGTCTAGGCCACATGATGGGGTATGATGAAAAAGTATAGTACCATGTGTTTACACAAGTGGGTCTAGTTTTCTTGGGAAGTGTGAAGTGATTCTAGGTAGGTCCACAAGGTGAAGTTAGATGTGAGGTAGGTACTATAGGTTATATGTAGGCTAGATCTATGAGTTGAAGTTGATTTCAAGGATACTCATGTGCTAGATCTAGGATTTGACACCAATCCCAAGGAGTGCGACTTGCTTGGTGATGGACTAGTGCCTTGTTAAATGGGCTAATGGGGTCAAAAAGTGTGTCAAATTGTGGATCGGGACACCTAGAAGTCAAGTCAAGTGGGTTGAGTGAAATCTAATGGTTGGATCTTACTAGATCTAGGTTTTTTAAGTGAGGACCCTAAGTGGACCACAATCCCTTGAAACAAGGAATGCAATCCCCAAGGCGGATCTTGGCAAAAGGACAGTATAGACCTAGGTTTCAAGGCATGGGCATTCCAAATCCACGAATAACTCAAACACCCACTTCCTAGAAGTGGACCAACTCAAAAAATCAAGGGGGTGCGATTTGCTCAAGGAGGGTCCAAAAATGGGTTTTGGTGGACCAAATCAAGTCCAATGGCCACCAAAATGTAGATCCGGGATGTTAGTACCCCGATCTATGTTCCTTCAAAGTTTCAAGTAAATCCAATGGCTAGATCTTAGTAGATCTAAGTTTTAAGATGCCAAGAAGGTCAAAAAGGGGGTTTCAACCCCTTAAAACATGGAGAGATGTCCACAAGGTAGTTTTCACCAAAGTAAAGATATGGGTATAGGTTATCAAATGTCTAGATGTCAAATCAAGTGGGATCTCACCTACCCATGTGCTAGATCTAACCCAACAAGCTTCTCTTAGGAAAATCGATTTAGGTTCAAGAAGGCTTTTTGCATTGAAAAGTGTGTCAATTTTTAGCCAATCACCACCAAACTATAGATCCAACTAGGGGTGGATCCTATAGAGGTGGGTTTTTAATATCTTTTCAATTGCAAGGCTAGATCTAAGTAGATCTAAGAAATACCAAAATTGGGGTTTTGATTTAGTTAGGGTTTTATGACCAATGAAGATAGAATGGATGAAAGAGGCACATACCTTGTAGATCTTACCTCAATTGCTTATGGCCACCTTGCAAGTTGATAGCATTCTCCTATGTGTATATTCAAGAGTGAGATCCAAGTGCTCCAACCAAATCGCCCTTCTCCAAGATAGCCAAATCGTCCTCCTCCTACAAGACAAGATCAAAGAAACAAGTCAAGCAAGATGATTATGAAAATGGTAGAAAGATGTAATAGAAAGCATCAACTATGTCACGAAGATACAATAATGATACTCCCTGTCACAAGATCAACCCAAGAGAGAATATGTGGATCCCTCCAACAATAACCCTCATGAAGTCGCCCTCCTCTCTCCAATTCGACTTTCCTGTCAAAAGGTTAGCAAAAGCACCAAAATCCACAATGATACATAGAAGAGATACTGTATATTCAATATGCAAGAGAATCCACAATGCAAGAGAGATATGCTCCACAAAAAATCTTCTATTCCAATATTCCAGAGCTCCAAAAGTGAGCTTTACAATGGGGGGTCTCCTCCTTATATAGGATAATAAAGACCAAAACCCTATACCACTCAATAATACTACATCAAATGAGTGGTTGAGATTAAAAGATCTCATCATACAATCAATGGCTAAGATGACCCATAACAATATATCACATGGATCACTCAACATAACAATAGCGCCCTCACTAAATGGTACAATGGAGGGTGACGTCATCCCACTAGAGGGGTAAAAAGTACAATAATCCACCTCATGATGACTAGGACATGATAAAATAAGCTCATGGTGGGGCCAGGAGGTATTAATCCTTACTAGCTCATCCCCAAGGCACAATAAAATAATAAAATATGTCCAATATAATAAAAATGACCAAAACTGTCCTTAGAATCCATGACAGTCAAGCAGTAAATGTCCTCCTGTGATCAATCCGGGCATACCCACATGGTGAAAACTGACTGGAAGATAGTGATGCCATCCTGGAAGACCTCTGTGAAAACCAAATGCCAAAACCTTGCCTCAATTGCCCAAATCGATTTCCTCAGTGACCACTTTATCCCATTTTTTAACTGCCTCGGGAACTGTGAAAGTGCCAAAACTGCCTCCTAGGGTGCTAGCGCTGTCCATCTGAGCCCACCAGGCTCTCCGGAAAGGGGGATAAATGGTAATAACAAGTGGCTGGACCACCCCCTCCATCATCAGCGCCCTAGGTGAACTGGCCTCTCGGGGCCCCTGTTGCTCAGGCTGGGAAATCAGCCCCCAATCTGGTCAACAAGTGTAAAACTGCATCAATCACTGTCAGAAGTGCCCGGAACTGAAAGATAAGTGTCTCAATGGATCCAGAAGACCCAAATCCACTAGGAATGAGTACTCATACACCCTGGGTTGCCCTAATGGGCCTGCTGTAGGGTCCACCATATATGGACAATGTATAATCTGCTGATCTGAAGAAATAATAAACCTATTGAACTGGATCAAACATCATCTGCATCATATGTCCATCATATGATATCATCATCAAACATGTGGGCCCATAAATCATCATCAATAATCATCATACATGGTCCACATCATCACGGATCCCAAGAATATATATAATCAAGGATAAATCACATCAGTAGACTAAGACAATGCTTCTCTAATCATTTCCATAGCTAAGCTCAAAGTATAAATTCCATTCAGTGGCATTAATCGAGTTAACATATTCCGTTGTTATAATAAATTACTTGCACAATAGTTCAAATGACAAACTCACCCATTGGACATGGTCAGACTGCTAGTGAAGGATGAAGGCTAGGAGCAAGGTTGGGCCAAGGGTTTGACTTGTCTAACTTAACTCAAAAATACTTTGGACTGGGAGAAGGGGGAAGCTACAAACTCTGTGTTGGACAAAATAACACGGGGGATGGATGTGCCTCACAAATGGATAAGTTGTTTAGAGAGTGTTTATTCAACTTAGGCATCATGTCTACATCAAGTTGATCCAGGTTCATTAGGATCATTCAATTTTATTCCATGGCCTTTTTGGCCTACATAACCCTTCGGATTTCAGATGTGCTGAGAAGCACAACTAGTTGCAGCTTGCATCCAGGGCATGTTTTTCACATATTTATAAGGTCAGCAATTGTTTAGATATAACTTTTAAGAACCATTGCTTTTTGGACCTTTCTTATACTCTTCGAGGAGTATTTTTAGCTTTTCATTGCTCTTGCCCTTTTTTTGTTTCCATGGGCGAATTTTTAGTTTCCATAGGTAGAACATGAGCTTTCAGTTTTAGCCAACAACATCTCAAGTGACTAGGGGGAGTTCGAGCCAATGCCAAACATCGGGACAACCGACCAGAATGATTTAGGCCTACAATCCAACTCACCAAAGGTAAGTTCTGTCACCAACTCAGAGCCGAGACACTGGATAAACAGGGATGCGGTCCAAACACAGAGGTAGAAAAATAGGGAAGTCCTCAGTATCAGAAAGTCAAATGAGACAAATCAGGGCTTAAAGTCAAATAGGAAGGTCATGTATGGATGGAGACAAGTGAATATGGAGCCTACAAGTGAATATGGAGCCTACACTAGCAGACAACTGGTGTCGGGAAAGACCATATCTATGTAAGGTGAAAAACCAGTAAGTTTTGTTAAATGACCTAAAAGTGCAAGCAATTGTCCATTTTATGATTTACAGTTCATTTTAAATAGTTTGCCACATCATGAATAATATACCAAGCACATGCTATGATCATGACTAAATCAACAAGATAATAATCCACAGTCAGTGAGAACATATCCATAGATCATACAACATCATCATAATAATAATCATCATGCATCATCTGAAACACTGCTGAAATACATCTCTGGGTACTGAACTGAAACTGTAATGGGATAAGTGGTCACATCAGTCATCAAATCTGAACTCTCAAGGCTCAGCCTTGACACAAGGTCATAAAATATGAATAATGTACTGCTCTGATCATGAGTGATCCAAAATATATAGCCATGCTCTGGAATAAAGGAAGCTCTGGAATGTGCAAATATCTGCTGTACAAGAATAGTAGCCCTGCTACTATGGTGTGATAACAGTTATATTTCGACCTAGTCAAACATAGTTTGACCATGGTCATTCTTGGGATCCATGATGAGATGGACCACATGTGCTTATGGATGTTGATCTATGGTCCCACATACACCTATTGATGATTCCATATGTTGGACATATGCTTCAGATGATGATTGATACAGTTGGTCAATTTTATTATTATTTCCAGATCATCATATTTTACATTGTCTAGGTATGGTGGACCCTACAGATGACCCCATAGGTTATCACATGGTGTATGAGTACTCATCTCTAGTGGATTTGGGTCCTCTGGATTCATTGAGACACTTATCTTTCAGTTCCGAGCACTCCTGGGCATGATAGCAGCAGTTATCCACCTATTGACCAGTTTGGGCATGTTTATCCAGCCTGTCCAGCAGAGGCATTGGAGGCCATTCATTGCCTAGGGCGCTACAGAGAAAGGGGGTGGTCCAGCCACTTGTTTTTACCGTTATACCCCCCTTCCGAACAGCCTGGCACACTCAGTTTCACAACACAGGCACCCTGGATGACAGTTTGAGGCACTTTCAGGGTTTTCAGGAGGATTAAAAAATGGAATAAAAAGGTCACTGAGGAATTCGATTTGGGCAATTGACGCAAGGTTTTGGCACTTGGTCTGCTTTGAGGTCATCCATGGTGAACCCCGCATCTTCCAGATCATTTGGCATCAGTAAGTGGGGTCCACAGTGGTTACAGGAGGTCTTTTACTGCATGTCTCTCTCAGATTTTGGAGACAGGATTTGATCATTTGTATATTTGACATGTCATAGACTCGTATCTTATATTATTGTGCCATGGGGACATGCTAGTGAAGGGGATTAATACCTCCTAGCCCCACCATGAGCTACTAGTGACTTGTCTTGGTCTTATTGTGTGGCACATGTGTTATTAGCCACCCATCATGTATGACGTCACCCTCATTGAGTCTCTTTAGCTATGACGTCATCACTTAGTGAGTGATCAATGTGATATATTGTATTGGCTCATCTTAGTCGTTGATTAGATTGTTATATCTTTTGATCTCAACCACTAGTTTTAAAAAGTGGTTTTGTGGTTTAGGGTTTTGGTCTTCCTCTCTTATAAAAAGAGAAGACCCCCTCATTTGTAAAGCACCTTTGGGGTCTGGAAAACTTAGAATAAAAATACTATTTTGGAAATCTACTTCTTGGATTTGATTGGGTTGCTCTTGTACATGGTTATGCATCTCTTCTTTTAGACATCTTTGCTTGTAACAGGTGAAATCGACATCTATAGAGGGAGGTCGAATTGCTTTGAAGCTAGAGTGCGACTTGGTAGATGGGAAGATTGTAGGGGTTGCTGACATCCCCCATGGCCAAGACGTCTTCATCTTGAGGGAGTTTTTAAATTGTGCTTTGTCCATTGATTGCTTTCTTGATATGACATGCTTAAATCTCATTGATTTTTGGATCAAATCTAACATCTTGTAGTTTGATTTACAGGTTGAGTGGGGCATCTATCCTCCTAGGGCTTGGATGATTATGCTTGGATTCACTTAGAACTAGCTTGGAATTGTAACTAAAGGCAAGAATCATCTATATGCAAAGTAGCCGCAAGATTTTGAGGTAAGATCTACAAGGTATGTGTCTACTTCACTTGTTCTCCATCCTATTGGTCACATAAACCATTAAAATCAAAACCCCCTCTTTACATTTTTTTTAGATCTACTTGGATCTAGCTTGGCTTTGGGTATAATATTTAAAACCCACCTCAATAGCATCCACGGCAATCCGAATCTACATTTTGGTGGTGATTGGCCTCCATTTGACCCACTTCCCAAAGCACCTAGCCCTCCTTGAGGGAGCTAGTTTGGTTAGTTCTTTAATGTGGGTAGGTGAGATTATTGTTGCATTGAATAGATCAGCCCCTAAAACCTACCCCTAGTGCTTCACCTTGTTGATTTTCACCTTGTGGGCCCCATTCCTCATTTTGAGGGTTGAGCCCCACTTGGGTCACTTGGTGATGCATTTTCATTTCCAGATCTATGGAGATCTAGCAATGGCATTACTTGATCTTAAGAACCCACCTTGATAATCATCTCAACTACCCCGATCTATAATTTGGTGGACATCCGACTCGATTTGGCCCTTGATCTAAGGCACTAGTCACCCTTGGGGTAATTCGCACTCCTTGGGTAGGTGGCCATTTGCTAGATCCCATTTTTGGGTATTGCTAATTTCATCTCAAATCCATAGATCCATGCTATAGCATACCCCTAGTACCATCTCATTTCAACTTTGACCTAGTGGACCCAAGTTGGACCAATTTTCTACTTTTTAAGGAGTGGGTCCCACTTGGCTAATTTTCATGGTATTAAGTCATCATTAGATCTATTAATTGAACTTCATAAGTGACCCTTGTCATTCATTGGTTGAACCATTTATCATTCCTTAATCCTCTTCAACCACACTTTAACCCTTGGGTCCACTTAACCTTCCTAGATCTAACTCACCATTGATCTCCTTGTTTCATTTTACACATTTCCCTAGGAATCTTTGGGTGAGCTAGTCTTCATTGATTGGCTAGGGTCTCCCCCTTGATCTTGATTAGTCTTGATCTAAAGTGAAGAGTGCCTCGGTTGACGTGACTCCCAGCTTGCATTGGGAACTGTGGCATCTCTTGGGTCACCTCTTTAGCTGTCCAACACCTCTACCATCCTGGATGGGATACCTTTAGGGACAACTACAAGTTGTGTGATAACAAGGTCACTCTTCCAGTGCATGCATCAGTTGATGCATGCAGATCTAGAGTTTGTCCGGTTCAGGGATTGAGTTACCTTTGAGGTAATATTGTATTGTACTTGTCCATTTATATATATGCTCTGGGCTTGAGAGAGAAGATAGCCCCACAGTTTGTTGGTTTTCCCCGGTTGGGGTTTCCAAGGTATATTTGGTGTTTATGTGTGATTGCATGTGTTTCAGTTTGGTAAAGAGATCTAGTTGTTGAGTTTATATTTATATGAGCATGTATTGATATCGAGACTCAAACTGCTTGAGATCTCAGGGTGATTTAGAGGGAGTAGTGATCTTTGAATCAAAGATTCACAAAAACAAGGTTGTTAATAAACTTAATAGAAGATACATAGAGTGCATGTCTCACAATCAGCATATGCGACTTTGATTTAAGGAAAAGAGATGTTAAATCTCTTACATTATATGAACATTATTACCAAGTAAAGCAGGGGTTACAACAAGAAAACGTACAGCAGAAATATGAGGGATTTTAGGCAGATGACGATATTTTTCTTTATAAAATCGAATATAAACTCTGAGTTGAGGAAGATCATTATGCACGAGATACATAAAGTGTCCTATTCTGGTCATCTGGACTACAAGAAAACGGTACCATTGGCTTGGGATGAAGAAAGATGGTGTTGAGTGCATTTCTGAGACGAACAAGGATGGTCTAATGAAGAAACATCCAATGTAAATAAGACAAAGTACAATAACCCATAAATGCACAAAGGTATATAATAAATGTATAAGATAAATAAGAGATATGAGATTATAAGAACTGAGAATGAGGACTGATATATACACCCACATAGGGATGCCCTTTTGTAAAGAGATGTGACCTTTCATTAGGAAGGTGTCTCTTCATTACCTATTAGTTCATTGAATATTAATTATTGATTTATTATTAGTATTTATTTATATTTATATATTATATATTTTGTTTATTACATTGCCTTTCCCTTAGAAATGCTTTGTCCTCAAAGCATAATTATAGAAGACCTTCTTTTTTGTTCTTGCTCGTACCGCTTTCTCGATATCTTGTGTCTTGATTTCTGGCTATCTTGAAGGATCACTTCTGATACATCCTTCAAGTCTTCTGATGATGGCACCTCTAAGCATGGCTTCACTGTAGTGTCTTGCAACGTTATTTTCTTCTTTTTATAGGAAAATGTCAAAAACTTTTTCTCCATGTTTAAAATGAAAGTGCCCAATATTTGTATCCAAGGTGAACCTAGAATTATATCAATGTCTTTTTAATACATAGATGTGACATTGAATTTAGATATGAAGATATAATCATTAACTCTCAATAGTAGATGATTTATTTCGTATTTTTTTGTTCCTGAATAGTAATGTCTCTTTGATGCTTGCCTCAAGAATCAATAATTGATTAGCTACATCAACATTGATGTGATTCATCTTGTCGCTTGGACAAATAGCAATGTTAACTGCTTTTCCTTGAATAGTCCCTTTAATTTTTAATAATGATATGCAAGAGTTTTCAATACCTTGATAATTAAACCTTTCCTCTTTCTTTTTAATAAAATCCATTTTTTTAAAGTATATTCCTTCTATACTTTTTAGAAATCAAATAACTTGTTTTTATCAAATAACAATACTTTAATGTATTGTGGTGGAGCTTCTTATTAAATGTCCTTCCTTCTTTTATATATATATATATATATATATATAAATTTATTTAATAAAACCCCTTTTTAATTGAAACTTTATCACACTAAATGTTCCACCCTGTATCTCTTTATTAAATATAATACTTCACTATAAATTCCATTGGCATTCGGATTTGGTTTTGTGTGCGCTCATGTGTTGAGCTCTGCAACTTTGTAAAGTTTTGGTTTTGAGTGTTTTGGGAAAGAGCAGACAGTTGCTTCGGCACTGTTGAGTCCCGTGCAGTTTCTGAGTCTGTATAGGTGCTAGTTTGCATATATTGGAATCCCCAGGTAGCCTTGGATTAGGATGCAGCATTGTTGTTTCTGAAACATAAAAGGGTCCAATACTTTGTGCAAAGGCATAGGTGTGTGTTTGTCCTTTAAAGCTTAGCCTTTAAAGCCTTAATTTTTATTTTGTCCTAAATCAAAATCATGTGATTAATATTTTGGGAGGGTCACGACTTATGGATGGTGACAAATATGTTTTCCTTGGTTGAACCGTAAACTATGCCTTCGTCGTCTATATCGTTCTCAAAGGGTGCGATTTCGCTCTACTTCCCTTCACACGGTGACCGGTACAGCTAGATGCAGGCACACTAGAATTTAGTGACGGCCTAAGCACGCAATGGATTTTAGGCGGCGATTACTATGGCGGTTTAAGAACAGTGGTCAACACATAAACCCTGGCGATTGGTGAACGAGATGTTTGTTGCCTGCAACTTCTTGCGATGCGTGAAGCGTAAAGGCTTCTACACTTGCTACGAGTGTCAATTGGAGCTATTGAAGTATTAATCTTCACTTACAATGATAATTTGATAACTGCAAATCATGAGGTAATACGATGGATGCAGCAATGGTAGTCTAATACGGCAGATCCTCCAAATAATCAGTCACAGTACCACCCGAGATCTCTTTGATGGTTTTTACAGAACTTTTAGTGGTCAATGCTTTTGGCCACCTGTCAGCCTGGTGTATTACTTCCCGTGATATCCTATTGGTAGCGATTTTGTTCAACATTGTTTTTTGTTGTTTTTTTCAACAAAGAAACTCTGTGTGAAAATTGGCCAAAATCCTGGTTATCGTCAAGGACTACGATATAGAGAAACTTTGAAAATTTGGCCAAAGGCCACGAACCACAGAAGTGCCCTAAGGAGGGGCTTTGATACCAAATGAGACGAACAAAGTTCGTCTAATGAAGAAACATCCAGTGTAAATAGGACAAAGTACAATAATCCATAAATGGACAAAGGTATATAATAAATGTATAAGATAAATAAGAGATATGAGATTATTACAACTGAGGATGAGGGCTCATATATATATCCCCACACAGGGGTGCCCTTTTGTAAAAAGACGTGACCAGTCATTAGGAAGGTGTCTCTTCATTACCTACTAGTTCATTGAATATTAATTATTGATTTATTATTAGTATTTATTTATATTTATATATTATATATATATTGTTTATTACAATTTCCTGTTGCATGTAATGTCAACTAGTCAAAACGAAACATCATTATCCATCAAGTTTGTTGCAACTAATTCCTCTTCCAAAACAAACATGGGACATGGTAACAATGGATTTCATGACCGATTTACCAAGAATTGTAAGGCAACATGATTCCATTATGATAGTGGTTAATAAATTAGTGAATGTTTCCCATCTCATTCCAGTTCAATCCACACACAAGGTAACTAACATAGTAGACATATTTATGAAAGAGGTAATCAAATTGCATGGGAAACCCAAAGCAATCATTTATGATAGGGACCCTTTCGGAAGAGTCTCCTCCAAGCATTGGACACGAAATTTAATTTCAATACAGCTTACCATCCATAGTCTAATTCACGGACTGAGAGTAAACTAAGTCACTCAAGGACATGCTCTAAATGTATGTGATGGATAAACCATCCATATGGGACTAATACCTTCAATTGTTAGAGTTTGCATATAATAATGGGCATCATGCATCATTAGGAATGAGTCCACTTGAAGCTCTACTAGGTAGATTCTTTTGATAAGATCTGCCAGCTATATCATCTTTAGGAGGTCAAGACGGAAGAGCACTTTAACTTCCGCTGCCATCTACTACGAGATCAGAGGGAGGTTCCACTGCCTTTTCGAAGGGACTCAGACCCTCACAAGCTTTTGTTATCACAAATTATGTAGTGGGGGGATTACCTCTCTTTTTTATCTGATTTTGAACCTAACCAGTGCATTGAATCCCAAAGATAGAGCACCAATTGCAAATGGATGAGATTCATTGTTTGAGATTATGGTTGTATCAGTTGACTGGGCAATGCATCAGAGTGGGACCATAGGTCATCTACCTACTGATTTTGGGGTCCCTTGCAATACGTTTTGAAACCTTGCATACAATGGATTTCTCCACTATTGGATAGAGGATTGGATCTTTTCTTATAGTGCTTCACAGTGGGTGCCTATGATCTATCCTATGTTTAGCGGTTGTACTAGGCAGTGTGTCTGTTATCACACCATAGTAACAGGGCTACTATGCTTGCTGAGCAGATATCTGCACATTCCAGAGCTTTGCTTTCACAGAGATTGGCTATGATGAGATTGTATTTTGAGATCACTCGTGATCAGAGCAGTATCGTATATCAAACTTTTGTTAGACCTTGTGCCAAGTCTGAGCCTTGAGAATTCAGATTTGTTAACCGATGTGACCCTTTATTCCATACAGTTTCAGTTCAGTGCCTAGTGATGTTATTGCAGCAGTGTTTTAGATGGTTTATGATGATTATTATTATGATGTGATATGACCTATGGATTTCTGATTATTGACTATGGACTATTATCTTGTTGTTTTGATCATCTTCATAGCATTCGCTTGGTATATGATTCGGGATATGGCAGTACTATTAAAATTAAAATTAAATATCTTGGTTGATGTTATAATTATCAAATGGATGTATCACTTGCACACTTAGGTTTCTTGACAAAACCCATTGGTTTTATTACCCTCCTATGAGCATAGATATGGTCTCCCTAGACATTCTTGTCTGTTAGCTTAGGCACCACTTTCACTTGACCCCATCCATCCATGACCTTCCTATTTTGGCTTTTACCTTTGACTTGTCTTTCTTGACTTTTTGATACTAAGGACTTCCCCATTACTACCTCTGTGTTGGACCGCATCCATGTTTGTTTAGTGTCTCGGCTTTGAGTTGGTGACAGAACTTGCCTTTGGTGAGTTGGATTGTAGGCCTAAATCATTCTGGTCATTTGTCTCGATGTTTGGAACTGGCAGAAGTCCCCCTAGTCACTTGAGATGTTGTTGGCTAAAACTGAAAGCTCATGTACTACTTTGTATTGGAAATCTGTATAAATTCGCCCATGGAAATTGTAAACTCTAGAATGTGTTTTTAAACACACGTGAGTAAAGGGCAAGAGCGATGAACTACTAAAATACTCCTCGAAGAGTATAAAAAGGTCCAAAAAGCAAATGTTACTCAAAAGTTATATCTATTATTGTTGACCTTATATATATGTATAAACATGCCCTGGATGCAATCTGCAACTAGTTGTGCTTCTTAGCACATCTGAAATCCGAAGGGTTACGTAGGCCAAAAAGGCCATGAAGTGAAATTGAATGATCCTAATGAACTTGGATCAAGCTTGATGTAGACATGATGCCTAAGTTGAATAAGCACTCTCTAAACAACTTATCCATTTGTGAGGCACAGCCCTTCGCCGTGCTATTTGTCCGACACAGAGTGTAGGCCCCCCTTTTCCCCGTCTAAATGGTCACTTAGTTGAGTTTGGTCAAGTCATCCCCTTTGCCCAACCTTGTCTTAGCCTTCACCCTTAGCTAGCAGTTAGACCATGTCTAATGGTGAGTTTGTCATTAAAGCTTATGTGCAAGTGAAATCTAAATAACACTAACATATCTACATGTATTAAACTGCCATGGAATGATGATGTACTTTAAGTTATGTTGTGAATATGATTAAAAGAACATGTCTTCAGTCTATTGATATAATCTTGTCCTTGGTTGTATATTAACCCGGTCAAACATAGTTTGACCATGGTCATCCTTGGGATCCGTGATGATGTGGGCCATATGTGCTTATGGATGATGATTGATTGTCCCACATACTCTTGTTGATGATACCATATGGTGGACATATGATTCAGATGGTGATTGATGTGGTTAAGCGGGTTTGATTATTATTCCAGATCATCAGATTATGCATTGTCCAGATATGGTGGACCTTATTGTTGACCACTCAGGTCAACCCATGGTGTATGAGTACACATTCTTAGAAGATTTGGGTCTTTTGGATCCAATGAGACACTTATCATTCAGTTCCGAGCACTTGTGACAGTGATATATGTAGTTATCCACTTGATGACCAGTTTTGGGGCTATTTTCCCAGCCTGTCCAGCAGGGGCCATGAGAGGCCAGTTCACCTAGGGCACTGTATGAGGAGGGGGTGGTCCAGCCACTTGATTTTACCATTATACCCCCCTCCCAGAGAGCCTGGTGGGATCAGTTTGACAGCGCAGGCACTCCAAGTGGCAGTTTGGGAAGCTTCCTAGTTACCAAGGCAGATGGAAAATGGAATAAAAGGGTCACTGAGGAATTCGATTTGGGCAATTGAGGCAAGGTTTTGACACTTGGTCTTCACATAGGTCTTCTAGGGTGAACCCCCTATCTTCCAGCCAGATATCATTAGTCAGTGGGGTCCATAGTGGCCACAGGAGGCCATTTACTGCATGTCTCTATCAATTTTGGAGACAAGATTTGATCATTTGTATTATCTTGGACAGGTTATTTTATATTATTGTGCCATGGGGATGAGCTAGTAAGGATTGATGCCTCCTAGCCCCACCATGAGCTTATTGAGTCATGTCCTAGTCATATGAGGTGGGCCCATGTGTCCTAGCCCCCTCCTAGTGATGACGTCACCCTCCATGAGTTACTTTAGGCTATGACGTCATCCCTCTTTTGAGTAATCCATGTGATATGATGTATAGGCTCATCTTAGCCATTGATTTGATTATGAGATCTTTTAATCTCAACGACTCATCTTGTTGTATTGTAAAGTGGTTTTGAGATCTAGGGTCTTGGTCTTTATTATCCTATATAAGGAGGAGACCCCCTATTGTAAAAGTCCTTTTGGAGCTCTTGAATATTGGAATAGAATACTTCTCTGTGGAGCATACTTCTCTTGTCTTGTGGATTCTTTTGCACTTTGAGTATACAGTATCTCTTCTATGTATCATTGTGGATCTTGGGGCTACACGTTGTTTTCTTGCAGGGAGGCCGAATTGGTGGAGAGGGGGACGATTTGAAGAGGGTTATTGTTGGAGGGATCCACATATTCTCTCTTGGGTTGATCTTGGTGACAGGGAGTATCATTATTGTATCTTTGTCACATAATTGATGCTTTCTATTACATCTCTTCATCATTTTCATAGTTTTCTTACTTGGCTTGTTTCACTTGATCTTGTCTTGTAGGAAGAGGACAATTTGGCTTCTTTGGAGGAGGACGTTTGGCTTGGAGCACTAAGATCTCACTCTTGAATATACACATAGGGAAATGCTATCAATTTGCAAAGTGGCCACAAACAATTGAGGTAAGTTCTTCAAGGTATGTACCTAGATCCATCCATTCTTCTTCATTGGTCATAAAACCCTTAAAATCAAAACCCTCATTTTCTATTTTCTTAGATCTACTTGGATCTAGCTTGGCTTTGGGTAAGATATTGAAAACCCGCCTCTATAACATCCACGGCAATTCAAATCTATAGTTTGGTGTGGATTAGGCTTCATTTGACACACTTTCCAAGGCACTTAGCCTTCCTTGGGTGAGGTCACACTCCTTGGGAGGGTGAGTTTTGCTACTTCCAAGACATGGGTAGGTGAGATCCCACTTGATTTGCACTCCTCTCACTTGATAACCTACCCCTAGTGATTCACTTCTTTAATTTTTGCCTTGTGGGCCCATTCCTCATTTTGAGGGTTGTGCGCCACTTGGGTCATTGGGTGATGCACTTTCAACCTTAGATCTATGGAGATCTAGCCTACCTTGGGGCATGCCACTTAAAACCCACCTTGATAATTGCCTTAACCATCCCGATCTACAATTTGGCATACTTTGGACTCCATTTACCCCTTCATTTCAAGGCACTAGTCTCCTTGGGTCAATTCGCACTCCTTGGGGATTGTGTCATTTGCTAGATCCCATAAGTGGGTGTTGCCTAATCCATCTTGGATCCATAGATCCACACCATCAAACACCTCTTAGTGCCATATCATTCCTAACTTCACCTTGTGGGTCCCATTTGGGTCATTTCCATATTTTAAGGAAACGGGTACCACTTGTGTATTTCATGGTACTAGATCTATCTCTTTGATCTCCCTAGGTGGCCTAACTCATTCATTGGTTAAAACACTTCTCATTTCTTAAGCCTCTTCAACCACACTTAAACTCTTGGGCTCACCTAAGCTTGCATTGGTTTCCGTAACTCAATTTTCACATCCCCCTAGGAACCATTGCTTTGGCTAATCTCCTTTGATTGGATATAGGGTCCCCCCCTGGGTCTTGACTTGTCTAGAACTAAAGTGAAGAGTGCCTCTGTTATCGTGACTCCCAGCTTGCATTGGGAACTGTGGCATCTCTTGGGTCACCTCTTTAGTTGTCCATCTCCTCTACAATCCCGAATGGGATACCATTAGGGACAACTACAAGTTGTGTGATAACATTTTTGGCGCCGTTGTCGGGGAAGGTAGAGGCATACCCTGGTTCGACATATATTTTCAAGCTCTACTCTCGTTCTCTTTGCCAACATTTTTGGCGCCGTTGCCGGGGAGAGGCTTACCTTAGGTGTCTGCGATTATCCATGCATAACTCATATCTTATCGCATTCGGAATAATCTAGATGGTTATCATTTCAATCCTTAATTAAAAGCATATCCATCTATTTGTCACTCACTCTCTCCCTGCATTTTAACGACATACATCTTGGTAGAAGAGTTTAAAAGTCTACCTGGCGACTCCATTTCGTGACTCCGCTGAGAAACAAACCCATAAAGAGATGTCTTCTCAAGACAATATCTCTCCTGAGATGACCATGGAATTCATGTCAAACATGTGTGAAACAGTCACCAACATTGTTATGCATCTTAAAAATCAAGATGATGATTTTAAGAGACGTGATCAACAAACTAAAGAAATGTTAAAATCTATTTGCAGCAATTCGATCCCTCCTAAGGCTAGTTCTCCTAAGCCTCAGCAACCTAAGCAAGTTGATTCGCAGCCTAGCAAGGCAATGCATCCTAACAATCAACCTGTACGAAGAATCGTGCCCAAAACTCCAAAGCCTTCATCTGAAGTCATCACAAGGGGTTAAGTTGTGACTAGTTCTAGTCAAACCCCTCCTGCAAGCCAAAAACCAAATCAAGAGATCAAGATTGATCTTCCTCCTAAAGCTAATGTTCCCAAATCAACCCTTTGGAGAAAACAGCCTGTGCCTTTGAAGACAAAGCCTCCCATGATTTTAAAGCCTAATCAAGAGCATCCAAGAACAAATGTTCCTAGTAAGCTAACTAATTCATCTGCTTTAGTTTCCTTAAAGGATTTAATCAAGATCATGTCTGTCAAATATGACATCATGAAGTTCTTGGGTTTGAGTGTAAACTAAAAAGATAAAGAAAACCCCTACAACCTAAACATTGATGTTACGAGTTTCTTAGGGAAAATGAACATGCCTATTCCTTTCTGCGAAATATTCAAGATCCCTTCCTTCCACAAGAGAGCTACCACCCATCTTGGAATCCAAACAAGGAAGCAAATGCCTAAGCAAATTTCTGTAGAACCTAAGGATTCCCCTGTTATGATCCAAACTGTCTCCGGTGACAACTTTGGAGGTTGCCCTCCCTTTTACATTGCATTGGAAGTAAATGGGTTGATATTGCATAACTGCATGTTAGATTCAGGAGCTGAGGTAAATGTTATGCCCCTAAGAGTCGTGGAACAGCTTGAGTTATGCCCACAAGGCCTTACAGGAATGTATGTGGAATGGATTCCAGAACTGTGAAAGCTATTGGGATAATAGAAAATTTGCCTATTAGGTTGGTTGCCTGTTTTGATATTGAGCTTTCAATGAACATCCTAGTCTTAGATGTCCCTGATGTCTGGGGAATGTTGTTGTCCAGGGAGTGGTCAGCAAGATTAGGAGGAAGTGTGCAAATGGATCTCACTTATGCTACAATCCAAACTGGAAAGGGTTCATCCATAACCTTGTTTAATGAGCCACCTATGCAAGAGCATGTTGAGACACCTAAACATTTGTTTACTGAAGCAATTACTCAAGTGATGAAATTGGAAACTTCATGGTTTTGGCAAATTATTGGGAGGAGATTAAGAAACATCCTTTCCCACTTGATCAAATTTGGAGGATGCACTTTGATGGGGCCCATTCCCGTCATGGTGCAGGAGTAGGGATTGTGTTGACCTCACCATCTGGAGAAGAAAGCTTGTTTTCCTTTCGTTTGGAGTTTGATTGCACTAATAACGTAGCTGAGTACGAAGCCTTACTTTTAGGATTAGAACTTGCCCAAGAAAGAAACATTAAGACCTTATCTGTCATAGGTGATTCCGACCTTATCGTATCCCAAGTTAAAAAATCTTTTTGCTGCCAAAAATAACAGACTTAGAGACTACAGGAATGTAGTTTGGGACACCATTGAATGTTTTGATGCCTTCGGAATTAAAGCAATTCCCCGTGAGCAGAACACTTTGGCTGATGAGCTGTCTATCATAGCCAGTACCCTCCAAGCCTCTAAATCTTTGAAGCAAAGAAACTGCAAGGTTGAAGTCTTATTCAGGCCCTCTATCCCCGATAACCAAGATTATTGGCAAGTTTTTTATGATGATGCTCAAATCATCCAATTCCTGACTGTTGTTCAAACCCCAATGATAAACTTTGAAGATCAAATAAAGGGTAGTTCCATTGAAGGAATGGACATAACAGAAATCACCTTTCCTTTAGAAAAGAATTTTAATAGGCATGATGAGTTCAAAGGTAAAAGATCTGAGCCAATTGACGAGGTCATTGAGATCAATATAGGTTCTTCCTGTTCCCCAAAGATGATTAAAATAGGGAAAAATGCCTCTAAAGAAGAAAGAAAGAAAATTGAAGAATTAATTAAGGAGTACAAGGATGTTTTTGCTTGGACTTATGATGATTTGAAAACTTATGACCAATCTTTTATTGAGCACACCATTCCTCTCAAAGAAGGAGCCAAGCCCTACCAACAAAAGTTGCGTAATGTAAACCCTAAATTAGCTCCTTTTGTCAAAAAGGAATTGGAAAAGATGTTGGCAGCAGGCATTATTAGACCAGTCAGGCATACAACATGGGTGTCTAATCCTGTAGTTGTAAGGAAGAAAAGTGGGGAAATTAGGATCTGTATCGACTTTACAAACCTGAACCAAGCTTCACTAAAGGATAATTATCCACTACCTAATATGGAAAACTTATTGCAAAGTGTAACGGGGACCGGCATATTGTCTTTACTTGATGGTTTCTCTGGCTATAACCAGGTCCAAATCAAGAAAGAAGATCGTGGAAAGACAACTTTCACTACACCTTGGGGAATGTATGAGTATATAAGAATGCCATTCGGCCTCTTAAATGCAGGATCAACCTTTCAAAGGGCAATGGACCATGCATTTGAGGGTCTGATTGGCAAAATCATTGTCATCTATCAAGATGATTTGACTATTTTTTCTAAAGAAAGGGAGGATCATGTAAAACATTTAAAGAGAATTTTTGAAAGGTGCCAGAAGTTTGGAATCTCTCTAAATCCTAAAAAGTCTACATTTGGTGTTGATGAAGGAAAATTGTTGGGTCACATTGTCTCTAAGGAGGGCATTAGAATTGACCTTGAAAGAGTGCAAGGGATTCAAGCCATAGCTCCTCCAAAAGATGTTAGTTCATTACGATCAATTTTTGGGAAAATAAACTTTGTAAGAAGATTCATCCCTAACCTAGCTGAGTTGGCAAAACCTTTCAATGGTTTGTTAAAGAAAGATGTAAAGTTTGTTTGGGATAAGAAGTGTGATGCCTCATTTGAATCTTTAAAGAAAGCAATTGCTTCTGCACCAGTCCTAGTGCATCCTATACAATAAGGAATTTCCGATTTACTCCTATGCATCTGAGGATACCATAGCAGGTGTCTTGCTGCAAAAGAATGAAAACAACCATGAACAACCAGTGGCCTTCATGAGTAAGAATCTTAGAGATGCGGAATTAAATTATACAACCACTGAAAAACATGCCTACGCTTTAGTTAAGTCTTTGAAGCATTTCAGGACTTACATTGGTTATTCGAAGGTTTTAGCTTACGTTCCTTATCAAGCGGTCAAAGATGTGTCATCTCAACCAGATGGCATAGGAACCAGAGGAGATTGGATCTCTAGAATTCAAGAGTATGATATTGAAATTAAGCCAATTAAAATAGTAAAGGGTCAAGGATTAGCCCAACTATTGACCGATGCCAAAATGCAACCCAGTCCTGAGGAGGTAAGTTTTGAGAATGCCATGGTGCTCTATATTGATGAAGATCATGAGTGGTACAAAGACATTATTTTGTATCTTAAGCATATGTCTTGTCATGATCATCTTTTAGATCACCAAAGGAGAGCTTTGAGATTGAAAGCGTCTAAATATGTGCTAACAGAAGATGGTTTCGGATGGAAAAATCCAGATGGGATAGTGCTAAAATGTGTGAACCTTAATGATTCTCAAAGAATTATAAACGAGATGCATTCTGGATTGTGTGGAGGACATTATGCCCCTAGAACCACGGCAGCTAAGATCATGAGAGCTAGATATTATTGGCCAACTTTATTCAAAGATGTGCATACCTTTGTCAGAACCTGCCAAGAATGTCAATTCTATTCAGGAAAGCCTAGATTGCCTGCCTTGCCTTTAACCCCAGTCATTATAGAAGCTCCCTTTCAACAATGGGGAATGGATTTTGTAGGGCCAATAGACCCTAGTTCTTCTGGTGGATATAAATACATTTTAACTTGCACAGACTATTTTACTCGTTGGGTTGAAGCTATCCCTACAAAAAAATGTACTGCAGAAGTTGTGGTCAAATTCTTAGAAGAAAATATAGTTTCCAGATATGGTTTCCCTTGTAAAATTACAACCGATAATGCAAAAGCCTTTAGCAAGTGGAAATGTCCACCTTTTGCTCAGATCATGGAATCACTTTGTCTCATTCCTCCAATTATTACCCACAAGGAAATGGTTTGGCCGAATCAAGCAATAAGAATCTGATAAGGCTTTTAAAAAGAATGATTGGTGAAAACAAAAGGACCTGGGATGTCAAGCTTAAGTATCTAGTTGAGCCTAGACGTGTTCACCTGATAGCAACAAAGCATGTGATGAGGTACCTAAAAGGTACGATAGACTTTGGTCTATAATATCTTGGAGATAATGATTTCAGATTATATGGATATACAGATGCAGATTGGGCCGAAAGTGTCTCAGACTAAAAGAGCACATCGGGTGGATGTTATTGTCTGGGATCTGCTATGATCTCATGGTTTAGCAGGAAGCAGTCCAGTGTGGCTCTCAAGACAGCTGAAGCGAAATATATAGCAACTTGCTCTGCTAGTTGTGAAGCCATATGGCTTCGGAAGTTGTTATCAGGACTATTTGACTTAGATATGGACCCCACTGTGATCCTATGTGACAACCAGAGTTGTATCAAGATGACTGAGAATCCAATGTTCCATGATAAGTCAAAGCACATAGAGATCCGATATTTCTATATAGAAAGCCCTAACTGTCAGATCTCTAATTTGGGACACTTTCCTTGTTTTAAGGGTCACGTTTCCCAAGGTAGTTGATTTTGACCATTTGAAACTAGCTTTGAATCCTGGAATCATACTTAATCCTTGAATCACTGTGTGTCATCTTTCATTATCATATCATACCTTTCCTAAGCCTCCACAGTGGTCCTAACTCCTCATTTCTAGGGTTCCATACCTGTCACCCTACGTACTTCATTAGATTGATTTGATCTGGTGATTGGGTTGATCTCTCCTATCGGGAGTAGATATGGGTCTCCCCCTAGCTATCTTGGCTTTGATAGCTAAAGCGAAGAGTGCCTCGGTTTGCGTGACAACCATCCATCTGGGAACCAAGGCCCTCTTGGTTCACCACTTTAGTTGCATGTCCCCTCTACCATCCACCTTGGATCCATCTTTAGGGGCAACTACAAGATTGGTGATAACATTTTGGCGCCGTTGCCGGGGATGGTAGAGGCTTACCTTCGGTGTCTGCGAGTGTCCGTGCGTTAACCCTTATCTTATTGCATCCGGTATTTTGCCTTGGTGACTGTATTTTAAATTTCATAACTATCCCAACCACCATTTTAATTGACACTCATCTCACCTCTCCTACGACATATTTCATTTCGGTGAATTACTTGTGTGGTTCACCTGGCGACTCCACCCCGCGACTCTACTGAGGACCGAGCCCAACATATAAATCCTAAGTTCTAGAGTCATGCCTTGCATTGCAGAAAGTGACTCAGAAAACGATATGATCATGAAAATGATGATTGAAATGGGCAAGATGATACAAAATTTGTATGGCTTGGTTTTTAAACAACAAAAAGAAAATATGAAACGTGATGAACATCTCCATAAATTGTCTGAGAATGTGTATACCAATGAATACCTCCAAACCAGGTCTATGAGTAAACCTTCTGATAGTCGGGTAGTAACCAGATCTCAAACAAAGAATAATTTAAAGAGTTAGGATAATAATAAGTCTGTTGTAAAGAAAATTCCCCTAACCAAAGGAATACCATTCGCAAGGTTCCTACCCAATCTCCAAGCACTCCTCCTAAGGGTATTTTAAAGAATAATGACCAACCTCAAAGATTGTCTCCTCAAGCACCCAAGAAGGTAATAAGTTCGAGTCCTGCTAAACCCCAAACTAGAGAACCCGTGCAAAGAAAACAAATTGATCTTCCTAGTAAGGAAGTTTCTCCTGTAAAACAAGAAAGATTGAATACAAACATACTAGGGAAACTTTATGGGTCTTTAGTCATGGTATCTTTGAAGGAGCTAATAGTTATCCCTTCTGTTAAAACACAGATAATGCATCTTTTAGGGCTAGAGGTGAATGTTAATGATCAAGACTCATGCTGCGTTTTCCTAGTTGTGGAACCAGGCGGCAACATTTTGGCGCCGTTGCCGAGGATAAGTCTTTCAATTCCCGGAATACGACTTTTGAGTTTTCCTTTTTGTTTTTGCTTTGTTTGATGTATGTAGTGAATTTTTTAAAGTGACTAAGAACATTTGGCGACTCCACTGTCAACAAATTTACAAAGGCGTTTTTCAAGAAGGAATCCTCAAAGCTTGCTTCAGTTCTTTCCTGAGCTTGAAAAGGTTTACCATAGAAGGAAAAGTAAGCTATCTTCTCGAAAAACCCTTGAGGAACTTGGTTCTCAGTCAATTTCTGATATTCACCTTTTATTTTCAGAAAATAATTTGAATAATCTTCCTGTTGAAATGGCTGATTTTGGTCCTTATGATTTTACTGCTATAGTTGGTTATCCCCATGATATTCCTGAAAAAGCTATTGATAAATTGCTATCTTTTCAAGGAAACAATGCTATTAGTGCCAATTCTCATATAACTCGTTTTTGCCACTGTTTTGACAAGTGGTGTTTGAATGCCAAGCATGAAGATGTGAAAATGAAGTTATTTGCTTTATCTTTGGAAGATGATGCTTATGAATGGTTCAATAAGTTGGAAGCTGACAAGTATAAAACCTACAAAGAAATTGAAACTGCTTTCCTTACAAAATGGGGGGACATCAAAGAAGACCGCTACCTTCTAGCTGCCTTGACCAACACTAAAAAGAAAGAAAATGAGACAACGGAAGAATTTAATAAGAAATTCAATGAAATTGTGGCAAGAAGTCATGCTGATATCAAGCCACCTGATAATTCCATTCTCATTTACTACATGGAGGCGTTTGATGGAGAATTGAAATATCAATTGAATGATAAAGAGCCCACCAATCTAAAAAAGGCCATGGAAATTGCTGAGAAAATTGATAGGAATATGCTAAATTGTGGCAAGTCTCATCTTCCTGGTTTCACAAGGGCAAATGTTCCTATGAAGCAGAATGAGAGTAAAGAAAAGACCATTAATGCTGAGATTAAGGATCCTTCAAAGGAACCTTTGAAAGAAATTGCTCAACTTTTGAAAGAAGTTGTTTCAAATCAAGCTTCCAACATGACTGCCATACAAAACAGGTTGATCTCCATTGAAAGATCTCAAAATAACCAAGTCTCAAGCCAGTATGTGCCTAAGCCTCAGTATGCTCCTAGACCTCAATTCCAGAGAAAAGCACCCTTTCAAGATCAAAGCACCCCAAATCCTTTGGAAACTGCAAATGTTGTTTCAGAAGAAATTCCTCCATTTTGTAGAGCATGTGACAATTTCCATGAAGAGTCTACATGTGCTGTGTTTAAGTGGTCAATTGAACAAAATCCGTCAAAAGCCAATAGCAATGTCAGATTACCAAGCGAGCCTGAGAACCAGCCTGAGTATATCAACGTTGTGGGCCAAACTCACCCTGTCTCCAAAGAAACTTGGGAACAAGCTAAACATTACAGTCAAGAGAAGGATAAAGCAACTCATAGATTTGGTCAAATGCCTCCACTAGAAAAGATCCTAGAAATGTCAAGGTTTAAAGGTTTAACTTATCAAAAGAAGGACAATGTTGGAAGATCAAACTCAAATCAGAATATTCCTAAGGTAACACCTCCCAACTCTGAAAAGCTTCATGTTGATTTGGCTCAATGGTTGTCTTCTGTAAAGATTCATGTTCCTGTTACTGACCTTATCAAAATTCCAAGCTTAAAAGAAGATCTTATGAAGATAATAGATCATCCTCAACAAGAAAAAGCTAAGGCTCCAATTGACTCAATGAAAGTAACTGCTAGCAAGACTAGAGAAGAACCTAAGCTTCAAAAGATAGTCAATCATGAAGATGATCCTGTTATTTTGCATAGCTTGGATCCTAAAAAAAGAAGATCACCCTCCTTTTTACATCTCCTTGCTTGTCAATGATATGCTTTTGCACAACTACATGTTGGATTCTGGGGCCTCTTCAAATGTTATGACCAAAAAGGTTATGGATCAATTGGGCTTAAAGACAACTAGACCCCATCACAATGTGTGTGCCATGGATTCAAGGGAGGTTGATACTATTGGTATCATCCTAAATCAAACTGTTAGGTTGGCCAAGTACCCTCATGTCCATTTGACTATGGATGTCTTAGTGATTGATGTGCCAGACAATTGGGGAATGCTTTTTATCAAGAAAGTGGGTTGCATCTTTAGGAGGTGACATAAGGATGGATTGGTCGTATGCTATTATTCCTGTATCGGAACATACAATGGTTAAGTTATATAGTGAACAAGCTAGAAAACTCCATGTTGAAAACCCACAGAATCTGGCTAATGAGTTTGTGCATGAAACAGACAACTTTGGAAACTATGCTATCTTATCAAATTTCATAGCACCTTTTAAGGAAGTTGTTATCACATCCATGTTAGTTGGAGCTACCATGCTGCAGATTGTGTGGTCGGGGACCATACTACATTTTTTTTTCCAGATCAGAGATCAGATGCCTTCAAAGGGGGCATTCATTGTTTCCAAATTGCCTCGAGCAGAGATATCAGTGGGGACAGAGGGTTTTGCATTGGTCCATACATTACTGCAGAGTATTTGCCACAGGGTCACCCTTCCTTGCTGAGCTTTGCATGATCCCATTTGAGAGAGTTACTTTGCCATATTCTAATGAGAGTACTACCAAGTATTGCTGGTTTGCCACTTATTGCCCAGATTCAGTAGAAATCTAGTTTTAAAGACAGCTTCAACAGCAAGTATATGGCATGGCAAGTATAGCACTTTATGGTTTATTGCACATTTTGTTTAGACTTGTTTATTTATGATAGTACACGGACTTGACATATGATGTTTGATGTGGTGATCCCGCTTGTTCATGATGATGTGTATGGCCCTGGGTGATGTCAGTCCACCCCATTTTAGTAGACTCATGTATATGCACACTGGTCCCTACCCCACTATTGGTATAGACTTGGTCATTTCGTCCTCCTTGGCAGCTAACCTTAGATCCACCTGTCACTTCCTTCCACCCATCCGACTCATTCATGTTGATTTCTCCCAACATGGACCTTGATTTGTGACCTCGAGGATCCCTTTCCCCATTGACCTCTAAGTATGCCATGATTCCTTGTCTTTTGTGCCTCGGCTCTTTAGTGTGTGAGATGCATTCTCAAACTTGGGATTTGCTCCTGTCAGTTGCCCCCGATGTTGCAATGCAGTATAGGATTGTGTAGACTCACCGGGTGTTCCCCATTGGTCATCGAAGCATGTTCACTTGCCCCCATTACTTTGGAGTATGAGCACCTTGTTATATCTTTTGAGATATGTATGTAGCCCAAAAAGGGCATTGAAATGTAATGAAATGAAAAAATGTAAAAGAAGCCAAAAAGGCTATGTGAAATGTAAAATCAAGCCAAAAAAGGCTAAGTGTGAAAGTCAATGTACAAGTCCAAGTAATGTGTTTTTGAACACACACGGACACAGATCAGCCATATGTATCAGCTTTGTAGTGGTTATTTCCTCACCTAGTCCTGCAGGGCAAGGAGGTGAGATGGAGTAAGGGACAGCTAATTCTAAGTGTCCCCTAGAGTCTCAAGTTACAATTTGCTGGACACCCAGTCATGGCGGCTCTAGAAAAGATCCTCACGGAGTCTTCTGAAGGCACGGATGTGAGTTGCAAAGTGCATGTTAGATGATCAGTGGTGGTTTCCCTAGACTATACCCATTTGTGAGGCACCGCCCTTCCCTATGTATTATCATGGTATGCTTATGTCAGTGGGTCCCGCTCTCCCTGTTTACCCGAGGGGTCACATGGTCTTGGTCCTCGTCTTCCCTTATCCTTCACCTTGTTTATCCACCTCACCCAAAGTTAGCTAAGTGGTCAAGTCTGTAAGTTCTGCATAGCATTGAGTCTTTGTTGGAGGTGGTGGGCCCACCTCACCTGGGGCTTGTATTTATTGAGATATTTATGTTTTGATCACCATATCGGCATTATATTGTTTTAAGTAATGTACTAACGTAAATAAGGAAGCCTTGATGCTTCATGTTGCTTACAGGTTTTCAGCCATGGCCATTTTGACTAGATTTGACTTGGTCAAACTAGGTTGACTAGGCCAAAAATGGGCCCGAAAAAATGTTGCGATCAATATTTCGATTTTGGTCATTTATTATCTATTGGGGTCCCATATCAGCCTCCAAGTGTCAGACTTCGAAAAGATTGAGGTGTTGATGAGATTTTTAATTATTATGGGTCACCAGTGACCTGTTTTAATTAAAAATCATGGATTTTGCGCAAATAGTGCCTAATTGATGGATCGAGGTCGATCAAGTGACCATGTCTACTATATTTGGGGTCTAAGATCGCATTGCAGCAGACGGTTCGTCAATCCGGGCAATATAAGTGGGTCAAAATCCCAAATTACATCTTCAGCAATAAATTAATATGGAAAATCAAAATATGGCAAATGTAACTTTGGAAAATGGCAAAAGCAAAGGTTGGCTAATACAAGGGGGTCTCCTAAGGTAATTTTACTACGTTTGGACATCCTATTTGTGTTGTGGGGCCCTCACTTTGCCCAGCTCATCATGTGGGACGAATTTGCCCATAGAGGGGCGTTTTTTTACTATGTAGAACTTCACATTTTGCAATTATTTTGCAATGGGACTTTGTCCAAGTGGTATGGGGGGCTAAAACAGCCCATAGGCACCCCTCATCCACCATATTATATGCTTCTTGGGCCCCACGAGTGGCCCCATCATTCACTTGGGAGCCAGAGGGCAATTCGCCCCCCCTCACTAGCTTAGATCTCCACCATCGATTTGGGTTTGGAGATAGATGATCCCAACCATCCATTATGGAGGGAATTAGGGTTGGATTGAGAGCATTCTCTACTTAATGGAGCAGCTCCCTCATTTGTAATCCTCTTGGCATTTTTGAGACTTGATATTGAGATCATTGAGAGACATTTCTATTGAGTTGCTTGTAATATGGAGTGAGATCTTTGTTGTGTTGATTGGTAGCTTATTGTTGATGCATTGTTGAGTTATATTGTGGTATCTCCATCCTTTTTTGGCCATAACGAGTTTGCAGGTGAACTGACCACTTGAAGGGGGACGCAGCATTTGAGCTGGCAGCTCCATGCTAGCGTTCTCTCTCCAAGATTTTCACAAGGGAAGTAAATCTACACTTTGTCTTTTATTTTCTTCATCTCTTGTCATTTATTTCCTGTTCGGTTTTTGTTATTTGCTATAGAAGTTGATTCCATCTCTCTTTGGCAGGTACAAAAAAAAAACGCATTGGCTCACTGGTTGTCCAAATCGAAAGGGGAAAACGCACTCCAGCTCAGCATTTGATCTTCGGGTTTGTCTTCAACACAGAAACATCTTCATCTCCATTATCCAGGTACGGAATCCTTGCTTGATTCTCATATTCTCTCTTTCACTGTTGATGTTAAGCTACAAAACCATAAAATAAACCCTAAATATAAAAAACTCAAAATTTCACCGCCGAAACTTGAATTTTCTTTTAAACCCGCTTATATTCTAATCTTTACAATCCAAATCCAAATTTGTAGATCATTCCAACTCCATTTACCCTTCCCCATAGGCACTAGTCAATTTCTTAATTCGCCCTCCTTGGGCAAACTGGCCAATCACGCAGTTAGGGTCTTTTATGGGTTTTGGGTATGTTTGATTTGCATATAAATCATTGTTTTATCATAAGGAATCAAACTATTATTTGCTAAGAGTATCCTAAAACGTCATTTTGTTGCTGCCCTAGATCCACCAAGTTGTTGAAATAACCCTCTTTCTCGGGCAGATTTACTTCATCCTTTCACTTCTAGTCTATTTTGCATCCTTAGTTGCTTCTCAACCATATTATTGCTGATCTAATCGATCCAATTCATCACATTCAATTGCTAATCACAATCTCATTGGCACGCTTACTCCATACTTGTGTCTATCTGTTGGCTGAAATCAAACTTAGGATCTCATCGACACTCACCTCTTGTTTTCATCTTTTTATCTTCATTGGGGTTTGGGTGTCTGATTGTTGCTTGACCATCACTGGTTGAGCGGGGTCTCCTCCCTGACTTGGCTATTTGCCTCGTCTAAAGTGACAAACACCTTGTCCAGTGTGACGACCGCTCCTTGGATGGTGGACTTGGCGATTGCTGGTTACACGTACTTAGCTACTCACCCTCTACCATCTCAAACGACATACCTTTCATTAGCAGCTAGAGTTAGTGTGATAACATCTTTGGCGCCACTGCCAGGGAGGTAGAGGCATACCCGTGTTTTTCTTGAGTTTGAGTCTTTTTGCTTGTTTCCTTTTTATCATCGCATATGTACTTAAAACTCTGTTGGCTGATTTCTATTTGCATAATTTATTGCAGCCAACACCATTTTGTTTCACTCTCCACTTCTCCTCACGACATTCCACCTTCAGTGAACAAGGTTCCTAGTTCACCTCTCGACTCCACCCCGCGGCTCCACTGGAGGCCGAACCCACCACTACAACCTTCGTAGTTCAGATCATTCTGGCACTTTACATGAGACTCCACTGGGAACTTTTAAATTGATAAATCAGAATGGGCCCAGATATTCTCCTTGGCATCTCACAAGCCATCAAAGAATTAAATGAACGTATGAATAGGTCTGAAAGGAGACAAGAGGAAATAAATGAATGGGATGCACAATCTCAGTATGGGGAGGAATATGAACATAATCATGGGTATGAACCTGCATATCAAAATTCTTATGATCCCCATCATTTACCTCATCCATCTAATAATTTTTTCCAAAATGAACTAATTAGCCAATAGCAAACCCAGCCAGGGCTTTCGGTAAATCATTCTCACCCAATTCAAGCAACAAGAGCCTTTAGGAAACCCAAGGCATCCCCTTTTGATTTTTCAGAAATATATAGGGCACCTCATCTTATGCCAAATGGATACACCAAGAGGTTGCCTTGTTTTGATGCAAATAATAGAACATCTATTGAAAGTCATTTGGATATCATATGGGTTCGTATGGAATCTCTAGGTGTTGATGCTGAGGATGTATATATGCGGGCCCTTGGTGCATCCCTCGAAGGGGATGCCCGTTTGTGGTTTGATAATTTAGCATCGGGATCCGTCACTAGGTATGACATGTTCACGAGGTTGCTAATAGATAACTGGGGTGAGAACATTGATAAGTCTTTGGAATGTCAATCTAGCACTGATTGTGTCATGGATGATGATTATATTGATGATCTGCTTTCCCAATTGGATCATTCCTCTCCTGAGATGTTCCAAATTATGAGTGTGCCTACAGTCCATAGGAATGAAACAGAGTATCTTGAGAATAATGCTTCAAAATCTCGTGTGCAAACTAAAAGAGACATCAATCGAATCATACAAGACACTTTGTTATCGTTGCCTGAGGCAGTTGCAGATCGAATATTGGATCTAATTCGCCTTCCCATTTGTGACTCCAGTAAAGCATCACCAGAAGAGCAACCTCACAATCATCACGTGGTTGACAATTGTCCTAATCCATGTTCAAACAATCCGAATTTTGACTCAGATTTTAATCATCTCTCTGAAGAGGACGAGAAAGGTGAGGATTGTTTGAATTTTGACTCAGATTTTAATCATCTCTCTAAGCAAACCTTTAAATTTGCTTTCAGACTTGAGTTTGATGCATCAAATAATGTGGCTAAGTATGAGGCACTTTTGCAAGGGTTAGAAATTGCCAAAGACATGGGGATTAAAATTTTATCTATTAAAGGTGATTCTAACTTAGTGGTTGCCCAAGTTAAAAACATATTTGCTTGCAAAAGTGAAAGGTTCAAAAAGTATAGGAATGCTATCTGGGACACTATGGAATGGGTTGATGTTTTAAATATCATGGCAGTTCCTAGAGAAGAAAACACTAAGGCAGATCAACTAGCTATGGCAGCTTCTACATTTCAACCAACTGAGGAATTATTGAAGGGTAATGGGAAATTTGAAATCAACTTTAGACCTTTAATTCCAGACAACATAGACCATTGGCAAGTGTTTGATAATGACAAGCAAATTCTCAATTTCATTCATAATCTTCAAGAGTTTTCAGATTGTCAAATCACCTATCAGGAAGAAAGCAAAGAGTATCCGGAGGAAGAGGAGCAACCAAGGAACAAAATTCCCAAAGGCATCACCCGGCTAGAGCAGCTTTTTGATAGACAAGATGGCCATAAAAAGAAAAAGAATTCAATAAAACCAGGGGAGTTTATTGAAATAAACATAGGAACTGAAACAAAACCAAAAATGATAAAAATTGGAAAAGGAACATCTGAAAAAGAAAGAAAAGACTTGATTGATTTGGTTCATGAATATAGGGATGTATTTGCTTTTAACTATGATGAACTTAAAGCATATCGAGAGGATGTTTTTCAATATACAATCCCTTTCAAACCAGATGTTAAGCCTTTTCACCAAAAATTGAGGCGAATAAATCCCAAGTTGGCCCCCATGGTTTACAAAGAACTTCAAAAGATGTTGGTAGCAGGCATCATTGCTCCAACAAGACATTCTACATGGTGTTCTAACTTGGTTGTTGTTAGAAAAAAGAATGGGGATATCAGATTGTGTATTGATTTCAAAAACTTAAATTTGGCATGCATGAAAGATAACTATCCTTTGCCAAACATGGACACTTTGCTTCAGAAGATAACTGGGTCTGGTATGATGTCTTTTCTTGATGGGTTCTCTAGATATAACCAGGTGTTAGTAAACAAAGAGGATCAGCATAAAACTACCTTTACTACACCTTGGGGTACCTTCATGTACCTTAGAATGCCTTTTGGCCTTACAAATGTTGGTGCTACCTTTCAACGTGCTATGGATGTTGCTTTTAATGGATTGATTGGTAAAATAATTGAAATATATCAAGATGATCTAACGGTATATTCTATGAAAAGGTCAGATCATGTTGGTCATCTTAGAAAGATCTTTGAGAGATGTAGAAAATATGGCATATCATTAAATCCAGCTAAATCTATGCTTTATGTTGACGAGGGCAAACTATGGGGCATATTATCACTAAGGATGGTGTGAAGGTTGATCCTGAAAGAGTTGAGGCCATTAAGAAGGTTCCTGTCCCTACCAATGTCAAAGCTCTCCAATCCTTTCATGGCCAAATTAATCTCATTAGAAAATTTATTCCAAATTTAGCTGAGCTAATGAAGCCTTTGCAACTCCTACTTAAGAAAAATGCTAAATTTGAATGGAGCAAGCAAGGAAGAGAAGCTTTCTCAAGTATCAAGGATGCCATATCTAGATCCCCTGTGTTGATAAGCCCTGATTATTCTAAGGAATTCCAAGTCTTTTCCTTTGCTTCTGAACATACTATTGCTGGAGTTCTACTTCAGAAAAATGACCAAGGCCAAGAACAACCCATAGCCTTCTTTAGTAAAGCTTTACAAAATTCAGAACTTAAGTATACTATAATGGAGAAGCAAGCTTATGCCCTTGTTAAGTCTTTAAAACATTTCAGAAGATATATTGGGTATTCCAAGGTTGTGGGTTATGTTCCTCATACTGCTGTTAAAGATATATTAGCTCAACAAGATTGTCTTGGTATAAGGGGTAAGTGGGTATCCAAAATACAAGAGTATGACTTGGAGATCAAACCTACCAAGTTAAGCAAAGGTCAAGGGCTTGCACGCATGATGACAGAAAGCAATGAGAAAGTTGTAGGAATGATTTGTCAAAATAATGAGTTAGCACCCATCATATCTGAAGAGCCTCAAAGATTAAGTCAAACACAATGGTATTCCGACATTATCTACCTTCTTAACAATTTTGCTTGTCCTGAACATCTTGTTGGTCACAAAAGAAGGTCTCTAAGACTTAAAGCCACTAAATATTGTATAACTCAAAATGGATTAGGTTGGAGAAATCCTGATGGCTTAGTTCTTAGATGTGTTGATGAACCAGATTCCAAAAAACTTCTGGTTGAGTTTCATACAGGATTTTGTGGTGGGCATTATGCAGCAAACACCACATCCCACAAGATCCTTAGATCAGGTTACTATTGGCCGACTTTGTTTACTGATGTGCATAAGTTTGTCAAATCTTGTCCCCAATGTCAGTTGTTCACTGGGAAACAGAAGTTGGCAACTTTACCTCTTGAGCCAGTAGTTGTTCAAGCCCCTTTCCAACAATGGGGTCTTGATTTTATCGGTCAGTTTAAAGAAAATTCAAGCAATGGTCATACTTGGATCCTAACTGCCACCGATTACTTCACCAAGTGGGTGGAGGCAATCCCCACTAAGTATGCAACAGATAAAGTAGTTATGGACTTTCTTGAAAATCATATCATAACTAGATTTGGGATGCCATCCAAGATAACAACTAATAATGGTCCAAGCTTTAGTTCCATGGCTTTCTCTTCATTTTGCTTCAAGTATGGTATAATCATTTCCCACTCATCCAACTATTATCCCCAAGGATATGGATTGGCTGAATCAACCAACAAGACCTTAATGAACATATTAAAGAAGATTGTTGGGGATAACAAGAAGTCTTGGGATTCTAAAATAAAATTTGCCATATGGGCTAACAAAATAACACAGAAGCGTGCCACTAGGAAAACCCCTTTCCAATTGGTTTATGGTTTGGAAGCGTTTGTTCCCATTCATATTCAGTTGCCAGTGTATCAAATGTTGCATGATTTTGATCCAAATGATGATGGTATGCAGAATAGAATTGAGCAGATTATGAAGTTAGATGAAACCAGAAGAAAGGCCTTAGACCAGAGTATCAAAAATCAGGACAGGGTTAAGAGGACTTTTGACAGATCTACTAAGCCTAGAGACTTCCATCCAGGGGATTGAGTTCTTTTATGGGATAAGCGAAGGGATAAGCCAGGAAAGCATGGAAAGTTTGATAGCCTATGGTTGGGACCATATGTTATATTTGAACCAGTAGGGGTTAATTCTTTCTTCCTTTGCACTATGGATGGAGAAAGATTGAATCTACCAGTCAATGGACAACATATCAAGTTGTTCTTCAAGGAAGATCTTCTAATGCCCATGGGGGCAGATTGACAGTAGGGCCATTTCTAAACCTTTGCCTTGCCTTGCATTTTTGTAAATTATGTTTTTGTATATTATTGATGTATATTAGTTTCATTTACTTGTTTTTATTTTTGAATAATGTTGCAACTTATGTTTCATTTGGCAAAAATATGTGGGACTGATGCATTCTAGTTTTCATGCAGGAACCAGAGATTCTTGGATTCTCGCATACTCTCTTTAATTGAGAGAATCAGATCGAGTACGCGTCCCGTAGTTGGAGCCAGATGTTGCCAACTAAATTGTACTTGGTTGGATTATCGAGCGAGCAAGCAGAGATGAACATGTTACATGTTCATTTTTTATGATTTGATGTCCAGCAAGCCATTTAAAGGCCCCCCTTTTTTTAAATTTGTTCCACATGTCCATGGCCCTACGGGGTTTGTAATAAAATGTACTAGCATGGTGTTTTGTAAAGGACTTGGTTCCCTAGGACTTTTTGGCTAAGTCAGGTATTCCAAGGAGTTTTTTCACCTGTTAATTATGTCTTGCATTAATGCATAACATCATTTTTGGGTTTTTCTCCTGCTCCTCCAAAGCTGGAATGCCTGGGGAGGTTAACGGGCCCTAGGGGATTGTTAAAGTCCATGGGTCAATGTATATGAACATGCTAGACATTGTTTTTGAGGCATATGGACATGTGCTAAGTCCCCTTAGGTAGTTTTTTAATTTTCGGCGAAAAGTATTTTTTCCGTAAATGAGCCATTTTTTAATGGTTCTATTAAAAAATTTTGTAAATGGCATAAAAATGTCATCTAGAGGTCTTTTTTGCCTTAGGGGTGCTCGTTTTCCAACTCAGAGCACCCCCTTAACCCACTTTTTCTAATGTTTGGGTGTTTAAATTTTCACTTATGCTCAAAAAACCCAAAAAAGTCATAGAAGTCATAAAAAAAATCAAAAAAGTGAAAAAATGACGAAAAAAAATTAAATTGTATTTTGAGTAATTAAAGGTCTGATTTATATCAGCACCTTTTATGGAGCATATTGGGCTGAAATGTAAGTGTTTTGGGCAGCCCATTTGATGGAAATGATTCCCCCATATCAAGCTGGTCGCTTTCCTTCACTTGGGCGCATTTCCCAAGGGGTGGGCTCCCACGTGTGGCCTGTTTTGCAGCTGAAATGGTGGCTGGTTGTTAGCTGTGTTATGGCAGCATGTAAGGGAATGTTTGCAACCCCATTTGGGCCATGATCTTCTCCATCAATTGTGCCACGTTTTTCCCCACTCCTCTCCTTGACTTGGGCGCACTTCCTCTTGCTTGTATTCTATAAATTGGAGAGCTTTGTCTCCATTGTTCTCTAGTTGGAGAGTGAGCAGAATTTGATTGTAAAGCATATGCTATTTTGTTTATGAATAAATGAAGACTTTGGAGGTCCACATGTGTTGCACTTTGTGAGTGGTTTCATGGTCTCTTGATGTGAAGAAGTTTGTAGCAAGTCTGATTTCTGTGCAAGTAATTTTCAGCCATCAACTAACCTGCTTGAAGGATTGGTAACAATTTTGTGGGAAGGAACAGTTAATCTTGTTTGTTTTAACTTGTTCTTGTATTTCTCATATTGGTTAAAGATTCAAAGTGTATATGTTTCATTTGTTTATGCTTATATTGATTTGATTTTCTAACCATATGCATTTCTAGTTTGATGGTTTCTCTGTGAGTTTTTGTTTGCTATAGGTTGACAGGTTTGAAGAGGAGGATAGCTTGTTTGCTCTCCATTTCTTCATCTGTGCACATTTCGGTGGACTTTTCCCTCGGTGTCCCACTTTCAAGCTTTCAAAGTCTTCTGGTTTCAAGGGCCATTCTGTTTCCTCTCTCTTCCTCAGCTTATAAAATTTAGAAATTTCTTTGGTTACTTTGGTTCGCAAAATCTCAAATCTTATTCTTCCTTTCATCATCATAAGTAGATCTGATTTTTTCTATTAGATCTAAGTGTTTCTCAAAGTGAAATTTTAAATCTAGATCTAGTAAAATCATATTTCTTGTTTAAAGTGTAACTTTTGCATATTTCGAAACTTGAGCAAGTAGTATGTTTACTGATTCTAAAAGTTTTATTTGGCTGTCCAAAAGCATATAATTTGCAGCTCATAAAGCTTGCGAAGACCCCAAGCAAACAAGCGTCACTGCTTGCTTTACTTGGTTAAAATTTGCATTTTTAAGTAGTTTTAACACTTAGAATTTTTTTGGTTTTTTGGGAGGTGTTCCAAAGACACTCTTAAAGTGATTTTGGGCATCTTATACTAATATTTGCTTGCTGGTTTGCAGCAAAAGACGAACAGGTAGGAGGAGGTGCTGCCGAAATTTCAAGGATCCAGGCAATCCGGAGGACCAAAACTAATTTTTTTGTAAAACCGGTTATTTTTCTCGTCAATATTGTAAGCCACCAAGTCATTATAAAAAGACTTGGGCACTTCTCCACTCATTGTAAAGATTATCAAACGAGAGCAAGTGGGCTATTCAACGCCCACACCCCATCCCCCCCGGGGTGGCCTGTGTCGTCTCTTTTCATGGCGTGATTTTTTAGATTAGTTTTATTTCGTTTATTTTCGGCAATAAATAAAATTAATTAGGTTTAAAATTTACCTCGTTGGTCCATTACATTGGTGGGCCACGAGTTCACTCAGGATCTAGATTTTATCATTTTTTTTACAAACTCAAACACCCCCTTGCTTTCCTGAAGTAGGGTTTCAGGATAAGGGCTTGCCTGAGTACTGGCTTGAAAAGAGACTCTTGGGATTCTAAAAGATAAAATTTTGGTTCCTAAAAAACTTAAAAATTTCCAAGGTCTTCTCCCGTATGTTCTGTGGCCAACTTGCAGCTCAGTCTGATCATGTTGGTACGCATCAGAAAGGGGAAGATGACTAGTAAAAGGTTCTAACACCAACCCAATAAACAAACCTTCTTGTGAAAATCCGGCACAACACGAATATTCAAACAAACCTTCTTGTGAAAATCCGGCACAACACGAATATTCTTTTGTTGTGGGGAAATTTTTTCAAAGGACTTGGGATAAAACTAGATAGTGACCTCTTGGAAACCGTTAGGCTTGCCCTCGTTGGTATAGCATCTAAACACCTCCTCGAGACTCCAATTCAGCCTAAGTCTGAGTGAAGAGCCACACATCAGAATTCCGGACATGTTCCCTGTACCTTTGCGTATATCAGGAACCCACCAGCCCTAATAAAAAGATCATTACCACAATAAAATTAAAATAAACCAAGAACAATTGCACAACATTTCTTTTTCAGCTCATGCATCTATTTTGACTCCATTATAAGGCACTGGTTTATATTGTTTCATTTCAAGTTGTTGATGAATGCTTTAAATGATGATGATAATAATGAATATTTACAAATGATGTTTTGTTTTATGTAAATGTATGTTGCATTATCTTGGTTTCAAAAATATTTCTAACTCCTAGATTAGACACCATAGCTTGTTTTCATTTTTAGGGTCCACCCCCCTAGGCTTCGCTAGGAAAGCCTAGACGGAGGAGTCGAGTTTTCAGGTGACAGCAATTGACTCTAACTTGCCCCCAAGGCCACACCAGCAGCTTGAAGACTTCTGCTGCGTTTTCCCAGGTGTGGAACCAAGCGGCAACATTTTGGCGCGGTTGCCGGGGATAAGTCTTTTTATTCTCGGAATACGACTTTTGAGTTTTCTTTTTTTTGTTTTCCTTTGTTTAATGAATGCTTAGAGTAGATCTTTAATTTTTCATCTAGCGACTCCACTAACCTTTTTCCTTCTATATATTTTCAATGAAAAGCAAAAAGATAGAATTCTTTGTGAGATTGTTTTATATGCATATTTTTTCTCACATGGCGACTCCATTGAAGTGATAAAACCCTTGTTTCTCATATAGTTTGTTGAGACTGTTTGTGTGTAGATGAGCCCATGCATTATAGTAAAAACTTCAAAGCTCTTTTTGACAACTCACCCAATTCAGCACAAGGCATATTTCATGGTTATATCAAATGCATGATGATTGAATTCTAATATGGACGAGTTAAGGGAACTGCTTGGTGCTCAGATTAGCAGTCAATTTTATCCCATTGACTTTTCGAGCATCCCTGGTTTTCCTAATGTTGTTCATGGCAGTGCAGATTCATTTAAATGGCTTCCAGTCTTTCATGGAAATGGCAACTCAGCCATTTGGCATATCAAGTCTTTTCTCCAGTTTCTGGTCGACTTCAACATTAGTGGTGAAGATAATATGATGTATATGTTTGCTAGTACTTTTCAGGGAGATGCTTATTGCTGGTTTTTCTATACCCTCCCTAGCAAGTATATTTCCTCCTTTTCATGTTTGCTTCACACATTTTTGATGCAATGGCATGATGGTAGGGGTAGTGTGAAAGGTCTGGAAAGGCTACTTAAAAAAATGTTTACCGTCTACTTGTCAAAGGCTAAGTATCATGAAAATCCTCTTCATATTATCATGTTTAAAACTATTGAATATTTGGAGCTACTTCTAGAATACTACAGTAAAGATGATGACATGTATACTCCTACTATGCATTATGAAGAAGCACACAAGGAGCCATTGATTGAAAATGTGGTCAGAAACATTCCTCACATGGCCATGATATGCAACACTAAAGAATTGAAGTGTCCTGAGGTATATAATGATAACATTCTGCCAGATCTGCCTCGTGAGGAACTCGTGACTAAAGCCCATGAAGAGCCCTCAATTGAAGATTCTGTTGTAAACCATCCTCTTGTCACCATAACTGAAAACATTGAAAATATGGAATGTTCTCAAATTTATGAAGATGGGAATGATGACTATTTGACTTCTATTGAAAATCCAATCTATGATATATTTGGAAATCCTGTTGAGAATCCCATGTATGACATGGCCATTGAAGGGAGTGTTGAGACCTTGAGAAATCTTGATATGGAAGAGGAGCATATAGATACTTCTTATGATAAATCAAAGCCATGCATAAGTATTAGTAATGAAGACTTGGATCAGCAGTATAACAAAGAGTTGGATAGGATGAAATCAGTGAAATGTCAGTTTCAACCTTCATCAGCACATTCTGAGGTTCCTTATGATTTGGAGCAGCTTGGGGCTTATACTTTCACGGAAATGAACTATCAGAAGAGCCCTTCAGATCAATATGATGAGGTAGTTGGTTTGCCTTATCATTCTGAGTTTTTTCTCAGCCCTATCCAGTCATGGGTAGAAGAGGCCTGCATGAGGACTTACCATTTGGGAAAGCACTTCAAAGATTTATCATACACCTATGATCTACCATCCAATCTTTTAATCCAGAATTATCATGCAGGTCTACATTTTCTAAACAAGGTACCCTTGTTTTGGCTGGTAACCAAACACAAGGTTAAAAGTTTTTATATTGATAAAATGTTAAGATGGTTGCATTGAATTTATCATTTTACTTAGCATTTTATTTTGATATGCTTAGAGTAGGAAAATAAGTTCATCAAGTGAGCATTTACTTTCACCATTTCTTTTTCAGTATTTTACTTTTTTATACTTAGAATTCTTTAGTTTTTGAATAATACAACTTATGGTTCATTTGCCTCTTATAAGAACGTGTGCTACTAAGAGGTTTTCTTGTCAAGCTAAGATGTTTTTACAGGTCATAGAAACCGGAGATTCTGGTGTTCTCGTATGCTCTCCTTGACTAAAGACCAGATCAAGCACACGTCCTGCAGTTGGAGCCAAATGTTGCCAGCTAAGTTGTACTTAGTTGGATTATCAAGCGAGCGGGCAAAGTTGAACATGTCAATGTTCATTTTCGATGATTTGATGTCCATCGGGCCTTTTTGAAGGCCCCTTTTTACCTTTTTTTTCACCACATGTCCATGGCCCTGCGGGGTTTGTAATAAATGTACTAGCGTGGTGTTTTGTAGAGGACTTGGTTCCTGTTATCACATATATAGTAGCCGGGATACCATACATTTTTTTGTCAGATTCTAGTACACTATTCAGCCAGTTCTCCTACATTGAGATGCTGAGATGAGCATCTACTATGGATCACTATCAGATTTTGGACAACAGATATATTCCCCATGCCATGACTGAGTTTCAGGACACTCAGAGAGATGACCGATGTAGTTATTTAGCCATTTATACAGAGCATTCAATAGTGCCCAGAGTTACAGCAGCAGTTTCAGAGGACAGATGATGGTTCAGATGATGAGCATTCAGGTATATGACTTAGCAGGTATATTATGGTGTTGTGGTTATATTGCTTTTATTTCCATTTTCTTAACATCTCTTAGCATTTAGTATCATGATCTAGCGATCATATAGATATGTGGACCTGGTTGTACTATATATATATCATATTTGTCCCTACTCAGACTTAGAAGCTCTTGGCCTATACTCATTGGTTTTACCCTCCCTAGGGAGAATAGAGGTGATCATTCCCGCCATACTTTGGCTTGCTAGTGTTGGTTTCATTATTCACTGTCTTCATCCATCCATGACTTACCCAGTTTGTTCATTACCTTGACTTACTACTTGACTAGTGGCATGGAGGACGTTTCCCCACTGTAGCCTCTATATTGGATAAGCTTCCCTGTTTATTGTGTCTCGGCTTTGAGTTGGTGACAAAACTTACCTATGGTGAGTTGGATTTCCTTGTGGATTCCCCCTAGTCACTAAAGATGTTTTTGGCTAAACCTAAAACTTTTAGTGCTGCCATGAATACAAAATATGGAAATGAAATGTTGTATCTTGTATGAAAAGCCCATTCATGCAATGTGTTTCTAAACACACATGAATGAAAGGCAAGCCAAATGAAAGTGGCTATGAAATATCAAATGCTACATCTATTGTGAAATGTAAATAACTAGGTAAACAAGTTGTCTATGACACACCTAGAAGTGCTCAGATAAACAAGTGCCTTAAAAACACACCTGCAGCAAGAAGCCTAAATAAATGTAAATTTATGCAATGTGTTTGTAAACGCACATAGATCAAAGGCTATGGAAACTCTAGGCCCAAAAAGCAATGGAACTTAAACTCTATATCAAAAAGATTGCTGGCCTCATTTGTATTATGGATTGTGCGCATCTGTGAAAGGTGAATAAACACTCTTTGAACAACTTATCCATTTGTAAGACATCGCCATTCCCTGTGTTATTGCTTGTCCACTATATGCTATGGTGTGTATTCCCTTTTCCATTTCCAAAGTGTCACAGTGTTAAATCAGTACGTCATCCTTTGACCTAGCCACTTATTTCTTAGCCTTCACCATTCACTAGCAAATTGATCACAACTATGAAGTGAGTATGACCTTAAAAGTCTTGTCTAAGTAATAAATAATAATTATGACTTATCATATTTGGATTTAGATCGCAAGTAATGATTGCTATTTGTTATAATTGCTATGTGAATGGATTGTAAAACATGTTTTAACCTTTGACACCTTGCAGCAGCTTGATGACAGTTTGAGTTATATTTTGGTCATGTTGACTTGGTCAAACCCAGTTTGACCAAAAGTCAACCACAAGACATGAGGTGGCAGACCTCAGATGTTACAGATAGATAATATATGGTCTAGTACAGGTCACCATGGTGGGCTTATGCAGTGGTTTCAAGCTTATGATGATAATTTGTGCTTTTCAGCACTTTTACAAATTGTTATTATTTGGTCTGTCGGATATGATGAGCATTTATTTTTGACCATGCAGAGGTCTATATGGTGTATGAGTACACACTTTAGATGGATTTGCACCTTCTGAGTCCAATGAGACAGTCTGTTTTCAGTTCTGGGCAGTTACGGTGATTTTTAGCCTCATTTGGCTATCCTAGTGCAGTTTTGGCCTGTCGAAGGCCCTGTCAGAGCAGTGATGAGATTTGGTTCACCAAGGGCGTTGTACTTGGAGGAGGTGGTCCAACCATTTGTTACTACCATATTACCCCCCTCTCAGACACATTGGTGAGCTTACCTTGACAGTGCAGGCACTCCAGGAGGCAGTTTGGGCAGTTTCACACTTCCCAAGGCAGTCCAGAAATGGTAAAAATGGCTGCAGAGGAATTCGATTTGGGCTACTGAGGCAAGGTTATGGCATGGGATGATCAGTGATGATGAGTGGGATGTCTTCCACACCTTCTCCAGCAGTTTCAACTTCATCGGGACCTACATCCATCACTTATGGCACTTTTTGATGATTTCTGGAGCCTCCTAAGGCTCACGACTTTCCCAAAGAGGCACGATTTAGTGTCTTGATCTTTTATTCTTGGATATTGTGCTATGGGGATTGACCAAGGGTGTTAGAAATTACCCCTTGGACCCACCATGTGCTATTTCTTATGTTTTATCATTATGATTTGGTGGGATCCCCTCTCCTAGGGTGAGTTTTTCCACTTATTGTTATATTTTATTATTGATCCATGTATTGTATTGTTGGGCTCATCTCAACCATTTATTAAATCTTTTGATCTTTTAATCTTAGCCACTCATTTAAAAAGTGGTTAGATCGTGGCCTCTCTCCATTATATTTAAAGGAGAGAGCTTCTCCTTGTAAAGGGGACTTGTGGCTCTGGATTATTGGAATAGAGAATTATTATTGCATCTATCTGTTGTGTTGTGGTGAATGCTTTTGGAGTTTGTTCATTGATTCTTCCTTTGCACTGGGTTCTTGGGGATTTTGTCTTACTATATTTTTGTACCACATTTTTGCATCTACAGGTGGAGGCCGAATTCATTTGCGGAGGACGTATTGGTAGGGGAGGACCCTCCCTACTTCTTCCTTGGGTTTGTTCGTTGGTAACAGGGAGTATTACTGTCCCAGGACCTTCTATTTCATGTTATTATTGCATTTCACTTATATTTCCTCATACTTGATCTGATTGATTGAATCGATTTTCCTTGGTTTGACAGGTAGAGGAGGTCGCACTTGTGGGCTAGGGCATCATTTTGGCAAGCAAATTCAACAAATTCTCATTTGATCTCTGCGGGAATCTTCCTCAAAAACAAGGCATCTCATTCCAACACTCAGGTATGATCTCAAGGTAATTTCTCTTTCCATGATCTATCCATTTGTCTAAATGCTTCAAACCCTCATTTTACATTTTCTCAGATCTAGAAAGATCCACTTGGCTTTTGGGTATAAAATTTAAAACCCACCTCTATAGTATCCACAGCGATTCGGATCTATAGTTTGGTGTGGATTGGCCATCATTTGACCCATTTCCCAAGGCAAAGAAGCTTCTCCAAGGGAGGTCGCACTTCATGGGAGAGGTGAGTTTGCTAGGATCTAGCACCAGGGTAGGTGAGATCCCACTTGATCTTTCATCTACACATTTAATAACCTACCCCTAGTGTGTCACTTCGGTGATTTTGACCTTGTGGACCCCATTCCTCATTTTGAGGGTTGAGCCCCACTTGGGTCACTTTGTGATACACTTCAATCTCAGATCTACTGAGATCTAGCCATTGGATGAGCCTAATTTTCAACATCCACCTACCTCAACACCTCAACATTCCTGATCTACAATTTGGTGGACATCCGACTCCATTTGGCCCACTTCCCAAGGCACTGATCTTTCTCCAAGCTAATTCGACTTTCTTGGACTATTGAGTTTTGGTTGCTTGAACCCCTTGACATTGTCATATCAATCAATCAAGCTCACTTTTGGTACTGGTTAGCCCCAATTCAGTCCTTAACTACCCTACATTGGACACGGTTCCCAAGGCAGTGGATTTTCTCACAATGACTAGTACCCTAATTCTAAATCTCATTCTAAACCTCATAAGCCACTTGGATAAACATGTTGGACCAAATCTACATTGTCTAAACCCCTTGATCCAACCTATTACTCATCTTGTGACTTCATTCATAGATCTAGAGTTTACCATACACCTTACGTACTTCATCATCATTTGATTTGATCTGGTGTCCTGTTCTGATCTCTCCTGTCGGGAGTAGATCTGGGTCTCCCTCTTTGTTGTCTTGGGCTAGATAACATAAACTGAAGTTTGCCTCGATTGACGTGACAACCATCCATTGGGAGTCGAGGCTATCTTGGTTGCACCTCTTTGGTTCTTCATCCCTTCTGCCATCCATCTTGGATCCATCTCTAGGGGCACCTGCAAGTTTGGTGATAATAGTTCCCTAGGACTTTTTGACTAACTCAGGTATTCCAAGGAGTTTTTTCACCTATTAATTATGTCTTGCATTAGTGCATAACATAATTTTTGGGTTTTTCTCCTGCTCCTCTAAAGTTGGAATGCCTGGTGAGGTTAATGGGCCTTAGGGGATTATTAAAGTCTATGAGTCAATGTATATGAACATGCTAGACATTGTTTTTGAGTCATATGGACATGTGTTATGTCCCCCTAGGTTGTTTTTTAATTTTCGGCGAAGTTTATTTTTTCTGTGAATTGGGCCATTTTTTAATGGTTCAATTAATTTTTTTGTAAATGGCATAAAAACGTCATCTAGGGGTCTTTTTTGCCTTAGGGATGCTCGCTTTCCAACTCAGAGCACCCACCTTACCCCTAAATCCACTTTTTATAATGTTTGGGTCATTAATTTTTCACTTATGCTCAAAAAAGTTAAAAAAAAAGTGAAAAAGTGGAGAAAAAATGCAAAAAAGTCAAAAATCACAAAAAATTAACTTCCAAATTTTATGAGATTGGAAATCATAATTATTTCAGCTATGTTTTAGGAGTTGTAAGAGCTGATTTTGGAAAGATTCCGGGCAGCTATATTAGTGGGATTACTTCCCCACTTGAGGGGGGCATATTTCCCAAAATTGGGCCCATTCAATCATGAAATTTGCAGCTATGTTTATGGGCTGTCACATGGCTGATTTTAGCTAATTTGGGGCTAATTTTGGCAGCCCATTACATGGGAGTGGGCAGCCCCATTTTCTCCACGAGTTATGCCACTCATTCCACCCATTCTTCTCCATCTTTGGCTATATATACATGGCTGCCCACTCTCTTTTTCTCTAGTTGGAGTTGGAGCATGCCATATTGTTGTATTTGTCATTTTGATTAATAAAAAGACTTTGAGGGTCACTCATGGTGTTGGGCTATGTGAGTGGATGAATGTATTGGTTTAACATGAGGTAACTTGTATTAGTGCTTTTTGTTTCTCTAAGATCAAATCTAGCTTTGGGAAAGATCAGTATTGGTTTACGAGGGAGGTTAAGTAATTTATTTATTGCTTAGTCTTTTATTTTACGCATATGTAGAGATCAGATTTAAATGTATCATTTGCTTATGAGCATTTCCTTTTAATTTCTACTATGTGTTTTATCTAGATTTGATCTTTTTGTTGCAAGTTATTGTGTTTTTACAGGTTGTCTCAAGTGGATAGGTGGGAGAACTTGTTTGTTTCTTCTACAACTCTAATCTCTTATGCAGATACAGTCCCTTAGCTCACCACCGGAAAGCATCCAAAGCTTTCTTCAAGAAAATTTTGATAAAAAAAATACTCTCCATCTCTTCCTCCTTATACTTTTATTAAATCTCTGGTTACTGGTTACTTATGAAAAGTATTTCTGATTTATATGCTGATGTTCATACTCTAAATAGATCAGAAGTTGCTTTCAAAGAAGTCTAGTCTTTTTTATTTACAAAGCATTCATTTTTCATAGATCAGATCTTCTTGGTTATCTAGCATTACTTTTTTAACTTGTTGAAAATTGTTAAAATCTTAAAAAAGTTTAAAGTAGTGTTAGGTCTGATTGAAAAGTATATATAGCTGATTAAAAGAGCTTAGAATTTGCAGCTCTTAAAGCTTGCAAAGATCCCAAGTAAACAAACCCCATTGCTTGTCTTACTTGGTTAAAATTTTCATTTTTAACAAGTTTTAACACTTAGAATTGTTTGGGTTTTTTAAGAGGTGTTCCAAAGACACTCTTAAAGTGTTTTGGGGTATCTTGTACTAAAGTTTGTTTGCTGGTTTGCAGCAGAAGAGTATCAAACAAGAGGATGTTGGCCAAAAATTGAAGATCCAAGCCATCGAGAGTACCAAAACTCAATTTTTATAAAACCGGTTACTTTTCTCTTCAAAATTGTAAGCCACCAAATCATTCTAAAGAGACTGGGGCACTTCTCTATTCATTGTAAAGAATATCAAACGAGGGCAAGTGGGCTAACCAGCACCCACACCCCCATCCCCCTAAGGGTGGTCTGTGTCGTCTCAATTTTCATGGTGTGATTTTTATATTAGTTTTATTTCTTTCATTTCGACAATAAATTAAATTAACTAGGATTAAAATTTACCTTGTTGGTCCATTCCATTGGTGGGCCACGAGTTCACTCAAGACTTAGATTTTCTTTTTTTTTTTACAATTTCAAAAACACCCCCTTGCTTTCCCAAAGTAGGGTTTTCGGCAATGTTTTAAAAACCGGAACCGGGAATCAAACCGGTCAGGGGTCAACTCGGACCGGAACCGGAACCGGTAATGAACCGGAGCGGTTTGATTTCAATGAACCGGACTATTAAAAAATACAAAAAAATTACAATTTTAATCATAAAAAATATATTTAACATTCCAAGCTATATTTCAATCATAGCAGTGCATTCTACAAGCTGTTTACTGTGTCAGCGTGTTTGACTAATGGTCAAGACTGTTGTGAAATGCTGGTTTTTTACAATAGCACATAAATGATATATAGTGAAAATAAGCCCACACTTTAATAATGATATATGACTGGCATAATTGGAATACAAACTGGTAATACTTTCTGATTGAACATAATACTATTTTATGCTGATTGTGGTCTTCTGTTCGTATTCTTTATTTGCTAGTAAAAGTGTTGGATTTTTGTGCTGCTCACTGTTGTATGGTTGCATTCATCATTCAAAATTGGAAGCACTATTTGAAGGCTGATATTATCTGATTATTATTGATGTAAACTGTCTGCTAACCTATGTAAAATACTGTTATTATTGCTGTAACTGTCTGCTGATTTACAATCCTTGTTTTTTAGCTGGCCGGCCGAGTTATTATGGAACCGGCCGGTTAGGTCCGGTTCAAGACCGGTTTGGTAATGAACCGGCCGGTTCAGGACCGGTTTGGTAATGAACCGGCCGGTTCAGGACCGGTTCATTACCAAACCGGACCCCGGTCCGAGTTGACCACCGGTTTGGTGTTTCATTTCCCTTGGCCGGTCAAACCGGCCGGTTCCAGTTCGAACCGGACCGGTTTTCAAAACACTGGTTTTCGGACAAGGGCTTGCCCGAGCACTGGCCTGAAAAGAGACTCTTGGGGCTCTAAAAGATAAAATTTTGGTTCCTAAAATAGATTGTCTCATAGTGCCCTTGGATTCAAGACTCGAGAAGAAATGGTCACGGGGAAGAAGCCTGAGGTAAGCCACCTCGAAATATTTGGGTGCCCTGTATATGTTCACATACCAAAATAAAAGAGAACTAAGCTGGACCCTTCCGGAAAGAAGGGAATATTTGTTGGATATTGTGAATCATCCAAAGCATTCAGAATATACATCCCAGGATTCCATCACATGGAAATTAGTAGAGATGTAACATTTGATGAAGAAGCTTCTCTTAAAAGATCTAGAAAGAGCCAGTGTGAAGAAGTATATGAAAAAGATATACCTCCTAAAAATACAGAAGTTGTTTCCTTCATTGAAGAAGAAACACCAGAAGACCATGATATGATAGAACCTCAAGAACCCCCACCTATGAACATATCACGAAAGAGAAAGCCAGCATGGGCAAGAGAAATTATACAAGAAGCAGAAAGATATGGAGCTCCAGAAAGCACCACTAGAGCAAGCAAGAAACCAAAGCCATTCTCCAGTTATGTGGCTTTGATGTGTAATCTTGTAGATCAAGAACCTACCAGTTATGAAGAAGCAGTTCATAAGAAAGAATGGGTAGAAGCAATGACGGAGGAATACCAGTCAATAATGAAGAATGATGTTTGGGATGTAGTTCCCAAACCAAAAGACGAGTGTGGTATCCTCCAAATGGATATACAAGATAAAGCATGTTGCGGATGGTAGCATTGAAAAGTATAAGGCAAGGTTTGTGGCCAGAGGATTCTCTCAGAAAGAGGGAATTGACTATGAAGAAACATTTGCACCAGTTGCAAGGTACACTTCCATTAGAACCATCATGGCACTTGCATCCATGATGAAGTGGAGATTACACCAGATGGATGTGAAGACAGCCTTCCTGAATGGTGTGATTGAGGAAGAAGTGAACTTAGAACAACCACAAGGATTTGAGGTTGAAGATAGAAGAACTCACGTATGTAAGTTGAAGAAAGCTCTGTACGGGTTGAAACAAGCTCCTAGAGCTTGGTACGGAAGAATTGATGGCTTCTTGATAAGCTTGGGCTTTACCAAAAGTAAAACCGATCCTAACCTTTACCTTAAGGTTATGGAAGATGAACCTGTCACACTATTATTGTATGTGGATGATCTATTTCTGACAGGAAATGAGAAACAAATCATGGAAAGCAAGAAGAAGCTAGCTACAGAATTTGAGATGAAAGATCTCGAATTGATGCATTACTTCCTAGGTCTGGAAGTATGGCAAGGCCCAAAAGGAATCTTTCTCAACCAGGGAAAGTATGCTGTGGAAATCTTGAAAAGATTTGATATGTTGGAATGTAAAGCCATGACCACTCCCATGGATACCAACTTGAAGTTGTTAGCTGATGAATCGTCAGAATTAGTGGATATGACTCAGTACAGACAAATTATTGGGTCATTGATTTATCTGACGAATACCAGGCCAGATATATGCTTTGCTGTGAACACCCTAAGTCAGTATCTAGTTGAGCCTATACGTGTTCACCTGATACCTGCAACACATGTGATGAGGTACCTAAAAGGTACGATAGACTTTGGTCTATATTATCTTGGAGATAATGATTTCAGATTGTATGGTTATACAGATGCAGATTGGGTTGGAAGTGTCTCAGACAAAAAGAGCACATCAGAAGGATGTTATTGTCCGAGATTTGCTATGATCTCATGGTTTAGCAGGAAACAGTCCAATGTGGCTCTCAGCACAGCTGAAGCAGAATATATAGCAGCTTGCTCTGCTAGTTCTGAAGCCATATGGCTTCGGAAGTTGTTATCAGGACTATTTGACTTAGAGATGGACCCCACTGTGATCCTATGTGACAACCAGAGTTGTATCAAGATGACGGAGAATCCAGTGTTCCATGATAAGTCAAAAGCACATAGAGATCCGATATTTCTATATACGGGATATGGTGCAGAAAGGAGCCATAAAGATCGAGTATATGAGCATTGATGGACAAGTTGTTGATGTATTGACCAAACCTCTGTCTCGAGTAAAGTTTGAGTATTTCCGAGACAAGCTTGGTGTAGTTCAGAAGGACCCTCCTCGAAAGGGGGAGTGATATGGTCGATGATGATATCTGGATCGACGATGAGGTCGATGATGAGGATACCTGTATTGATGATGTTGATACCTGTATCGATGATGACGTTACCTGTTCCGACGATGAGGTCGATAAAGTGGTCTTTAGACTTTGTCTAAGAAGATGAGAGGATTGCATCATCCTTGGACTTATGTCCTAAAGTGATAGGGATTGATCATCCTGTAAGTGGATTAGGATTGCATCATCCTTGGACTTATGTCCTAGAGTGATAGGGATTGATCATCCCGTAAGTAGATCTGGATTGCATCGTCCCTAGACATGTTGTGGTGTCTTAAATTGATAAGGATTGATCATCCTGTAAGTAGATCTGGATTGCATCGTCCCTAGACATGTTGTGGTGTCTTAAATTGATAAGGATTGATCATCCTGTCAGTAGATCCGGATTGCATAGTCCCTAGACATGTTGTGGTGTCTTAAATTGATAAGGATTGATGATCCTGTAAGTAGATCTGGATTGCATCGTCCCTAGACATGTTGTGGTGTCTTAAATTGAAGATCTGGATTGCATTGTCCCTAGACATGATATGGTGTCTTAAATTGATAGGGATTGATCATCCCATAAGTAGATCAGGATTGTATCATCCTTGGACTTATGTCCTAAAGTGAGAGGGATCGATCATCCCGTAATTGGATCATGTGTATTGTAGATGATGATGTTGTTGATCGAGAGAACCAGATGATGTTGTTGATCGGAAGATCCAAATGATGTTGTTGATCGAGAGATCCAGATGATGCTGTTGATCGAAAGATCCAGATGATGATGTTGTTGATCGAGAGATCCTGATGTTGTTGATCGAGAGATCCAGATGATGTTGTTGATTGGAAGATCCAGATGATGATGTTGTTGATTGAGAGATCCAAATGATGTTGTTGATCGGAAGATCCAGATGATGATGTTGTTGTAGCTGATCGAGTGTTGCAGAAGATGAAGACTCAGTACTGAAGTTGTTGATGTTCCAGTATTGAAGATCTTGAAGATGTTCCAGTAACTGTTTGAGTTACTGATGATGATTGAAGAAAGATTCCAATGATTTATAGATGTATCATGTTGTTGATGACTCCTTGTTCCTGCAGATGTTGTTAGAATATCCTTCTCGTTAAGGGGGAGTGTTGAAATATTGTAACTTCTAAGAATATTATATTTGTACTTTATTATCCGGAGATGTTTCATTCCTCCGTCGAGACATTATTATATATTCGGAGATGTTTATTTCTCCGTCAGGATGTTGTAACTAGGGTTATTAGATTTCCCTAGTGTGGTCGGCCCTGAGTTAAGTGTTTAGGGGTTATTAGACTCTCCTAGGAGAAGTCGGCCCAGTTAGGGTTTGTTGTCCGCCGAGATGCACACCAGCAACAGAAATCTTTCGAAAGTTGTCTCCTCACTACAAGTGGGAGAAGTGTGGCCTTGGGGGCAAGCAATGAGCTAGGCACTGTCACCTAAATCCCAGCTCCTCCGTTTAGGCTAACTCCTAACGAAGCCACTAACAAAGAGTTTTTCTATGGCTCTTATGTTTTAAGTGTTTTTGGTGTATGGTGATGCGAATGAGTGTTGTTTAGGAGTTTTTTAATGATGAGAGATCACAACTTCACAATAATTTAAGCAACACAAAGATGTACTTGCAATACTTTGAAAGAAACACCACTAATTGATAAGCAAAGCATCCACAACTTAAAAAATAAAATGAAAGCACTTCAGATAGATAAATTGAAATAATTAAAGGACCAGTGCCTTATCCATTGGGCAAAGGAGTCAAAAAATGTAAAGTGCTTGGATGCTTGATACAAGAGTTCAGTGTGTTTGTGAGGTCGTTTTGCAAGTGCTCTTTGTAAATTTTAAAGTAAAGTTTTAGTGATCTTGATTATTAGGCTAGCAAAAGCAACAAGGTATGCGTCCAACCGGAAAGCATACTTTCAGTGGCTACCCCAGCAACCTGACGGACCGTCCAGTATTCTAGCTAGGTGTCCAAGGGACTTAAACCAGCAGGTTATAAATCTAAGACAACGGAATGTTTCCAGCATCACCTCTAGGCATAGCACACTACTTGAGTATTCATCGAAAATCAACGCCGGTTCATTGGTTATGGGGGAAAGATTTTATTAGGTTATCACTTTCAAGATTAACAATTCCAATCACTGTTCTGAGTACGAATCCAACTTTTTTAAGGTTGGCAGAGCATACTAAGTGATGGAAAGCAACGAAGGAGATTTTTAAAGAGGGGAATGTGAGTTGAAATGTTTTAAAATTAAGAGAACATAGTTCAACACTCCGATAGAGAGTGCTCTTGACTTCATCTTATGAAGGAAGTTCAAGAGACTTTAACTAATCTATATGCTTGATGCAAGGGAAATGCAGTGGGAATGCTCTCCGACAGAGAGTGCTCTTGACTTGTGTTATGGCAAGTTCAAGAGACTTTGGTTCTTTTTAGAATATCAAGCAGATTGTAAACATAAACCAAATGATAGCTCAAATAGATTTGTAAAAATGAAACAATGATATAACAAATGAATAAACTACTTGTAATAATGAACTGAAAGAACAACAAGTGTTCTACAACAAAAGAAACTAATCTAGCAAAGGAAGTCAAAAATGACTTCTACACACTGTTCATGAAACTTCCAGCTAGCTAGTCGTACGTAGTACACAGTGGGAAAAGAGAAGTAGCACACAAGGTCAATGCGGCACTTGGGATCAAATCCCAAGACACTTCTCAGGTCAAAACTGAAATGATAATTAAAGATCTAAGCACAAAATGAAATTTATTTTAGAAACTCAAAGCACATCTAAACTAAGAAATGCAAGACACTCTTCCTCAAATGGGGAAGAAAAAACAAAAGATGGGAGGCCTTATCCCACTTGGATTTTCAACCTTTAAGAGAAATAAGAAAAATGGAAATGAAATTTGAAACTCGAGTTTTACAATCAAAAAAGGAGAGTGTTGAGTTTTGGTTTGAGGTTTGGTTCCAAGCTCCCTTTGGTTTTTTGCAATGGTTCTTTTCTTCACTTGATTTTATTCTTCTTCCACTTCAACTTCTCTTTTGGATCTAGCTTTGTCCCACACCTACACACAACAAAGATTCAAGCTACAAGCACCCTTTAGCATTAGTCCAAATCAAAAAAAAAAAATAGTAATTGAAACTACTTGAACTTAGGCTTGGAAAATGAAATCTAAAGTGCAAAATGGTATGAGACTCAACTTTAAATTATTAAAAAGATGAAAACAGACCAGCAACAAACAAATGCCTAAAAAAGATAGGAAAGAGATCTAATCTATGATAAAAATGAAATATTTTTGCATGCAATTTTTATCTTTTGAATGAGAGATCTGAAATGCAAAAACTATAAACTAAAAGCAAAGCCTAGAATGAGATCTACAGTATATGCAAACTAGCAAATTTGAAACAAAATGCAAGATCTAGTTATCAAAATGACATGCCAATGTATAATGAAACTAAGATCTAACTATTTACCAAAACTTGAAACTAATGCAAGACTAACAATGAGATCTAACTACTAACCAAATACTTGTTTTTTTTAACTTTTGTAGTGTTTCAAGGAGGGACGAGAGGGAGAACTAGCAAAGGAGTGGGACGAGAGAAGAAAGGGAGGAAGATAAGTTTTGAAGGGAGAAACGAAAAGAAGGAGGCTTGCTAAGGAGATGGGGATGAGAGCTAGCAAGGAAAGAAGGAAGGGCTTGAATGAAAGGGACGATGAGATGGACGAGGCTAGGGTAGAGTTTGAGAAGCTAGAAAATGAAAGGGCAAACTAAGGTGGACGAAAGGAAGATGGTCAAAAAGGGGCAAGTGAACAAGGTATCAATGAGAGAAAATAGAGGGCTTGAGGAAGTAAGCCTTTAGAACCATGTAACCAAGTTTGAAAATAACTTTGTGGATGGAAAGTGCAAACTTTCAAGCTTCAAATGCTACCTTGAAATCTTGTCTTTTGGAGGCTTCCTGAAAACACACAATATTAGAGCAAAATGTTGATGGAGAGGAGGGAGAGACAACCAAGTTCACCTCCACTCTAACTTTTGAAATACCTGCACACAAGCACCACTTATACAAACAAACTAGATCATGCTTAGAGTGTTAGACAAAATCGAGATAAGAGACAAACAAGTATAACCGACTACAGTTTGTGCTCTTAAAACAAATCAAGCCTAATACAAACAAATAACTTAGACCATCAAATATTTGTTCTATGCTCTTAAAGAAAGAGATCTAAGTTAAACAATGATCAAGCATGAAATGATATAAATGAAGCAAGGGGACAATATCACCTCAAGGATGAAAAGCTTTGCTCACAAACATGCAGTGCACACCATAGACCTCCAAAGACAATATTTATTTCCAAAAAGTAGCAATAGCTACAAGCTCTTACAATTTTAGCAAAGTAAGTTTACAACAAAAGTCCATGAAAAGAGAGCCAAAATGGCCTTTCTTTATAGCAAACTAGACACACCTAAACCCTAATTCGAATTGGCATCTAAGGGAGCCAATAGCACTAGTCACAAATTCAAATTGCCAATCTCAATCCAATCAAATCCCATGTCAAGCCAAGTTTGGAGTGCTTAACCTCCACATAACTCGAATTGCACTAAATGGGGATGGGGAGGTGGCCTCCACCTTGGCAAGGCACCCCCCATCCACTTCTTGGAAACTTCACCATCAAATAAACATAAGCCATGTGTACAATACGTGATCCATGAGGAGAATACGTGAGCCTTCCAAGGGATATTCGTGATCCTCCCTGAGTTAATGCATGAGATGATATAGGAATTATGCTTAGTTGCAAAGAGAGCCAAGCCATGAGGTGGCCTAAGCTCAAGGAGGGCGCCTACCAAAGAATTAATGCTCATCACCAATCCATTAAAATACTACCACATGACAATTCGCAGATTGCATGAAGGAGGGCAGTTTCTTTGGAGAGATTGACTTGTGCTGACTGTATACTTGACTGGAGTTGATTGGAGATGACCGGAATCCTCATTAATGCTCAGTGCCATGTCAATTAGCCTTTTATTTTAATCAATTTGGATTATTTTGGAGAGATTTGGATTATCTCCAAAATAATATTTTTTAATATTTTAATTAATAATTTCTCTGTAAATGGTTTTTTTGAGAAATTATTAATTATTAGGCTGAATTGACATCCGAATCTTAGGCTTAGCTGGTCCAAGGGTCATGAATGATTTTTGGCTTAAGGTTAGAGCCTTCAATCACTGAATTCGGACCCCGGATGACTGACATATTACAAATTGAAATTTTTCCATTTAAACTATGGAAAAATTTATTAAAAAATAAAAATAATTAAAAACCCAAAACCGAAGGACCCGGTAAAAAAATTTCAAAAATTTTTCTGAGGGTCCTAGTGACTTAGGACATGACCATAGTCTATTCTAATAGTGTCTAGTAGGCTTATATACATTAGTTGGACTCTAATAAACCCCCATGGCTCAAATTTTCAAAATCGGGCATTCCAACTTTGGAGGAAGCGGGAGAAAACCTCGTCGATTATTACTCGGCTATAGGCAAAGCATAATTGACAAGGGAAAAAACTCCCTGGAATACCATAGTGGCTTAACCAAGTCATGGGGAACCGATCCACTCAAAAATCCTACTAGCACACTTTATTACAAACCCCGTGGGGCCATGGTCACATCGACTGAAAGACAAAACTGGCTAATTGTTGCAATCTGAAACCCTGATACTCTAGAAGTGAACACTGATGTGTTCCATCACTAGCGGCTCAATGGAGTTTCATCTATTTGTACAAAATAGGTGATAACAGGGTTAAAAGTCAAGTGAAGTACTTAGTAAAGTATAAATAGAGGAGGTGTGTTCCTCAATTGAACACACTCACTCATTCACTCACTTGTGAATTGCGCATAGGAGAGAGAGAGATCTGCGAAGGAGGAGAAGGAGCTCTTGTTTGGGGATTACATCTTTGTATTTGTTGGTCATCTATATTGAGGAAGCTTTGTTGGGTTTTCTACCCCATGAGGGTTTCCCAGGATAAATTTGTATCTATCTTGTGATTGTGTTTCTTTCAGTGATCCTTATTATGTTCTTGTTGTGAATTCTATGCTAAACTTAACATAGTAGACTATAGTCAGTTATATTTTATGCTCTCTTAATCTCTACTTGTGAACTGCACCAAATTTGATCTCGTTTGTGCAAGGTGGCTTTAGCTGTGTAGGTTACCAATCTGGAGAAGAAGTTGAGCTCAATTGCATCATCTGCTATCTTCAGAACTTCTAAGTGGATCTAATGTCGTTGCTTCCCATCGGCATCTCTTCCTCTTCAACTATTCAAGCTTGAGATTGCTTCTTATTCTTCCCTCTTTCCTTCACATTTAAATCAAACTTTCTTTGGTTACAGTTATTTGCATGCTTAAGTAGATTGGTTTTCCTTTAAAGAATATCTAAAGGCTGATTTATTTAAGGTTGTAACTAGATCTCGAAGTGTAAAGTAACATTTTCAAAGTAGATCTAGTTTGATTTAAGTACTTAGTTCTTTCTCAAGTTCACATCTTGCACGTACTTAAATATTTTTATGCTTTTAATGTTTTATTTGGCACATTTGGTGCATAACAGGTGGCTGATTTTTCACATTTGATGAACAAGTAAGAGGAAGTGCTGCCGAAAATCTGAATATTCTGGCCATTCGGGACCTCGGGAGCATCTTCCTCGCCTTGAAGTCATTTTTGTCAAACCTTGTAAGCCTTTGGATCCAGAATTATAAGGACCAAAGGCATCCGTCTGATAAGTTGTAAAATAATAATAAAGGAAAGTGGGCTACTCAACGCCCGCACCCATTCCCCCTGCGGGGTTTTGCGTCATTTTCATGGAGTGACCATTTTCTTGTTTCTTGCTTTATTTTGCTTTTGATTTACTAACCTGTAATTCATTTTTAGTAGTTAGTTTGCTTTCAAGTCTATTTACATTTTGCAGAAGTAACGAACCCGTTTACTACGCTTTCCCGAAGTACGATACTAGTTGAAAGGGCTTGCCCGAGTAAGTGGTATTCGGAAAAGAAATTCATAGTTTACTACTTTGTAAAACATTTACTTCCTTTGCTTTTTTTGTAACAAATACTTAGCTCAGTCTCCACGTATGCTCTTGTCCATCGCAGGCTTGCTTGAGCTTTGGAACAATCAGAAACGGGACTCGTAGCATTGATTAATTCTCACATTTAATTAAAATTAACTCCCCCTTTGGACGGAAATCTGGCGTCCTTCGAATTGCTTCTTCTGGGGAAATTCTGCAAAGAAGAGGGAACAACTAGGTAGTGACCCTGGGGACCTGTCAGGCTACACCCTCGTTTGGTGTCAATGTTGGACATACCACCGCAACTCCGATCTAGCCCTTGTCTTGTGTGGAGCCACACTTGGCACTCCAAACTTGTTCCACGTACCTCAGAGTATATCGAAACTTCCCTGCCTGTAATCCACTCATCCATAATAATTAAAACTGACCAAGAAGCACTCGCACAACATTTCCTTTCAGCGGACTCCATTTTACCTTTTTCGGCACTGGTCTAATTAATGATATTTTGACTAAGTGAATCCAATGTGTCGCGATTGGTTTATCATTTACGTGATGTTGGTTTAATTCATATGTGATGCTCTTGTTTTAGGTAATTCATTTCAAACTCCTAGATTAACTTTCATTTTCATAACTTAGCGTAAAAGCCATAGTTTCTTTTCTTAGGGACCACTCCCCTTGGCTTCACTAGGAGTTGGCCTAGACGGAGGAGTCACGTATCAGGTGCAGCACTTGACTCAAGACTTGCCCCCAAGGACGCACCCAGTGGCTTGAAAATTTCTGCCATGTTACCCGAGGTGCGTATCAGGTGGCAACATAGGACAGCCTCTATTCACAAAAATGAAGGAATGTTCACTATAGAAAAATTGGGCCAAATAACAAATTGACAGCATTGCATAAAGACAAGAAAATATGCTTGGGAGTAAGTGCATTATTTACTGTGTATAATGGCACAAAGATAATTTGAAAACAATCTCATGCACTTTGTGAAGGATATTTATAATCTTTAGCAACAAGAACATGATATTGTCAAAGGATAAAATGGAATCTTCACTCAAAGTTTGAACAAAGTACAATGTGCATATAAAGTTACAACACAGCTATGCATACATCTTTCATGATGAATACCAACCTGCCAGATTTACCTTGAAGCACTTACAGAGCTGGAGGCATCTTTCCATATGTGATTCTCAGCCTCAAGTTTCTTTTGCAAGACTGAGTCAGACAGCACCTTTAATCCTTTCTGAAGTGATGTAATGCGAGCACTTGCAGCATGTCTCTTTATAATTTCTTGAATTACATAATTTGTGAGTTGGTTGCTGGAGTTATTCTTAGCCCCTACCCTCCCAACATGATAAACTGATTCAAAACCAAATTCATTTTGTTTAGACTCTCCCTGGGCGTTTTGAGTTTCATCCACAGTTTCTTTCCCCAATGCACTAGAACTGGGCAAAACAAAGACTTCGTCCTCTTTGAAATTACTACTTTTATTGTGAATAGAAATTGAATCACCAGCCTGTTTGGCTATTTTCAATTCATTTCCTACAGATCTGCAATCTTCATCAGAAAGCACGGCTGGCTTGGAATTATCACTATAATTATTGGTATCCATTTCACCAACTACGGTGAATACAGCAGTAAGTTGATTATCTGTAAGTTTGACTGCCTGTAGTAGACTCCCCAAAAGCATTTTTCTGGACTCTGCAAGAGTTGAAAATGACAACTGAGGCAGGCCCTGCAGTTTTCCCAAGCAAATTCAATTATCCCAAGTAAATTGACAAAAGAAAAAGCACTTGCATGCAAACTCCTGAAAAAAAATAAAAAAACATAAAGCATTCTGCCTTTGGGAAGAGAGGGTCAGATGTCAGTTGAGATAGAGCCAGGTCAAGTGCTTGCTTGGATTGCTTGCCTTCTGATGATGCAGGAATCTTCTCCAAGACCTGGGATATATACAGAAAAATTGCACCATATAGTAAATCACGAATCACCAATCACAAGTCAGGTTTCTTAAATGGTATCATTTGAAACTCCTGTCAAAAAGCTTACAACTTAGCTTATCACTCTTTACTACACCACAAAGAGACGCTATTCAACATACAGTTTCTACTAGTTATATTATCAGAGTAACTCATGAAGAATAATTATACTAAAATTGTAACAATACAAAATTACACCCAAAGTGAAGCTCAAGAGAAATATTTAACTCTGAATTAGATTTAGGCTTAAAAGTCAAGACTTGTTTAAAAGTAAACCTAAGTTGCAGGACATGTCCCCCTAGGCCTATGTGTTAGACACATGACATGTGACACATTGCCTTCACATGTCAGACCCGACTTTGGCACATATCCTGTTTCAGGACACGTGTCAAACTCGTATCCGCGATATGCCCTAGTGTGTCCCAACATGTTGGACAAAGAGACACAAAAGGGGAATCCAAAGGGGCCAAAACAAAGTTAGAAAAACGAATTTTCCCCTCTTTTTTTCACTTTCAACCACAGGAAAATGCTCTAACAGTGTGTAGGTGAAGGAGGAAAAAACAAAATTGAAGGGGTTCTGGGAGATTTGAAGGCATCCTAACTTCCTAGGTTTGTCATTTCTCCAACAGTAGAGTTCTTCTGCATTCATACCAAAGAAATCATGGCTCAATGATCAAGGGATGCTGCTAAAGGGGTCATTCTCCACACCAGCGGACGCAGATCTTGGATAGGATATAGAGGAGGATGGAGGAGAGAGCAGTGGCAGTGGTGGCAATCTTGATGATTTTCGTTATGACATGTAGGAGGACCACTGACAAACTATGAGATTCTTCCAACTATGGTTCTAGTATCTACCCTGTTTTGTATTTTCCATTAGCATTGCCACCTATAGTATCAATATCTATGCAATAAATTTTGATTTTGATGACATCAAATGACTCAGTGAGAAAATTGCAATTTATGGTTCTAACATCTTATGAGTATTGAATATTCTAATTTCTTGTGTGTTTAATGTAGTTGTGTTGATATTTCATAAATTTTCTAAAAAATTTGGATCTTTATGTCTATTTTGTTTTTGTATTTGTAATCGTTTTAATATATAAAATTGACATATATACATACATACATACATACATACATATATATATATATATATAAGACTTGTCCCCCCTTTTCATGTTTCGGGAATCGACATGTCCCATGTCCCAGGTATCATATGTCCAATGTCATGTCACATGTGACTTAGAAGTAAACATAGGCAAGCTTGAAATGAAAGTACATCAGAACACCAGAAACATCAGGATGAAAATCACACAGGGAAACTAACAGCAGTGGATATGTCCATTGTGTCCTATATGTGAATAAATATAGTAAATAACATTTTGAAGTTCATTCCATGATGGGATAATGTCATAGCCAATAAAACAAAAGCACCAACTGAAGCAAAGGAAGACAGCCTGCACCAGCAATTCTGGATTTTATAAAATATTTGAGAAAGTATGTGCTACTTGAAGCTACAATATGATCACCAATTATAACCAGCAAACTTCTTGATATAAGCAATATCCAAGCCCAGCAAACTTCTTGATATAAGCAATATCCAAGCATCCCTATTGGGTGCAGCACTTATGTAGCATACAGATGAATATATCGATGTTTCTTTACAGTAGGTCCTGAATAATGGATTACCAAAAAGAGCATGATACATAACCACTCTTTGAAAGCATGAATAATATCATGAAAGAATCAACACAGAACCACCCAAATTTACATCATATACCTGAAAGCTGAAGTAATTTTGTTTTCACATTGAACACAAAATCAAGTGGTAGTGCATATTCTATATGAAGGGTCCACTGAGGGATAGAGCCGGCATTTATTGTGGAAATTACATCAAGAGAAGTCATAGGAATGACTCAAAATAAAGACACAGTAGAATATTTTGTCTGTAGCAATACAAAGGGAGAACCTACCAACACTGAAGAGACAACTGGACAGTATTCTTGCACTCTAATGTCTCACCCATTATATTTTACTAAAATATCTGTATTCAAAGAAGAATGAATTATTTAAAACAGGATACATCTGGATTTCTTCTTGCACTAAAAGTAAGCTATCACCAAAACCTATATATCCTGCAAATAACTCAAGCACAGCAAAATACAAAAAATTAATACATGAAAGGAATCTAACCTCGATGGATTCCAACCAAACTAAAAACGCAACCTAAGTTCTAGAGTTTGTCACCAATTGGCATTAACCTCAATTAAGTCAATACAACTAAAGTGATTGTGCTACTGAATAGAAAATATAATTTTAAGACCCCGAGACAACTCATAAACAAGTTTAATTGAAATATTGCACTCATGAACAATTCCCAGTGGTGTTAGTCAAACTATTTTAAATCTATCCAACTCTACCAGCCATAACAACAAAAATTTCCATACATATAATGGATACATCTCTTATCAAAGCAAGATCCAAAATCTTACTATTTTGACAGGGTTGCTATCTATGTCAATCTTTCTTTGAAGATCACAATGCAGGCCCAAGGTCAAGCTAAATGTTGTTCACCCATGCCAACTCTTGGATTATTGGGGTGGTGCCCCTGTACTATGAGTGGGGAGCCTCCAATTGATTCGTCAACTCCTTCATTGTGACTGCAATGATGGCCAAACCCAACACAAGGCTGGTTAGGCCATTAGGGATCATCGTGAGCATTGAGGCTTTGCAACGCACCCAATAGGCTCTAAATTACATGTTTCCTACTTTGTCCCTAGCAATCTTAAAAACCAAGAAGTTGCCAAAGGACGAGTTGCAGATCAAGGGTTGGACTTGTCTATAAAACAATGACAAGGATGATAGTCCAGCTATTGCATTGACCTTGATTACTACATGATAGTTTGTTTTTATGATTCTAAAAGTAGAATCAGTTTTGGCTATATTCATCGTGATGGTGTAATCAGATTTGGGACTTTTGGACATCTTTACTCATGTCAAGTGGCACTATGAGATTTTTTGGCCTCACAGTTACTCTAGATTTATAATAAGAGTTATGGCTTATTAATGCCCTCAAAGCTAGTGCTAGTGGTGACTACCCTAATAACAATTTTTGTACAAAATACGCTAATATACATATTGTGATATAATTAATAGTCAAAGGAAGCATTTCTAAAAAAATGATTTGCATTAATCATGGCTTTTCAATCTCTAGGAATAAATGAACATAAGGTGGTCATCAAGACCTATTTCGACCTAGGTTACCAGGATACGGATCTGGATCCGGATCCGGTCCGCCAGATTTTTGAAATGCCAGGATCCGGATACGGCTAGGATACGTCAAGTACACAAAAATATAATAATATTTTTATAATTTTAATATATATAAAATTATAACTATATATAATTCTATTGTATATATATATATATATATATATATATATATATATATATATATATTTATTATTAAATTTACAACATATTTTAAAAATATATGAATTTATTATAACATTAAACTTTTTAATATTTATGATTTAACATTATTATTATATAGGTTTTAACTTTATTACTTAAAATATATTATGCAAGTTAAAATGTGTTAATTTTATAATACTCTAAATTAACTTTAATTTTTATACCTTAACTTTATTGTTACACGAAGTTAAAAAGTTAAACCCATAGAAAAACTTAGTAACATAGAGAAAAAAATATCCGAAGTCGTAGCCTGCTGGGTTGATGCCACCGCTGGTCCAAAGTCCAAGCTACTCGCCTGATGGTTGTCAGTCTCTGTCCGCGTTATCGCTGCTCTGTGGGGTAACGCGAAAGGAGGCTGCAGAAAAACTACGTGAAAGGAGGGTAGGGCAAAATGCGGCTGCAGAAAAATGCCAAAAGAACGGAAAAAACAATAAAAAAATCGCAGGATCCATTTACCTCTGGTTGGAACCGTTTCTGTTTTCGAAGGATCCGGTTTAGGCATGGTTCCGTCATGGATCCTGGCGGATCTGGATCGGAACCGCAGATCCCTGAGTGACCCCTGATGGATCCGGTAACACAGATTTCGACATAGTCCTATGAATGTTGTCAAGGATTCAAACAAGGCTCTATCACTAGTCATTGATGTCAAACAAGCTCTCTATATCCCTTACGAAGATGGTGGATGAAAACTTGCCACGTCTGGACTAATTCCCATGTGAATTTCACAAAACAACCTAGGCCTTTGACGGTATGGAATTGTTACCCCTCATATTGTATGAGTAGTAAACTTGTGATTTTTATCACACTGATAAGGATTTGCAGCTAGTACATTTGGATCTTTGGATTGCCTTGGGGGTGTATACTTCTTCATGGAGCCTTTCCCTCCTTGGTATTTGACAGGGATCTTTGGTGGAGGGGACTCACTTCTCCTTTTTGATGATCATGTTGGGTGGAGATTACTTCAGTTGCATCATATGGAGGCATTCTTCAAGTTGGATCAGCAAGGTTACTGGAATAGCCTCCCCTTGCCTCGATTCAGTACCAGAATCTCTTAGGAACTGGGGAACCGAGGATTTGTACTGGAATCCCCAAAAAAATTGCAGGATTGTTTTTGGAAATTATTCCTTCTCGAGTGGATTCGATTTTGGATTTAGGAATCAGTTTTTTAAACTAGGAATCAGTGTTTAAAACTAGGAATTTCAATTTGACAAGAATTTTAGTTTGAACTCAGTAATATTAAATGGTTATGTTAACTTCTTAAAGTAAAAGGATAGAAAATGAAAGATAAGGAGAATGTCACTTTTACTATCTTTCATTTTCTATCCTTTTACTTAAATTTTTAACATTACCATTAATTGTTTCAAGATGTTTGAGAGTCGTTCCAACATCATTGGACTTCATATGCAAAAAGTATAATTTTAAATCCCAATCAAAATTCAACAGACTTAATAATTTTCAAGATTGAAATGTTTCCATATAATTCTATCATGTATGAGGGTAAGGGATTGGAAATTAATCAAGCACATCAAACTCTCTATGTACCTTGATGTTGGTGGTGTTGATGCCTGATTGTTGAAGTTAACTGAACTCCTCTGTCATGACCTTAATAAAATGTACCCTTCAGTCAAGCAAACTCACTTATTAAGCATGGGAAGCTTTTTCTACCTGAGTCCAAGTCATTTGAAATCAACCCGCTTCAAGTCATTACCGGTGCCAGTTCCGAGCCAAGTTGACCCTTGGCTGGTTCAAAGTCCGGTCCCGAGTTTTAAAACATTGGTTATTATGCATGAATCATGATGTATCCAATATTAGTTACTCAGTATGATTATATGATCAATATCATTGATGTATGTAACTTGTTGCATGTATGATGAATCGATGATTGATGTAAAATGTTAATGTATGAATCTTTAATGTTAGATGTATGATGTTACATGTATGAATCTATGATGCATTGATGTATTCGGTATTTTAGAATCCCTGATGTTACATGTAAGATGTTATATGACTCTATCAATCATTTTATTTTGAGATTTATTTTGCTTTTATATTTTCATTATAAATTAAAATTTTAATATAAATATAAAATATATATTTAAAAAAAAATTAGGGTTAGGGTTTTGATTCCCCGATTCCCATTTTCGAGATGAGTATTGAATCTGCACCGGATTCTTCAGTCGATTCCAATTGCATCCACGATTCTTGTAACCTTGTGAATCAGTGATTGGGGAAATCGCCTAGTTATTTCTTCATGCTCTAGTCACTATTTCATTTGGTTGTTGCATGGTCAGTTCATGAATTGTTCTTAGTTGCTAGTATCTGTTGTCACATCCATAGTAGCAGGGGCTACCATGATTGCAGACCAGTTTTGAGCACATTCCTGAGCCAATCCTTTGCTATCCTATGCACGAGATCAATAGTTGATGAGCAATTTTGATGATGATCACTCTTACATTCAGTGGACCCAGAGCATGTACCCAGTCAGTTTCATGTCAGGACTGAGCCTCATGACTCCAGGTCGATGACTAAGTTAGCCATTTCTCCACCTTACAGAGCAGAGATGATGATAGTGCCCATGATGTACACAGTAGCAGTGTTTCAGTGTTCTTCAGATGTTACAGATGCAGCTGCAGGTATATGACCCAGCAGATATATGGTTTATGTGCTAGGATGTTTATATTGCTCGTTTACTTATCTTAGTAGCTAGACTCAGTAAATGGTGGCTATGTATTGGTGATTTTCTATCTTGTTCTTTACTGATGGTTTAGAGTAGAAGTGATTTAGTTGCTTTGAGTGAAAGGTTCTTGTGTATACTCATTGGTCATTCCCTTGTTATAGTATGGACTTGGTCTTTCCCCATAGGGTCTTTGCTAGTCATGGCATCACCTTGTCATTTTCCTCATCCATCCGTTATCTTCCGTCTTTGATGTGATTCCGACTTACACCTTGACTAGTGATAGAGGACCTCCCCCCACTTATGCCTCTGTGTTGGATAGACTCCATGTTTACCTGTGTCTCAGCTCTGGAGTGTGTGGCATGTGTCACTAGGATGTTATTCTTTAGTCCTCGAAAGCAAGTAGTCCTAACAAAAGTGTCTTTGGACACTAAAGCATCGGAACTTAAATGTCATATCTAAATGGATGTAAAAGTCAGCAAAAAGAGTGTTGCTAAACACTAAATGCAAATAAATAAAATGTCTTCCAAAGCTAGTCAGTTGTCAAGGGACGAGCACTCCTCCTTTGTATGATGTAAAGGTCGTTTGTCCCTACAGGGCAACAGGGTGGTAACTCCATCGAACCTATGGACAGTTGCGAGCAATGGTAGTAAGACCGAGTCATTATCTGAGGCCCGCAAGGCTATTCAGGGCACCTGCTCTTGGAGGATGGCTAGTGAAAGTTGATTAAATGTAAATCTTAAATTGTGCAAAAGCTGACATTAAATCAAATACAAAGGTTGCTTGTCTCGAGTCTATCAAGAGCATTCTAAGCACTCCACCCATTTGTGAGGCACCGCCATTTCCTAGTGTCTTCTATCCGGCATATGTATAAGTGGTTTCCCCTTCTCCCTCATGTCCGAGAAGTCATAGTGTTGAGGTTGTTAAGTCAAATCCCCTTAGCCTAGCCTTGTTTCATCCATCTTCACCCATAACTAGCAAAATGGCCAAGTTTGTAAATGAGTATACACTTGAGGCTTTTATTTGGAGTGACTGATTGCTTTGATCTAGACTTACTATTGATATTTATTATTCATGATCGCCATTATAGTGTCGCTTAATGCTTTAGTCTTGCTACTAATATAAATAAGGGAGCATATTTCATCCATTTGTACATGCAAGATCAATTGTTTTCAATCTAGGTCATTATTTTCAATCATTCATGACCTAGTCAAACCAGTTTGACCAAGTCAATGACTCAATAACAGGTTCCGGGATGATTTTGGCCGACCGTGTTCGATCTGGTTTATTCATGGGCCTTTGGTGTCCATTAGATGGTTCCATGCTCCATACAGTGATTTTATATGGTGGCTTGCATTATTTTTATTATTATCATTAGTTGCAGGCCATATTTTTATTAGACGAGCATGGATGAGCTTCCAGATCTATTTCTTGATGGACATATGGTGTATGAGTACTCATTCCTAGTAGATTTGGACATCTTGAGTCCATTGGTACACTTAGATCTCATTTTTTGGCACAAGTACTTAATGATATGGCCAGTTTATCTTCCAGCGGTAGAGTGCCATGGAAAAATGGCATAAAAAAGGGTGAAAATGGCTCACAAGGAAATGGATTTGGCTTAGTGTGTTAATTTTATCCAGAGATCACTACTCCCTTTGGATAGCCCTGAGATCTCAAGCTGTTTGAGTCTCTATAAATCAATAATACAATAAAGATTTAAGAATCAAATGCTATAGATCTCTTAACACTTTGACAATGAAAACTCAATCAATCACACAACACTGGATGTACCCTTGAAACCCCAAACAGGGAAAACCAGCTATCTGTGGGGCTTTCTTCTATCTCAAGCCCAGAGCAATATAAGAAGAAAACAAGTACATACAATGTTACCTCAGATGTAACACCCAAACCTAACAGGGTCAAAACCCTAGATCTGCATGCAACAACTGATGCATGCACAGAGGAATTGTGCCCTAATCTGTCAACTAGATCTGGATCTGTCTACAAGTAACTCTAACAGTACTATCTCTCCTACTGCACTGCTCTAATCTGCTCTGCTATGGAAGAAGGCCAACTACTCAATCCGGTGAATGCGCCTTCCTTTGCATGGAAAAGTGCACCCTCCCTCTGGATGTCAAATGCTCGTACAGAATCAAATCTCAACAAATCTGAGCTATGATCGTCACAGTCCTTCCTCAAACACTGAGGCAAGGATACTCTGAAAGTCTCAGCTACTCAATCGGTCAATCGGATCCAAAACGAGCTCTTCTCCCCTTTGGTAATGCGCCCCTCTCCCTCTCTGGAAGACGTCCTCCTCAATCTCTGCAGTAACCAATCTTATGAACTCTCTCAGTCCACAGAACTGGGCGCCAAGTGCCTCTGGACAAGTGGTGTCTGATCCAACTCAGATCTCAGCTCTCTCCCTCCTGCAGAAGCTCCTCTCTCTCAAAAAGTCACCCTGCATGCACTAATGCGCCCTCCTCACTCTTGACTGATCTCTCTCAGATAAGTCAACTAAGCTACCTCATCCGACGACCTCCTGCCTCTATATATAATCTCACCAATCAATTAGGTTTACCAAAAACCTAATATCTGTGCATGCAAAAATTCACTTTCGCATGCATTTTTTAATTACTAACTGTACATGCAAATCTCATGCATGCATGAGGCAAAACACCACGGAAGGTCCGCATGCATCCGCCAATGGATTCATGCCACTAAGTAGAGTGTATCTACCCTCTACTCCATACTGATGCCTATATTGTTGATGTACCTCCATGCAAGGCATCTAAATCATGGAGGACATACCGAGATACCACTATCTCTAACATAGTGCGGCAAGGAAATGGCATGAAAATGGTTCAAGGATTATTATTGATGTTTTATTCATCTTCCGGCGTGGTCTTCATCACTTCTTGGGGTCCACACGTCTTTATCTTCATCATTGGGGGCGTCGTCTTCTATGTTGGGGACACACGTCCTAGTGTTCCTTGGTCATCACATGTTGTATCTTATGTTGATGTATTAGGGGTGCTAGCAGAGTAATGTTGTACCTTCTATCCCCCCTTTAACATGTTATTATGATGTTCCTAGTGTTATATCATGTCATACGTCCCCCTAGGGCGTCTTTGAGGGAGTGTGTCCCCCTTGTTAGAGTGATCTCATGTATATTTTATCTTGCACTTATTTAGTCGTTGATCTTGATGTAAGATATCTTGATCCTGGCACCCCATACTTTTGGGGGTTAGGTTTTTTTATTGTGAGGATCTATTTATATGATCTCTCACCCATTTGTAAAGGACTTTTGGCTCTTGGAAATATTGGCAATAAAGAAAAATTTCTTAGATCTCTTCTGAAAGCTTTGATGAATGTTCTTGCACATGATTGGAATGCCTCTTTCTTAGACATTTGAGTTGATTAAATGTGGTTTTGAGACGATTTTTGTGGAGGCTGAATTGATTTGTTGCAAGGGTGCAACTTGGCTTGAGGGTTTGATTGTGAGGGTTCTCCATCATCTCATTAGGAAAATCGGTTCATCTCAGGGAGTATCCAATTGTGATTTTGTCAATTGAGTTATTTTCTTGAGATGTCTTGCATAGTTTTCTCTTTTATTTGTGGATCAAATCAAACGCATGTTGTTTGAATTTGTGGATTGAAGAGGGCACACCTCCTCCATTGGATCTACTCAATTTAGCTTCGAATCACTCAGATCTAGCTCGAAATTGTAACTAGGTGAAAGGAACATCAATGTGCCTAGCGGCAGCAAGATTTCCAAGTAAGATCTACAAAGCTTCGCTTTGTTTTCAATTTTCTACTCCATTAGTCACATAAATTTCAAAGTTTAAAACTCTCATTTTCTATATCTAATAAATCGAGCAATCTTCTGGGCTTAATAATCAAAATCCAAGTTTGAAATAATTAAAAACCCCTAGAGATCCATTCTCTAAGCCTCCTCAACCAGTCTTTAACCCTCTTATCCCACATAAACTTCCTAGATCTAGATCAATCCACTCAAGATCTCACTGCTTCACCCCATTTGCATCACTTAGTGTGTCTTGTGTTGGTTCGCTAGCCCTCATAGGTTGGCTAGGGTTTCCCCCTTGATCTTGCTCTTAGCTGGATCTAAAGTGACAAGAGCCCATTCGATGTGACAACCATTTAATTTAGTGGTGAACAAGGCCCTTGTGAGTGTCACAAGTTTAGTTGCCCACCTCTACCATCTCGGATAGGATACCTTTTGTGGCAGCTACTAACTTTGTGATAACAGTATCATCTAGCACAATGCTACATTTGCCTAGTGTTTTCCTACATTTCCATCATTTTACCTAGATAATTTGCATATTTCATCATATTTTCTCTTTTTAGCTAAGTTGCCAAGAAACTTGGGTTTGGGGACGGGGACGGGGACCGAGATGCCACTTTTTGAAACAGAGGCTTGGGTACATTGAAGGTACTATATATATACGGGGACCGAGATGACACTTTTTGAAACAGACGACTTGGGTACATTAAAGGTACTATATATATATATATATATATATATATATTCCATGCAAGAAGATTTAAAGAGGCGGACCTAAAAAATTGGGTACAGTGTACCTAGGCACATTTTCTTGGATATGACCCTCAAGTCCATGCAAAGGCTTGAGGTTACCTTACTTTTTTTCTCAACACAGTTGAAGACCGCCAAAGAATTTCCTTAGATGGGCCCTGGTTCTAGGGGAGTGCTGCTCCAACACTTTTCAGATGGCCTGCGGGATTTGATCCCATCTGCAAACATATTCTTACATTAGCTCTCTGGGTCAAACTTCCTTCTCTCCCGATTGAATATTAGGATGAAAGAATTTTCAAATCCATTGGGCATACCCTTGGCACTTTTTTGAAGTTTGCGCCAGAGGCAGAACAAAATACTCAAACCTCTTTAGCTACAATCTGCATGGAAATGGTAATTGCGCAGGGGCTTCTAGATGCCATATTGATTGAGGTCGGAGAGCATTCATATATGTAGACATTGGACTATAAGGATGTGCCCTATCAGTGCACACATTGTCGATCACATGGCCACTTAAAGATCTCTTTCCCACTATTAAGGACCTCTGAAGATATAGGTGGCACCCACTTGGTAATGAGCCCTTCATATTTTGGAGAGGAATCCTTGCCTGGAGTTCAAAACAAAAGGCATAAACACTCGGAGAAAGTCGACTCTCAAGAAGACTTATATCAGGAATCTACAAAGGCAAACCAGGAATTCTCGAAAGTTACTATTATCACCTAAGCTGTAGTTACCCCTATGGATGTATCCACTCATGGATGGCAATAGGGAAGGGCAACTCAAAAGGTGCAACCACGATCACCTTGACCTCCAATATATGGTTGTCACGCCAGTCGAGGCAACCTTCACTTTATGTTATCTAGCCCAGACAACAAAAGGGGAGACCCGATCTACTCCTGACAGGAGAGATCAAAACCAAGACACCAAATCAAGTTAATTCTAAGTGAAGTAAGGTGTATGGTTTATCCTAGACCTTAGGATGAAGTCACTAGACAAGTGAGGGGTTCAATGAGTATAGCTTTGGTTCATTATTAATGTGAGAGTGACTTATGATTTGTGAAATAGGATCCAGGATTAAAGTACTAGCTCAATGTGAGAAAATCCACTGCCTTGGGAACCGTGTCCAATGCAAGGTAGTTTAGGGTTGAATTGGGGCTAACTAGTACAAGTGACAAGCTTGATCATGAAGTATGATGGCATCAAAGGGTTTAGTTCACCACAAAAGGGTCAAACCACAAGTTAATCCAACAATCTAGGAAAGTCGAATTGACTTGGAGAGAGACCAATGCCTTGGGAATTGGGATAATGGAGTCAAATTAAGGTTAACTTGTGGTTGAGGACTCCTATTGCATGAGATAAGTGGGCAATTAAAGTCTTGATGGATGAATAGGTTTAGATCTAGGTTTGACATAAGTGGACCACAATCCCTTAAAACAAGGAATGCTATCCCCAAGGCAAGATCTGACAAAGTGACCTACTAGACCTAGGTTTTGAATTATGCCCGTTCCAAATCCACAAAAATCTCAAGTACCCACGTCCTAGAAGTGGACCAACTCCAATCTCCAAGGTGGTGCGACTTTGCCCAAGGAGGGTAAAAATGGTGATAAATGACTCAAGACAAGTCCAATGGCATCCAAACTTTAGATCCAAGTGGTTTAAGCAAGTGAGAGTATGGATCTACAATTTCAAGGCAATCCAATGGCTAGATCTTACTAGATCTGAGTTTAAAGATACCACGTGGTCCAAAAATGGGATTAAATCCCTTAAAATGTGGAATAGGGCCCACAAGGTAGAAATCAGAAAAGTGACAATCTGGGGGTAGGTTATTGGATGTGTAGATCATGAATCAAGCGGGATCTCAACTACCCACATACTAGATCTAGATCAACCCACCAAACTAGGAAGTGCGCCCTTGCTTGGAGAGGCTAAATGCCTTGGGAAGAGGGTCAAATGGAAGCCAATCCTCACCAAACTATAGATCCGGGATGCCGTGGATACTATAGAGGTGGGTTTTAAATTTCTTGCCCAAGAAGCCACTAGATCTTAGTAGATCTGAAAAAATACAAAAATGGGGGTTTTGATTAATTAGGGTTTTAAATGTTTTAGACAAGTGGATAGATCATGGAAAGAAATTACCTTGAGATCATACCTGAGTGATGTGAATGAGATGCCTTGATGTTGAGGAAGATTCCCGCAGAGATCAAATGAGAAATTGTTGATTTTGCTTGCCGAATTGATGCCCTAGCCCACAAGTGCACCCTCCTCTACCTGTCAATCCAAGGAAAAACGATTTCAATCAGAGAGGTCAAGTATGGAGGAAATACAAGTAAAATGCAATGATAACATAGAATAGAAGGTCCTGGGACAGCAATACTCCCTGTTACCAACGAAGAGATCCAAAGAAGAAGTAGGGAGAGTCTTCCCCTACCAATACTTCCTCCTCAAAGCAAATCGGCCTCCACCTGTAGATGCAAAAACGTGGTACAAAAGATATGGCAAAACAAGATCTCCAATAACTCAGTGCAAAGGAAGAACCAACGAACGAACACCAAAAACATTCACCACAACACTAGAGATAGATGCAATAATAATTTTCTATTCCAATAATCCAGAGCCACCAGTCCCCTTACAAATGAGAAGTTCTCTCCTTTAAATAGGAAGGAGAGGCATCAAAATCCTAACCACTTTTTGAATGAGTGGCTGAGATTAAAAGATACAAATGTCTAATCAATGGTTGAGATGAGCTCAACAATAAAATACATGGATCACTAATAAAATGTAACATGAGTGGACAAAATCGCCCTAGAAGAGGGGAATCCCACCAAATCATGATGACAAAATATAATAAGAAGCTTATGGTGGGTCCAAGGGGTAATTTTAGCCACCCTTGGTCAATCCCCATAGCACAATAATAATAGAATAGTCATCAATATACCAAATCGTGCCTCCATGGTCAAATCGTAGGCCTCAAAAGACCTCAGAAATCATCAGAAAGTGCCATAAGTGATGGATGCGGGCCCCGATGAAGCTGAAACTGCTGGAGGAGGTGTGGAAGACATCAATCCATCATCACTGATCATCCCATGCCATAACATTGCCTCGGTAGCCCAAATCGATTTCCTCAATAGCCATTTCTACCAATCCTGAAATGCCTCGGGAAGCGTGAAACTGCCCAAAACTGCCTCCTGGAGTGTCTGCGTTGTCAAGGTGAGGGCACCAGTGTGTCCGGGAGGGGGGTAATATGGTAAAAACAAGTGGCTAGACCACCCCCTCCAAGCACAACGCCCTAGGTCAACCGGATAAAAATCACATCTGCTCTAACAGGGCCTCTGACAGACCAAAACTGCACTGGGATAGCCTACTGAGGCTCAATCATCACTGTAAGTGCCTGGAACTGAAAACAAACTGTCTCATTGGACTCAGAAGGTCCAAATCTATCCAAGATGTATACTCATACACCATATGAATCTCTACATGATCAAAACATATATCCAATATACCGGAACAGGTCAAATAATAATAATCTGTAAATGATCAAATACTGCTGTAAACCATGAATCATCATCATAACTCTGTAGCTGCTGCATAGAATCATCATGTACATGTACATAGACCATATATCATCCCTCCATATCATCACAAGGTCCAACCATCTCATGTCCTATGGCTGACCTTGGTCAAACTAGGTTTGACCAAGTCAACATGACCAAATATAACTCAGACCATCATCGGAAGCTGCTGCAAAGTGTCAAAGGTTAATGCATGCTCTACAACTTATTCAAATAACAATTATAACACAAAGTAATCATTCTTGGCGATCTAAATCCAAATATATAATGTCATTAATTATTATTATTACTCAGACTAGACTTTCAAAACCATACTCACTTCATAGTTGTGATCAATTTGCTAGTGAAGGGTGAAGGCTAATAAAACTGGCTAGGCTAAGGGATGACTTGACCGACTTATCTTTGTGACACTTTGGCAATGGGAAAGGGAATACACACCATAGTATATACTGAATGAGCAACAACACAGGGAATGGCAGTGTCTCACAAATGGATGAGTTGTTCAAAGAGGGTTTATTCACCTTTAACAGATGCGCACAATCCATAATACAAATAAGGCCAGCAATTGTTTTGATATAGCATTTAAGTTCCATTGCTTTTTGGGCCTGAATTTTCCATAGCCTTGGTCTATGTGTGTTTATAAACACATTGCATAGATTTATATTTATTTTAGGGTTTCTGCTGCAGGTGTGTTTTTAAGGCACTTATTTACCTGAGCACTTCTAGGTGTGTCATGGACAGCTTGTTTACCTAGGTATTTATATTTACAAAAGATATAACACTTTATTTTCATGGCCATTTTCATTTGGCATGCCTTTCATTCATGTGTGTTTAAAAACACATTGCATGAATGGGCTTTTCACACAAGATATAGCATTTCATTTTCCAGATTTTGTTTTCCTGGCAGCACTAAAAGTTTCAGGTTTAGCCAACACAACTTTAGTGACTAAGGGGAATTCCAAGGAACTCCAACTCACCATAGGTAAGTTTTGTCACCAACTTAGAGCCGAGACACAATAAACAGGGAAGTTCATCCCATACAGAGGCTACAGTGGGGGAAAGTCCTCTATGCCACTAGTCAAGTAGTAAGTCAGGGTGATAAACTAAAAGGTAGGCAATGGATGGATGAAGACAATGAATAATGGAGCCAACACTAGCAAGCCAAGGTATGGTGGAATGATCACCTCTATTCTCCCTAAGGAGGGTAGAACCGATGAGTATGAATAATGAACTTCTAATTCTGAGTAGGGACAATATAATATATATAATAAGATCAACCAGGTCCACATATCTATATGATCGCCAGATCATGACACTAAGTGCTAAGACATGCTATAAGAATAAGTATAAAAGCAATATAACCAGAACACAATGATATACCTGCTGAGTCATATACCTGAATGCTCATCAACCTGTACCATCATCTGTCCTCTGAAACTGCTGCTGTAACTCTGGGCACTACTGACTGCTCTGTACCAATGGTATAATGGCTACATCGGTCATCTCTCTGAGTGTCCTGAGACTCAGTCATGGCATGGGGAATACAACTGCTGTCCAAAATCTGATAGTGATCCAATATAGATGCTCATCTCAGCATCTCAAATGTAAGGGAACTGGCTGAATAGTGTACTAGCATCAGAAAAATAATGTATGGTAGCCCGGCTAGTATATATGTGATAACAATTACTAAAGCACTTGAAGCAAAAATAAGTGAATTAGAATCATGATATTGGGAACACGTGGGACTTCCATTGGCCCATTGGCCACACCTGAGGGGAAAGGGGAACTAATTATTGAAGATACTTTGGGGAATTTACCATTGGTGTCCCAAATCCCTATAATCGATTTGTTGATAATTGAGGAGGTATCTTCTCCTTCCTCCACAAGGGATACATCATACAGCTCCCATAACCTCCCTTCCTACTCGAGACGTTATGCCACTTGGTCACAGACAAAGGAGATAGGGAATCAATCTTGTGGTTTAGCTTTGTCACAACTGGCGGTCCCTCAATCATCCAAAGGACGGAAATCATATATGGATCATGCCAAATCATAAGCAGAGAAAGAAATTAGTTTTGGAAGACAATCCACTATTCAAAGGGCCCTTAGTAGAGCAACCCTCTCCAAGGTTAACAAATGAATGTAATATCACTCAATATTTGAGGGATAGGGACAGCCTCTAAACAAATATTCCTGAAACGAATGGTTCAACTACATCATCCTTCAATCATATATATTCAAGAAACTATGTGTTTTGTAGTTATAGCAAACAAGATATTAAAGAAGTGGTTCTCGGCATGGATTTTTCTCGTTGTCGATGCCAATGGCAATTCTGGAGGACTAGCCCTTCGCTGGCTTGATTCCCTCATGCTACAATCATCAGTATGTGATACACACTTTATCTCTGCTACATGTTTCTCAAAATCTCTCAAGATCTTGGTGGACTTGGTAAATCTAAATGCTCCCTCACATGACTGCAAAGTGTTTTGGGATGGGTTCTTTGGAAATGAGATATTAGCCCGTCCTCATCTCCTTCTTGGGGGAGATCTTAATTTCACATTGTTTGGAAGTGAATCATGTGGCTCGACCGCCAAGAAAGGTCCTGTTAACACCCAAAAATTGTTCACTAGCTCATCTCCCTAGTCACATAACCCATTTGTACACTTTTCCTACATTTTTGGCCTCCAAAAAACCCTCAAAGGTAACCAAAAGGGCAAAAAATCATTATTTCCCTCCTCAATTAATGAAGTTCCTTCAAAAAAAGTCAAAACCCACAAAAAAGGGTCCAAAATCCCCAAAATAAAAGAAAAAGGGGGAAAAAGTCAAAAATAAATTCAAAAAAGAGGGGAAAACCCTAATACCATTGCCCAATACTACAGGTTGCCTAAAACCATGGGCCAACACACCACCACCCAAAATGCTATAAAAAGGTGATGGAGGCCTCCCATTTTCATCCATAATCACTCTTCATAACCTTATGCTGCCGAAATTCCTGCTGAACTTGAGCCTATCACCTTGAGCTTTTGTTCCCCATTCAGTTGAGTCTTGGCCACCTCTTGGGCATTTGGAGAAGAGCTAGGAACTCTGGAGATCCGGTGCGCTACTCTTCGTACAATTGCAAGGACTCCAACCACCTCACCATTTGAGGTAAATATCATTGCAAACCCTTGTTTGCCCATTAATACAAAATATACCAATTCCATTCATGGGTTCCTCTTGATTATATATTTTACTGTTGTAGTTAAATTTCTTTTTATGTTATCACTTGCACATATCACTTGTTTAAAATCTAGTTTTTACTCATTATTATGAACTGCTACTAAGGGTTCTTGAAAGAGAGAGAGTTGCAGAAGACTATTTTGGGGGTTTTCCATCTTTGTGATATTGTATTGGTGACTATTCTATCTCTGAGGAAGTTGCGGGGTTTTCTCCTTTATGGTTTCCCCGAGGAAATTCTTTGTGTCTATTGTGTTATGTTGTGCTTGTCATTCTTTCAGATAAGATCCTAGATAATATTGATTAAAAGTTGAAAATCTAACAGCATCTACTAACGATAGCACTTTACAGAATGAAAATTGGATAAACAAATATCATTTAATTGCAAATTCTATAAAACCAGTCAAATTTATCCCTGTAGCGAGCATAGGCCAAGAAAAGACATTAATATATGCCGGTAACTTTTACAGAATTGATAGCCACACCAAATACTGAACAATCAAAGATCATTCATTACATTATAGAGCATCATATGTATCTACTATCAACAATACCCATAGGATAGCTATCAACCTCCAAGAACATCAACAAGATCAAACAACTATAGAAAGCGCTCCAATGGATGGAATCTTCAACACTAAATGAGATAACTCTTGGTTGGAACTGGAATGGATCTGCAATTTTCCTCGGTGAGGAAGGATGGATGCCATCCTAAAGATATGGTTCTCATAGAACTCGAAACTTGGGAAGATTTATAGATAGAAAAGCAATGGCACGTTCTTTACAATTGGAACCCCCAGATCTAGTAAAATGGCCATAACTTGCTCACCCGGACACCTTTTTTGATGAAACAAAAAGTGTTTCTTACTAGAAACGATGTTATGGACGCAATGGGACAGGTCTCAAAGTCCAGAAATGCTCAAAACTATTCTAACCAAAAGATTGTTTTCGGCCCACCAACACCGGTTCCACTAATTGAGTTGATCTTATCACACTACAGAAGCACCAACACACTAGATCTCACCCACACGATACCTGCAAAATATGTAATCTGTTGCATTGAAGTTCTATGAAAAGGACTGGATGTCCTTCTCCTCAATCACCCATTGGAATGCTAGCAAACAGTACAACTAGTTCTGGTTACAGAGGGGCACATCTCCCTACTATTGACTAGGGGCACATCTCCCAAGTCTTGAAAAGTTTAAAGCTCATCAATTCGATAATCAAACTAGAAAAAGATGTGAGAGTGGTGCTCTCCTCTTCTTTTATAGGATGAGTTGCCTTCTTGGTTTAATGTATGTGGTCTCCTTCACCAACCATGCGCCCTCATTGACTGTTTTTAGCAACTTTAGCTTTTGCCTTTCTTTTTCCTAGCTTTACTACCTTTATACTTTGGATTGTTTTTATGCTTCTTTCTGTTTTATGGACTTTCCTACCTTTTCTACCTGCTTTCTGCTTCTCTGAGTTTGCTACTTTCCATCTTTTTTGTGGCTTTATGGATTTTTCTTTGATTTTCTTCTAGTTGCTATTGTGGATGACAACTCATTGGGTCCACAAGGCCTCATGCACCATCCTTGGCCACCTAAGGACATCCACTAATTAAAGAAATTAAATAATATCAAAATAATTACAATTTAATATAGCACACTTATCCTAAGTCTTAAAATTTTAATCAACTAGGTAATTAATGCCTCAAAATTTGACCCCTTCACTTGTTAGGATTTGGCTAGAATTATATGGGTTGGTTAAGAAGTAGAATATTCATGGAGCCCTCATGGAGGGGACATTACAGTCCTCCCGGCCCAAAATTGCTTGTCCTCGAGCAAGTGAAAATATGGTTGGTGAAGAACCTGTACAATTTTTTCCACAATACTATTGCAAGGTTGCTTCAAAAACCATCTGAATCTCATCTCCATCAAAGATGACCCCGTTGGCTAACTTGCTTGGTCATCCTCTCCATCAAGTCATGAATGAACCTACTTTCAAAACGTTCCATGGCAATTTGAACTGTGATATATGGATTGAATTTGACTGTGCTACACCCTTTCACATGCTTCAATTCATCCAATAACTCCCATGCAACTCATTTTTTGCTGCCATACATTGAGCTATGTGTCAAGATTGGCCTTGAACCATTATGGTCAATTTCAATCTCAAGCTTGCTTTCCCTTAAGCAATTTATGCATTTAGCCAATGCATGCATAATGACTAACACCTCCATGTCTGGGATTGAATAATGTCTATGATGGTGTTGCAACCTCATGGGGTGTCTATTTGGCCCAAAAACCATTTCTAAGTTTCCTTGGGAAGCATCACCTTTATGCCAAAAAATGGTAGAGCAGAACCTAGTGGGGCAACATGGAACAATCATACATCATCTTCTTCATTCCTTTGAAGACTCTGTTGGAGTTCTCATCCCAATAGGAGACTCCTTTCTTTTCTTGGTCAGCCACATGAGTTTTGAACCGGAAGGAATCTTTACATGGTGCACCTTCCTCCCACTTCTTTACATCTATGGAATTGATCCAAATAAGGGTGGACCAAATTCTCTTCATATGAGCACCAACTATACCAAGCTTAATCATAGAAATAAGACATGACATCTCAATCCTTCCAAATTCATATTCAACAACATATGATGCCCTGACTGCTTTACACAAGTATATGACATAGCTCCCAGATTAAAGAGTGCTTCCCCAACATCCTACCATGAACCAAAATGTGATAAAAAATAATCAACACAAGCTTACCGGATTGCTTGTTGTGTGCTCTACTCATGTAAGATGGTGAAGTCACAGGTGCACTAGCCAAGCCAATGCTCATGCACGAGAATCTAGGATAGCCATATTGGCCACAAGGAGTTGGATTTTGCAAAACTTCTTCTTCCAAGCAAAAATGATGGTAATGATCAAGGTGGAGATCAATCTTGGGAAGGTACCTGACCTTATGCATCTCATCCCTCTTAAGGGATGTCTTTGTCCCACATGCTACTACATGAATCTTCTAGCTGAAATATGTGAGACCAGGAATGATTCATGGATCCCAAATGAACCTAAGAATGGGGAAGTGTCTTCTACTTCCTCCTCTACACTGCTCAAGGAATGCCAGGATCCCAAGGTTTATGCAGTCTTCTACCAAACAACTTGATCATCTGAAACAATGTGTCATTCCAAATGATGCCAGGATCCCATAACCAAATTGGAATTTCATTCTTCCAAGTGCTTGTTGGACTTTTTATGAATACTTCCAATAGGAAGAGAAACTCTTCTTGATCATCCAGCCATATGCTCTCTCCAACTAAATCAATTGGAACTTCCAACTCCTACTATGCATACTTAATGCATCATATGATGACCATGGAATCTTTGTTGTTGATCATAAGATTGGAGAGTAAGGAATGTATTAATCAACTCCGTACCGAAGCATGCAAAATTCTTACCTCCATGTGTGTCCATCTTTGAGATGTATTTGTTCACCCAATCCATGGATGGATCAACATCTTTGTTGGCTAGTCCAATTGGAGTGAATCTAGCTACCACCTCTAAAATCAAATATTTCTTCAACAAGGGAAGCCCATGATCCTCCCGGTGCGGATCTAGCACTTGGACAACCTTCTCCATGACAGTCCTTCTCTCAAGCACATGCATTTCATATTGCACCTCTTGCTCTCTATATTCTCCAATGATTAACGTGTCAAGGAGCCTTCCACCAAGGAAAACAAGATTCGTGAATCCTTGCCTCTCCATTTCTGTTATGTACTCATCTACCAAATCCTTGGATAAATAAGTACCTTTTCTTGCACACTCAAGTTGTATGTCCTCCTCAATATCCTCCTGCATCAAGGCAAGTGTTTGGCTAAAATATTCTATAGCATCTTCCTTCACAAACACCTGCAAATCAGAATTTTCCTCATGTTTATCCCCCACGTGAGGTTCCTCCCTCAAACCCAAAGTGTCTCCTACCATGTGCACATGCTCATTTTCCATGCAGGATGGAGGTTGTGGCATAATCAACTCTCTAAGAAGCTGATCAATCTGCAAACTTGATTCTTGAAGAGCTTCTTGGGTGCTCTCCAATTCATGAGTGAGCTTGTCAATCTCCTGTTCATTTTCTAGAGATGCATTATGATACATCTTCACAAGCTCAAGACGATGATCTCTATAGGAAAGCAGCTACAAAAATGCACCTCTTATGTCTATCACTGCTTTTTGAATCTTCTCCAAGTCTTCAATGGAATATTCCTCCTCCATTTTCCAACAACGGTGTGACACCAGTGCATCGGTGCCATGTAGAGTGCTCAGGGCCTTCCTAATCTCCTTTTCGCTCATCTTCAGTGGCCCTGCAAGGAAGTGTGTCTCTTGAGTACAAACATCATTTTCTTCTTCTAGTTGATCAACTTCACCATGAAGCTCAAATGGTGACTGGAATTCTGGTTTATGTTCTTCTTTTGGATTTGATCCAAAAGATGTTTCACCACCATCAACAGAGTCAATCTCCTTTGGAGTGATCTTGAAATCACCCACAAAGAAGTTGAAAGTGAATTCACCTCCCACACTGCCAACAACCTGATGGTGGGTTGTTGGGTCTTCAGCTCCACATGGTGCCTCTTCATCTTCTTCTTGAAGTAGATGGGTGCAAGCATGCTCTTCCTCAATGGAGACCATAGTAAGACTCACATCTGCCACTTGTGGTTCGCTCTGCTTCACTTCTTCATTTGATTAGAGTGAATCTATGCATAAGGCTTCATTCTTGTCTTCAAATGCTTCTTCTTTGCTATGAGAGGTGGAGCAACTTGGTTCCTTCCTTAATAGTCTATTCTTCTTGAGCAAATCCTCATCTACATTCTTAGGCTCAAATCCAAATCTACAATAAAAATAATCATTGAAAGGAATGGCTTGACAAATCTCTTCCCCCAAGGCAAGGTACTCTTGTTAAAATTAGGGTTAGGTTAGGGTTTGAAGTAGAAAATTAAAAAATTTGCACTTTAATGCAGAAAATAAAATTACAAAACTAGTATTGAAAACAAAATAGTACAAATGTAACAAGACAAATTTAGATCTAATAGATTAAGACATAATTTTCATCTCTTTCAACTTTAACACTCCCTTAGAGATCATTGTGTTAAAGTTAGGTCTTGAAATAGAATTTAACAACTGCGGAAATATAAAAAATAAATCATGAACGGTAACTGCAGTACTACAGAAATATGATATCAGTAAATAAAACTAAATAATCAAAACAAGAAAATAGATATGATAACTTATCTGATTGTGAGATCCTTCCTTATACTCAGAAATTTAACTTTCAGAATAGACTTTTGCCTCTCAAAGGCAAGTCAACAACTGGAACAAACTGACCCTTACCTGAGGGTTAGTACATACCTGAGAGAGAGAGAGAGATAATGGTGCTATAGGATAGGTTAGATAGTTACATTAGAGGCCCAAGATAGTCAACAGGTACACAGTAGTTGAATGGCAGTCACAAACAAGCCCTAACAACCCTAGATTAATTTCAGCAGTAAAAAGGGCAGCCCCAAGCAACCCTCAATGGGCAGTAGCAACCTCCAAAAATTAACACTAACCCAAATAGACCTCAGCTAGGCATGTGGCAGACTTTAACAAGTAGATCACAGCCCTAGAACTTAGATTAGACCCAAACAAAAATCCAAGCAGCCAACGGCCTCCACAAGTGACAAATGGCAGCCCTAAATCAGTAGATCTGACCCAAACAAAGTCCAATCAAGAAACGGCCTCTACAAGTGACAATTAGCAGCCCTAAATCAGTAGACAATGGGCAGCGACCTCCACAAATGATAACAGTCAACCCTAAAACAATCCACAAGGGGCAACGTCCTCCACAAATGACTACAGGCGGCCCTTTACATGCTTAGACAAGTCATGGCCTCCTCAACTAAGGCAGCGGCAGCCCTTTACAGGTTTAGACAAGTCACGACCTCCTCAACTAAGGCAGAGGCAGCCCTTTACAGGTTGTGGCCTCCTTCAAGACAGTCCACGGTGGGGTAAAACGCAGCCCTAAAGCTGCGGCCTCCTCTTATCAGACAAAACAGTCCATGAATGGGCAGATGAACAGTCCACAAGGGCAGCGAACTTATGTTGGGCAGCAAACTTCAAAAGATCAGACCCTAGCAGCAGTATCAATCTACTAAACCCTTGACGTCATCCACAATTGGTGTGCCATAAACCCTAGAACAATCCCAAGTAAATCAGAGCTGAGTTATGTCTTGATGATGATGTATAAACGAAGAATTAGACTTGTATTTATAGCCTCTTAGTGGCTTCTAGAAGGATCCCCTTCTAATTCTTCATTGACTTAGGGTTTCTAACAATTAGGTTAAGACGTCATTAAATAATGAATGTTATCCATTATAAAATTATAACTTAATATTATGACATCTTTAGGAGAGGGTACTAAGGTCAAGACAAAGGGGTGGAATAATATGCTAAAGGTGGGAGCTAGCACAAAGGACCAACAAGTGAGGGTTAACACAAGACTTAGGCTATCACAAGGTTGACCATCATAAATCAAGGATGAGTAAATACCCCTCAAACCACAAGACCATGGATGTAACCACACTATGGGAGGACAACCCTTTTACCCACAAGACCAAGAACAACAAAGTGGGAAGACAGCCTTTCTAACCACAAGATCAAGGGTGTAATAACAAGGTGGGGATACAACCCATTTATCTCTCTCTCAAATGTACAAGTGTTCCATATACTAACTGAAAGTTCATCATCACCATATAAGGAAGGTCCACACTGGATGATGTGATCTTGTGGTCTTCCTGATTGCTCCTGAGGTCAAATGCTAGTGACTACATCAAGGGGTGGCCAATACCTTGAGAAGACAACTTAGCTCAACCATCTCAAAGACCTCGGAGAGGATGGCATCACACATCATCACCTTGGTTAACTAACCAAGATCCACCTGGTTAACTGACCAAGTATGTACCTGCAGGAACTGCTTGGTCCTAGACCAAGAATCTGCCTGGTCCCAGACTAGGATGTCTTTGTCTCAGCCTGCAGGATCTGCTTGGTCCTCGTGACTAAGAAACTGTCTGGTCCCAGACCAGAATACTCTAGAGACAGATAGGGGCCCTAGCCACATGCTAGGGACTTTGCCATAGCATCAACCTGCTTGGTCCCAGACCAAGAACACCAGTACACTGTTGGGGGCCCTACGGTACCTTTTAGGGACTTACTCTGCCTGGTTAACTGACCAGGAACCCTAGTTAACTAACTAGGGTGCCATCCTCCCAGAGAAGGGCTCTTGCAGGTGCATTAACTTTAACAACTCTTGGTAGTGGTGGGGCAAGTTTTCACTTGCTTCTATTATCTTTGTTAAATCCTTCCTAGGATTGGCCATTGGTGGCTCAGCCCTGCTATCTTTATTGTATGGTTGGTCACAAAAGTAACCATCCTCATCTCGGGGTAGGCCTCCATCAATATAGATGATCTCTTCTTCCTCATCCCAATAGGAATCTTCTTCACTAAACAAAGACATGGTTGCAACTTGAATATTTGTTCTGCAATAGCTATTCAATCGAGAGTTTATGGAGCTTGGTCTTTCTGCTCACAGGTGCAGAGGACCATGCTCTGATACCACTGTAATGTACCAATCTGATTACAGGCACATTAACTCAATGATTGCAGAATTTAAAACACAACGGTAACAGATTAGGAATCAAGATTAGCTAGTTTGACTAGAAATGCAAGAGAAACCCCCAAACGCATCCAGACACTCCCAAATTTTCCTAGGATGAAACACGGGACCTGAAAATAACTTCAGACATCCTACAACAACCTAAACAAGCTTCCAAATTCGACAGCTACACATTTATGGGTGCTTCATGCCTAGGAAGACTTCCTTGGATGAACCAAGGCTATCAATGCACATTCCCCAAGGACTTCTGTGGAAACCCAAAGCTTATGGTGCAGACTGGAAGTGACTGGCCTGCACACTACCCAAACCCACTCTAACAACCCTCAGAAAGATAATTAGGAACCCCTAGACTCAATTTAGAAGATAGGCAATAAAACTAGTCTTTTGCACTGCTCAACTAGGGAAGTTTCAGTATGCCTCAAATGACCTCATAAGGTTTCAAAACTCTAATCTGATGGTTGATAGGTGTTCAACAAGGAATCTACCAACCACAGCACTTTACAGAATGAAAATTAGATAAACAAATATCATTTCATTGCAAATTCTATAAAACTAGTCAAATTTAACCCTGTAGCAAGCATAGGCCGAGAAAAGACATTAATATATGTAGGTAAATTTTACAGAATTTATAGCCACATCAAATACTGAACAATCAAAGATCATTCAGTACATTACAGAGCATCATATGTATCAGCAATACCCATAGGATCGCTATCAACCTCCAAGAACATCAACAAGATCAATCAACTGTAGAAAGCGCTCCAATGGATGGAATCTTCAACATTGGATGAGATAACTCTTGGTTGGCACTGGAATGGATCTGCAATTTTCTTCAGTGAGGAAGGATGGATGCCATCCTAGAGATATGGCTCTCATAGAACTCAAAACTCGGGAAGATTTATAGATAGAAAAGCAATGGCACGTTCTTTACAACTGGAACCCCCAAATCTAGTAAAATGGTCATAACTTGCTCACCCGGACACCTTTTTTGATAAAACAAAAAGTGTTTCCTACTGGAAACGGTGTTATGGACGCAACGGGACAGGTCTCAAAGTCCAAAAATGCTCAAAACTATTCTAACCAAAAGATTTTTTTCGGCCCACTGACACAGGTTCCACTGATTGAGTTGATCTGATCACACTACAGAAGCACCAACACACTGGATCTCGCCCACACCATACTGAGACTCAAATCAAACCTACAAAATATGTAATCTGTTGCATTGAAGTTCTATGAAAAGGATTGGATGTCCTTCTCCTCAATCACCCATTGGAATGCTAGCAAACAATGCAACTCGTTCTGGTTACAGGGGGGCACATCCCCCTACTGTTGACTAGGGGCACATCACACAAGTCTTGAAAATCTTAAAGCTCATCAATTCGAAAATCAAACTGGAAAACGATGTGAGAGTGGTGCACTCCTCTTCTTTTATAGGATGAGTTGCCTTCGTGGTTTAATGTATGTGGTCTCCTTCACCAACCATGCGCCCTCATTGACTGCTTTTGGCAACTTTAGCTTTTGCCTTTCTTTTTCCTAGCTTTACTGCCTTTCTACTTTGGATTGCTTTTATGCTTCTTTCTGTTTTATGGACTTTCCTGCCTTTTCAACCTGCTTTCTGCTTTTCTAAGTTTACTGCTTTTGTGCCGCTTTCCATCTTTTTTGTGGCTTTATGGATTTTTCTCTGATTTTCTCATAGTTGCTATTGTGGATGACAACTCATCGGGTCCACAAGACCTCATGCGCCCTCCTTGGCCACCTAAGCACATCCACTAAATTAAAGAAATTAAATAATATCAAAATAATTACAATTTAATATAGCACACTTATCCTAAGTCTTAAAATTTTAATCAACTAGGTAATTAATGCCTCAAAATTTGACCCCTTCACTTGTAAGGATTTGGCTAGAATTATAGGGGTTGGTTAAGAAGTAGATTATTCATGGAGCCCTCATGGAGGGGACATTACACACTAGTCTCACATCATCCCATTTCCTTGTTCCCTTCTTCCTTTCTTTTCTCTCCATATCCCATTTCCATTTCCATTTTCATACATTATAACAACCACTTGTTTTGTTTAGGTTTACTCTTTAAACATTACCTAGAGCTTCCACTCCATAGCCTTAACAATCCTACTTAGGGATACCCTCCTTGTGTTGGATAAGAGCCAACCTTAAGTGAGAGAAAGAGCTACTAAGGTGACTATGGATAGCCTTCCTGAGTTGCACAAAACTAACACCTCAGTGCTTGGGACTTTAATCTTGTGCGTGTTAGATTTTGTTGTAACACTTCTGATAGTAAATATGTTTTGGTTGTACTAGCCATCATGATGTTATTATACTTTGAAATTTTCGATATCTTTACTCACCAAGTGGTGATATGAGTTTTTATGGCTTGGTAGTTAATCTAGTTTTATGATAGGCATTATGGCTTATCAATGCCCCTGAATCTAGTGGTAGTGGTGGTTGTCCTAGCAACCCTTTTTTTGTCAAAATGCTATTATGTACATACCCAGGGGTAGGGTACACGCACCGATATCGGATACCCGTACCCACGTACCGGATACCATGTACCCACGTACCCTGTTGTACCCAAAACTTGGTCAAAGTACCCAAGACGTTTGTCATGGATTCAAGGGACGTTGATTGCAAAGGGGACGGGGTACCCCTATTTTGGGGGTGCATGGGGATGCCTAGGGACCAGTTTTGTATGGGGTAGCCCTGTTTTGGGGACGCCTGGGGGTGCCTAGGGACAGTTTGGTATGAGCCCAACTAGTTTTGTACAAGTGACATTAAAATCAATAATATTAAATGGTAATATTAAATTCTTAAAGTAAAAGGATATAAAATGAAAGAAAAGGAGAATGTCAAAAAATGAAAGATAAGGAGAATGTCAATTTTACTTAAATTTTTAACATTACCATTAATTATTTCAGGATGTTCGAGAGTCGTTCTAACGTCATTGGACTTCATATGCAAAAAGTAGAATTTTAAATCCCATGCATAATTCGACAGACTTAACAATTTTCAGGATTTCAAAATTGCAACATTTCCACTGGATTCTATCATGTATGAGAGTATAGGATTGGCATTTAATCAAGCACATCAACCTCTCTATGTACCTTGATGTTGGTGGTGCTTATTGTTGAACTCCTCTGTCATGACCTTAATAAAAATGTACCCTTCACTCAAGCAAAATGACTTATTAAGCACGGGAAACTTTTTCTACCTTATTTTAACACTTGGATTGGGAATTTTCATCAAAACTATAGGGTGTTGACTAATGTCCTTCGAGGACCAACTTTGAGATTCAAGGTAGAGGCAAGGGCTAGAGCCTAGAGGAGGGGGCACAGGGTGCTTTTGATGAAAATGATCCCAATACAGGCAAGGATTTTGATATGTAATTATTTGTTGTAGCATGAAGGTTTTTGGACTCTGTTACCCTTCAAACTAGCAGTCTAGCTACTTGCTACTGAATGGTAAGCACGAGAGAGACTCAAACCCAATGTCACCTCGACTTAAGTCTCTCAATTTCTTTGGGAGCTCCTCAACCCAGGGGAGAGCCCTAATCGAGACACCTGCCAATACAAACACACAGGTACCTCCTACAACCTTATGACAAGATCAGTGCCTTTGATGGAATCTAATAATGAATGAAGAAGACATACTAAACCTGTCAATGGGTTTATTCAACTAACCACTTGTCCAACCATCAGATATCAAGGACATGTATCAATAATGTAGAACAAGTATATATGGCTAATTCAATGTATATCACCGTTGATTGAGTTAGGGCTGATATATAACAAAGATCACCAGTACGATGTGAACAACGAAGGTAACCAGTACTTTGCATTCATGCAAATGATAACAAACAGTAGTATATATATCAGCAACTGTATTTTTTGCATTCAGGCTCAGTCACTTTGCATTAATGAAAACACCAGTAATATATCATTGCTGTAATGAATTTATAGCTCTCAAGAATTAGACAGTTTGATGAACAAAGATGTGAAATCCAGTCTGAAAGGCATGTTTTGTCAGAACTGGTTATTTTGATTTTAGCTTTGAACTCTGATAGACTTTGTAAACCAATGCTAACAGATTCGGCCCCAGCCTTTTATACATCAATATAAAACTACCCGTTTCTGTTATTACAAAAAAATAACATTTCCATGGACAAATTAATTGAACAGAGTTAACTGTAACATGTTGAACTTGACTGGATTACCCAACTAAAAGGTATTGATCTTTCAAAGTAGAGGTGCAATGTCTGAATCTCGTCGAGCCTCCCCTCCTCATGTTGAAGAGGTTGCTGTGGTGTTAATGCAAGTTTGGGTTCAACACTCCTAAAATCAAGCAACAACAAAAGCGATACCTTATGAAAAAATGTCTGTCTTGGTAACTTTGCTGTTTTCCTTGGAATTAGGGATAACTAAGGGCCATTTTTTATGGCTGATATGTTTGGGTTATAAAAAAATTATGTTTGGCTTATATGTATGGAGAAATTAATCAATCAACATCATGTATACTCACTACAGAATTGATTGATTGGCGTTAAAAGAATGGAGGGATATATCTGGATTCACTCACATTTTCGAAGAAAACAGCCCACTGTATAGCTTTGGTGATGTTTTCTGGATCCCAGGAAGCGGACTCGCCAGATGATTGATAACCAGCAGTCAAAATCAATATATCAACAAATGCCCGCACACAGACTAGCACATCTTTTAACTCTATGTCTGGATGAACCCACTCACATACCCCTTCCATTGCTGACTCGCAATGCCAATGCCAATGATGAGCGGGCTCGGCTCTAATTTTCAAAACCCAACTTGTGCGTAGCTACAGCTACGGTCGTCTGCTCTGTCTATTTGTTTCGAACTCTAGACGCCCGCCTCTCTTCGCATTCTCACTTTCTCCGGAAGTGATTTTTTTCCACAGAAAAATTTAACTTACTATTAATATACGAAATAGTAAATAACACCAGCGGTCAGAATCATACATGTCTGCTCACAAGCCCAGTAATATGGACTTGCCAGACAAATGCCAGATGAGTCAACATCAACAACAGTAAAATCCAGAAATAACACCATATGTCCACAATAATAGTCAAGAATCCCTCCTGAAGGAGAAACGGATCCAAATATCACAGTATAAACAATAAGTCCATGATCATAAAAGTATATCAAATAAGTCTATAGCAACGGCTGTCAAAAACCATGTGTATCATATATAAAACATAACATATTAGAATATGCCAAAATTCAGCCATATCGACTGTCATATCTGCCGCAAAAATAGATAGTGTGAGCATAGATGTCCAACAAGTAGTTGGATCCAGGCTCTAGGATGTATCTGCACATGTAGCTAACCGAAATGTAAGTATAATACCCGCAATATAAAGTGCATAAATAACAAAAAACAGTCAGACATAAATAGCATCAAAATATCAAGACCAATGAAGATGATAAGAACCCTGTGAAGAAAGAGTATCCGCCCGCCATTCTTGCCACATGATGACCCCAGCCTGAGAATGAAGAGCACGCTTAGAAAGCATATCCGCCTCCATATTAGCCTCCCGAAAGACATGCTCAAAATGGAGATGTTCAAAATCCCGGATAAGATTTTGGGCCGCATCCATCCAGTGTTTGAGGAGCAGAACATTGAGTGATGTCTTGCCACACGCCCAAGAAATAATAGATAAAGAGTCACCAAAAATTACAAGTGAGGTGATCTTTTTCAGCCTTGCCCAGAAAAGTATAAGCCACAGGGCACATAACTCACTCCTAGTATTGGAACCATTCCCCAGGTTAAGCCAGATATGTATGGAAAAATCCATGTTCAAGTGTAGGATGGCGCCCGCTCCACCACCCCCACACCGACCCTCCGCCGCCCCATCAAAAAAAGCACATGGGAATACAAGCACAGGAGGAGCATGTCTACGGGTAATGGCAAGTGTATCTCTCCCACAATCAGCACCATGAGCAGAGATGAATTCCTTATGAGCAGCAGTAGTTTTATAGCAGATACCATCCCTAGAAGGAAATCTGCCTTCAAAAATACACATGTTTCTAGCCTTCCAAACCTCCCAGATCATAAAAAAAGGAAGTTCAGGACATCCCCCATCATATCGAGACCAATGCTCAAGATTTTCATTCAAAGTGCCCTGATTCCATAGATAATGTATACCTGCTTTAGATGCAATTGCATTCCAGATGTCCCTGATGTAACAACAGGATGAGAAAAGATGGTCTACGGTTTCTTCCTGTGAGCAACAGAGTATGCACCTTCCCGGACCGCAGAAGCCACGACGACAAAGATTATCCCAGGTTAAGATCTTATTGCACAACGTAAGCCAGGCAAAGCATTTTATCTTGAGGGGTAATATGAGTTTCCATATATATTTATCCCACCACCTCACCGATGATCTGGAATCAGCAAACATAGAGTCATAAGCCAGTTTAGCTGTGACAATCCCTCCAGCCACATCCCACGTCCAAATAAGTCTGTCAGCTTCGTCAGATAATCTGATATTAGATAGATACATCGGTCGGGTGTATTCCTCCCATTCATTCCCCAATGAGCCCGTTAATCCCAGTTGCTCAGCCGTAATCCAATGTGTATGCCCATCCACATACCGACAAGCCACATGATCCAGAGTTTAGTAGCCATATGCTCTGAGATGAGTCCTTAAGTTTAATGATAGAGTATGTTTCGAAGGACCACCCATGAATGGATCCATTCCCAGCTTAATATTACGACCATTGCCCGGCATCCATGCAATCCACTGTGTTATAACCCTGAAAGCACTTAATAAACCATTCCAGATGTTTGAGATACCCAGAGTAGCAGGTCTGGCCAACCGTAACCAATTTGATACCAGGATGTTTTTCAAATATTTGGCACGGATGATCCTTCCCCAGATTGATTCATTAAAGAGAACTCGCCATAGACTCTTAGCATGTAAGGCCATTACGAAATATTCAAGATCCTTGATGTTCCAGCCCCCCAGATGCCATGGACGTGCCAAATCATTCCACTTTGTAAGATGGAATTTCTCCTGTGTACCATCCCCCGTCCACAAAAAACTGAAGACCTTCCGTCTGATAAGTCTTAGGATGGTTCGTGGGATTTTACAGAGGGAGAACCAATATACACCTAAGTTCTGCAATACAGATTTCACCAACGTTAGCCTTCCACCCAGAGTTAGATGTCGGAAGCTCCAGTGGTTAATGCGCGCTTCAAAGCGTCTGACAAGCCATGTCCAGTCATTGATCTTATAGTTTGAAGGTTTGATGAAGAAACCCAGATATTTTGTGCCAGTCTCCAGTTCAATGAATTTTAGAGGCAGGATGTTGTAGATCGCCAGTTCCATATCGTCTTCCAGCAAATGCTTCAGGAAGAAAGATTTAGTATAGCTGATAATCATACCAGTGACCAGGCAGAAAAGATCAAGTATTAGCTTATATTGTATCCATTCAGCAATTAAACCCATTCCAAAAAGCATAACATCGTCCACAAATAAAGAGTGTGTTACAGAGATCCCCCTGGATACTTTAATGCCAGTGATCCGACCTTCCCGGCGCGCCTTGTGAATGGATAGACTCAAACCTTCAATAACCAGTAAAAATAATAGTGGTGATAGTGGGCAGCCCTGTCTAAGACCCCGTGATGCCTTAAAGAATTCCGTGGGATGTCCATTTATCAATATAGCATAATTTACAGAGTTCATGCATGCCATAATCCATTTCATCACCTTCCAGGGTAAACCAATATGGATGAGTATTAGTCTCATAAAGTTCCAATCCACCTTATCATGTGCTTTAACCAGGTCCAGTTGAAGTGTAAGTGCTTCAATTTTCCTCTGTTTGATAGAATGAAATATTTCCTGAGTCACACCTACAGCATCATGAATTTGTCTCCCACAAAGAAAACCATACTGTTCCATGGAAATGTGTTGAGAAAGAAGTGGTTTGATTCTATCAGCAATAATCTTAGCAATATGGAAGGAGGAAGTGATTTACTTCATAGATAACTGTATAAGTTGACATCTTAAAGTTTTAAGGAAGTGCATTAAAGGGTAAATATGGAAAATGTAAAAAACATAATCAATTAGTGTATCAGAAAATTGTTTTTAAAAAGTAGATAGGATTGAGTGTACCCGTCAAATACGGAACATTAAATGTGTCAAACGCCAGTAAATAAAATATACCTTAGCAGATAACAAGAAATATATTGTGAGTGTATTTTTTTTCAATGCATGAGTGCTATTAGAAGTGCATGGGTAGCATTTATAATTTAGAAAACATAGTACAAGCATGGAATTGCTATTAGAAATACTCAACTCAAGCCATGAAAAAACCCTAACTTTAGACTAATTTGCTATTTCGCATTAATTACTACTGTAGGGATCTTCCTAGTGCAATAGGAGGACACTTGTATGCTTGAGCAATATATTTTGAGACAGACTAACCCAAATGAAAGTACAGTTATGAGGACGTAGGATAAAGAGGTTAGTTTATTGGTCTTTGTTAGTTAAGATAAAGACTTCTTCAAGTGGAATCCTTCTTTTAACCCTTAGACTTTACTTCCCTAACGATTTGGTTAAGGGTTTTACACTGAAAAGCAATCATCAATTTATCGGCGCTATACAGACAATCAGGTTATGAACCTGATATTGAACTCAACAACTTGTTACAAATCTTTAAACAAATAATGTAGCAGAAATCTTTATAACAAAAGAGGATATACCAAAATTGTCGCAGACCCTGATTAATGCAATCAAATATATGAAACAAAGATGGATATCCATTCTCAGATCGAATAATTTAGAAGGTGAGATACCGATCCAGATTCACTACCTTAAAAACTCCAAATTCTTGATCTGGCAATGAAATGTCTATCAGGTTTGAGACCACAATATCTCTCAAACTTAGCAACATTGAGTAATGAAGATTTCACAAGCTCTATGTCCACCGTGCTTCAATATAAAAATTACTCCAAAGAAGAAGTTTACCTAATGATTGAAGAGGGCTTAATCGGACAAGTTCCACATGAATTTGGCAAAATAGTGAATTTAGAAGCTTTAGATCTCAAAAGCAACCATTTATCAAAAGAATACAAGAAACATTTGCAAACCTAAGCTTCGTAGGCCATTGAACTTTGTCGGTGCGAACTGGAGACCACTTGAACTTGAGCTCGTGAGTTGGGTTGGAGCATTGAAGTACTTGAAGTTGGATTTGATAGGTTAGATTGGAGCATTGAAGCATTTGAAGTTGAAGCTGACAGGTTATGTTGGCTACATAGAAGGTCGGTGCCCCCTGTTCTAGAATTCCCCATTGTGGCTTGATCTATTGACGGCCTACACCATAGTTTGATACACAGTTTGTCCCAGAAGCTCATATAGGCGTCCTATGGTAGGGCTATGAAGACACTGCCCAAGACCACAAACCCCATGCCAATGATCCTCAACATGTTTCCCCTAACCTCTATTTATAAATGGACAATGAAAACGCATGAACAAGACGACTAGTAAATAAGATAATAGTGGAAAGGATGATTGATGGACGGTTGAAGAGCTCTCGATGGTTGTCTAATAGCGATCCATGGTTGTAAATATTCCTCACGTCCCAAAAAAAACATAGGTTTCACCAGATATAAAACACCTTACCATGTAAATAAATATATGAAGTATAGCCAATTGTTATTAAATGCATGGCTGCAGTTCTCTTTATTTGAATAAAGTTGGCTAAAGTTTATAAGTTGTAAAAAACTAAAGAAAACAAGTAAAAATAGCAGCAAAGCTGCTTATACCTGCTATTTGAAAATAATTTAATCAATAATTATATATAGTTCAAAAATAAAAATTAAGATTAAAATAGTTTAGAAATAATTTCCTCCCTTATAATAAAATCTCTTAAACTATGCATAATATTTAAACTAAGCTTTATAAGAGAAACTATGCCTTATAAGAGAGATATGTTCTCAGCAATTAGCTTAGTCAACATTATGTTGTCTATTATTGATTGACTTTAAAAAGCTTTCTCGTTTTTTGTAACACTACTCAAAGAATTACAATTAAAAATGAGATTTCACTTTAAATTGATTAATCTAAGTTTACGTTTTTGTTTCATGACAGAAGGTTGTAGGAGTTAAATATCAACGCGAAAATTAACACGTTAAAAAAATTAAAATTAATAAGTATTTTTTGCATAACATTATAAAACTACTATTAAATTGATAAAATTATAAAAAAATTGAAAATTAAACCTTTTTTAAATAATTAATTGTTTTTGAAAATTTCTATTATAATTTTTTTTTTTTAAATAATAAAAATTCTTTATTAAAAATATGATTATTTTTAATATAAAATTATTTTAAAAATAAATCAAATTAAAACATTAAAATTGGATTAAAAATCATTTAATAGTATAATGTTTTTAAAATGTAGTAATGCAATGTATCGAGGTGGAACATCCCATCACAACACATTGTAATTGTTAGAATGCAGTGGTACTATCAAAGAATCTAATATATCATAGAGCCCAAATAGATAAACACTCAACATAATTTATTTAAGGAAATTGTGGAACATAGAAAATTGGTTTTTTACATGCGCATTAAATCTACATGGTGCTTAGATTTAGTGGTATTGCAACATTGTAAGAGTTTGTAGAATTAAATGTGGAATAACTATTGTTAATCAAAAACATATTGAATATTGTTAATAAAAACCGAAATCAAATATTAGAAAATAATAACATTTTGTAATTTAATCAAAATTAATGTTAAATTACTTTAATGTATGTAACTATTTAATTTATTATTAAATGTTTTGAAGTTAATATCTTGTATTTTTTTTAAATATATAAAGCTATTAATGTTTTTTCAAATATTAGAAGATAACAACATTTTGTAATTTAATCAAAATTAATGTTAAATTACTTTAATGTATGTAACTACTTGATATATTACTTGATATATTAGTAAATGTCTTGTTTTTTAAATATATAAAGTTATGAATGTTTTTAATATCAATAAATATATTATTTCTTTTATTTTTTCTTTATATAATATATTTATTAATATTTGATTTTACAATAAGATTTAGAATTGTTTATAATTAATTAAGAATTTGTTTATTTAGAATTTATTTAGAATTGATTTAAAATTGTTTATAATTAATTAAGAATTTGTTTATTTAGAATTTAAAATAAATAACTCCTATTTATGCTCAGAAGCCATCAACATGGCCAAATTTCCTTCGTCGAGGTCACGGTACATGGACACTATTCGAATTCTTGTGGACATGCAAATGATACCTGGCTCAAGGATCCGGGCTGGGAATATTATTATTCTACAGGGGATCGTTGGGTGTTGGACCAGCCGCCGTAGAATTGACGATCCGCACCTTGCGACGAGAAACAAATGGGTAAGGGCAACCTAGCCACGGCCAAAAACTATTTGTCTTTCTACTTGTGGGTCACGACTCACGATGAAAAAGCTGTGACTGTCACATTAAACAGCGACTAAGACGCGTCGATTCTCGAACTTGTAACACGTGGAGCCAAAAAGCCAATCACAAGTTTTTGAAATATTTTTTTTAGTTTTTATAGAGAAAAGTCACATCCCAGGCAGGGATAATTAGTCAAATCAAGTTGATTAGCCAATCAAAAAAAAGAATAAATAAAAATAACCAATAAAAAATAAGGTTTATATGATTTATAAAATTTAAAAATATAATTTTTTATTTATTTTAAAATCGATTTAATAATTAAAATTTATAAAACTATAGAGAAAAAAAAATCAGAACAAAAAAATAAAAAAAAATTAAAAATTGAAAATTAAAAAAAGTTTCAATCATAACTGATTGCTATATACCTGCCTTGGCAGGTATAATAATCATGACAAGGATAATAAGCGAAAGACTAACTAGTGCATGCTTTTAACTATTTTAATACGTGGGTAATGGGGCCATTAAGTACATAAAAAGAAGTGATATTTTTCAGTTCTCGAAAGGTCATCAATAATACTTCATAGTGCTTGGTGAATCACATTTTAATTTTTTAAATAATGTGAAAGGTACACATTGACAAAATTTAAAGTGATTTATTAACATTGTACCTCTTTAAATAAGAAATGTTGCCATTTCCAATTTGTCTCGTTCATTGGTCCTTGAAGTTGAATATGCCCAAAGAAATAAAGTCTCGATGCAATCATTGCGCCTCCATCTAGATCCCCATTATGGGGCCTTCATCTGTCTTTTATATTAACCAATGGTTGAGAACCCCAAAAAAACACCTTAGGGTTCCTTAATTCAACTTGAACAATCATGAATGGCGTGGGATAACTAGCACTCAAATCGCCCCGCTTTTCCAGTGATTTGTTCCCTAGATCCGGTTATAAAAACCGGTAGAATCGTAGTTCCACCCCATTTACTACGGAACTATGCCATGGAACTGTGCCCCTAGAGGTTTTGGCCCATTTTAAGACGAACCAGATCATCGAAATTCCAAAAAAATAATGAGAAGGGGTGGAACTGTGCCTCGCCGAAAAATTTTCCGTCGCCGGCAGGGGGCGATTTGAGTGCTAGTTATCACACGCCATCATGAATCCCACTTGCATAGTTTCTATAGCGCAACCGACTGACAACAAAATTATGAAAGATGCGGGGAATAAGTAAGCAAACTGGCAGAGAAACATTTCTTTCTCACATTGAGTCTTATCCATTTATGTGACGAATCATATCCTTGATTAAAATATAAATAATTGTGTTGTTTTGAATCACTTCCATTAAATTCAGTTATAAAATGAAGACAAAGTTGCAGAAATATGCCCAACAACTTAGAGAAGTTTTTTTATTTTCGTGGTTTTCATAAATTATTCCAGTGGAGAATTAAAAATGTTTGTTATGATTTTCTATATGTATGCATGTCTATAGAGAGAGAACATCGGTTCACCATGAACGCCCACAATGAAAAGTAAGGAATTAGCGTGATAAATTAGAGATGAGTTGGAAGCCTTCATAGGCGTCTTGTAGTATGGCTATGAAGACAATGCCCCAGGCCATGAACCCCATGCAAGCAATCCTAGCACGTTGGCTCTAACCTCTTTCTGCAGATGGACAGTGAAAACGCATGGACGAGATGGTTGGCAGATAAGATGACACTGGAAAGGAAAAACGACGGATGGTTGAAGAGCTTAACACTAGATAACCACCGAGATTTGTCCACGGCATTTAGAAAAACATAAGCTTCACCAAAGAGAAAACACCTTTCGCTATAATTAATGACAAAATTGGAGCTTTGTATTATTAGTGACAAAATGGGCTTGTGGACAATTTTTTGTTTGTAGTTTTTACTGTGTGATATTAGAGTTTCTTTTTTATGTACAAGTTGAGTGGGACTAACAATTGAGCATGTGTTTCCTCCTAGGAGGTCATAAATTTGAATCCAGAGGGGGGGGGGGGGTAGGGTATGTAGACCTTTGTAGACTTTACTAGTCAAATCAATGTGCGGAGGGGATCCCTTGTCCACAAACAAGGGGGTCTCATACACCGATATGGTGTCTAGCTTGGTCATGGACTTAAAAATAGATTATTACTATTATTATAAAAAATATAATACAAGAAAAATAGCGAAGTAAAATACAAGTACTTCAAGACAATTAATAAATGTTTATAAATTCTTATAAAAGTTTATTTATTCTAGTTGATTTTTTTATATTATTTACATCATAAAAGCTCACTAAAACTTCATGTTGAGATTTTCTAAGCTTGTAACTCTTTGAGCCACTCACTATTGAACCCCATATTTGTGATTTTTAGTTTGTTTACTCTCTTCAAGCTAATTACTCATGAGTTGTTATTTTGAATCATTCCAAATCTGCAACTTCTCCTGTCGATCTCTAACAACCAATGTTCCAATGCCAAAAGTCACTTTTTAAAAGTGAACCTTATGTTATGAAAGAGCAAACTTGTTTTCCTTAGTACTTCATATTTTTTTTGCTTATTGGTCACATTGATCCATTCTTACTGCAAATCAACTCAACCATCACGTTATAATGTTCCAACTCCTTCTTGGGTTTGTCTCATTCAACCTTTCAACTTCTCATGTACACTACTTCATGCGTGTTAGACATGCCAACATTCCCCTTCTACCCATATTCTTGTCTCACTTCATGCACACTCCATTCCTCCACTAATTGCTTGACATTCATTTTCATTATCTTTGTAGATAATATTGCATGAGTGCATGTGGCATTATATTATTATCATTGTTGAAAGCAAATGAGATTTAAACAAAATGTACTCACACATAAAGTTATTAGCGTATATATTTGTTTTTTTCTAAAAGTTAAAAGTTAAATAAGATAGTGAATGATCATCACATACCTTGCCATAATGATATATCTAAGCTATATAATAAGGAGTTTGAATTAAAAAAACACTTCATTCTCTCTTGTTTGACTTGTTGTGAACTTTGTGGTAAATCTTAACGCCTTGAGATTCTAGATTGGTTATGAAGACCAAAGTGTACTGCCTTTTTCACTGGAGAGCTTACTTAATTTTAGAGGAAGTCGTTACATTTCCTTAAATCCAACGCCATTCTAGACTTGTTACTCCATTACCATGATAAATGATATTGCCTGTTTAGAGATCCTCACACTTTGAGATCCTAAATTCATTGTGAATTATGAAGACCAAATCTGTGTTGTATTTTTCATTAAAGAACATGCCACTTTGGGGGAAATACATTTATTTTCAGACGAAATGAAAGGACTAATGATACAAGTGTGTTGATACTTCCAAGCGTTCCTTGAGAGATCCACAACTCGAAGCCACTAGGAAAAGTTCCCAAAGGAATGTGGCAACATGATATATATGAGTCATTAGCAATTGTCCAATGGTTTTTATATTTGTTGATAATTAACAACATAGAAACATGATCTCAACATTGGCAATTCCAAAGAGGATATCTCTCGAGAAGACAAACTCTTTAAGAATCTAATTTAAACACTAAGATGAACTAACAAAACAACATTTTATTCTCTTGAAAATTGTAATTAAAAAAATTTCACTTTGAAACACATTTAGAATTATTTTAAAACTTATAAAAATAAGAAGTGTGATTATCATTTAAATAAAATAAATTATTCAATCCAAAAGTGGCATGCTCAAGATGGGATCACATTTATTACGACTTTAGATACAAATACTTGGCATTTCACTTAAAATATTTGTAACGTTTATAAAAATGAAAAACATGGTTTGCCTCATGTACGCTAGGCTGGAGCAACTTTAATGACCCCTCAAAAGGGAAACCCTAATGGCCCACGACGAGCACGATTAAGTGTCTTCACCAGTCTCTTAAGGTCCTATCAATGAAATTTTGATTATGTTTTTACCAAGTTGATTGAAAGAGGGCATCCATTGCTGCTGGAATTTGAGAATTTATGTAATACCCCATGTGTTAAGACCCGGACATATATAATTTGTAATTGTTTATTATTGTGGCATTAGGTGCCAAGACAAGGGTCTTCAAGTACAGAGAGACATTATTATTATTATTTTGTAAATAATTAATTAGTAAAAACAATTGGCACAACAGGGACCACTAAAAGAGTATGGGAGGCATAGATCCACAAGGTGAGGGGAAATGGGGACATTCCTAGCACTTTAAAACTTGTTTGGTTGAGCTTGGTTCGTATTTAAGCCTTTAGTGGATTTATTGGTTGATGATCACCCAAACATTGTACAATGGACCCAACTTTTGATTATTTTAGCCTATGCTAGTACTATTGAGCCTAATTCATGATTTAGTGGGCCTCTCTTGGTGAATGCACCCTCCTTGGTGCTTGGGTGGATTCCACTTGTTGATTAAGCCCATTTGGTGATTTTGTAACTCCTTTTTGGAGGTTACACTTGGTTTTGTAACCCTCGCTTGCACAAGTGCACCCTCACTGGCTATTTTTATCCTTAGTTTACTATGTAACCCCTCCTTTGTTATTTCGGGAAGATGCTTTGGCTTGTGTAACTCCTCACCTCACTATTTTGAATTCCTCTACATGGATGAAATGTCCACACATGAATTTGAGTTGGGTGGAGTGACTTGGAGGCACTCTCCTTGAATTTCAAATTGCTTGGGTTGGATTCGAGTGAGCCTCTTGTGGTTGAGTTAACCCCCCTTAGGTTGACTCAAGTTGGCTTACCTTGGTTTGATTTGATCCCCTTGGGTTCGAATTGCCTTCTTTGGTCTATAAATCCATGGTTTATCTCCTTGGTCAAGGTTGTTGATTATTGTTGGTTGTTCTTGGTTGTTCATGACATTAAAGTTGAGAGCTTGGTAAGCTTGTGAGCTTGGGAAGCCATGCATGCTTTGCTATGTGAATGAACCTTATGCTTGAGGCACTGTGATATTGTATGGTGTTCATGGCAATATTGAACAACTCTTTTATAGTTCCTCTACATCCACTACTTGTCTGTGTCCTGAATCTGCACATAAATCCTGATGGTGAATGGTAATGTCTTGAGGAACCTAGGGGGTGAAGGGATTACAATTGCACCTAGTATTAAGGTGGAGGAGAAAGTAGGTGGTGAGTAATTGAGTTGCGGTTTATCAAACTGATACTTGAGCTATCCTTGAGTGCACCTCTGTTGTGGATCTGTGGCCTGTCAAAGTGAGATATGGCTTGGCAGTGCCTTTGGTTGGGTGGTACATGATCCAGTTGATGCCAGTTGCACATTAATAATATAAGTAGTTTATTTATTTTTAATGTAAATTCATATGTTTATATGATGTTTCCATTGTTTCCATAGTTGAACTGTTTACTGTTGAAAAGCTTGATAGAGATATCAATGGTTGGATGCAAATCTGATGGTTTAATTGCTTGGAAGTTAGTGTATTCTCCTTGATTTTTAGATCTGATCTTGATGGCAGCTTGAAATATTATATTCATGTGTTATTTTTTGTAGCTTTCTCTACAAATTCGCCCTCTATGGATGATCATATATGTGGATGAAATTACAAATGAAAATGCTTGGTTTTCAGAACATTGGTTGAGGAATCCTGCTTGGAAATTGGTGTTTTCTCCTTGATTTGAGATATGATCTTGATGGCAGCTTTAAATATGATTATACATGTGTTATTTGATATATCTTACTCTGAAAGTGAGACCTCTATGGCTCTTCAAATCTATTATATGATTTTACCAATGAAAATACTGGGTTTTGACTGTTAGGAAATGGGTTTTTTTCTGCTTGAAAACTAGATTGAATGGATGGTTTTTATGTAGAGTGTTGTGAGCTAAATTAGTTCACACGCAACTATCCAAAGAATAGATCATCTGAGAAATCATAACAAGACATTAGTTACAAAAATCAAGAAATTGTAAAATAGTCGGAAGATCGAGCAATCTAATGAAGACTTCGAAGGAAAATTTATAGAGAAGCAAGAAGAAAATCATTGCCTTCAAAAACATAATGAAGAGATTAAGGAACAACTTAAGAAATCCAAAGACGAAGAAAAGTCGCCAGGAGAAAGGGTCGAGAAGTTATAAAGTAATAACAATTTGTTAAAAGACAAATTAGAGAAAATACAAAAGGAAGCATCCAGACTCTCAGGAAAACAAATTCAAGTTGAGGAATAAGAAACAAATAAACTCTCAATTGAATTATTATCGATCGGTAAATTGCCAGTAGCTTAAATAGATTAAATTCCTATAAACACTCCACAAGTGACTTGAATACCTTATCGCCATCCAAATCACAAGAGTCGTTATGATCGACAACAAGGAGAGGTAATAAATAGTATTATTCTTACAGAGAGCAAAGGCAGAATCGACAATTCCAAACAATCAATCAACAAGCAGTTCCAATAAAGCTAGATCTTTGGTGGACCACATCACAATTTTACTTAATGTTTAGAAGAACACATCGTCTCGTTTCGTCAAGTGTCGGAGCTATCAACACAAGAGGTCTCAAGAAAGCCTTACGAGCAAGAACAAAGGATAAAAGTCTTCCATAATCATGCTTTGAGGACAAAGCATCTCTAAGAGGAAGGCAATGTTATATAAAAAAATATAAAATAAAACAATATATATAAATATAAATAAAATAATAATGTAATAATAATAATAATAATAACAATAATTAATTATTAAAGAGGTTTTATAAAAAAGAAGTGTCTTATAGAAAAGTGATGACCATTAGTAAAGGGCGGTATATATATCGAACCCTGAAGTTGTAATATATCATTAATTCATATTCAATATTATTTATTCTTTTCAAATGGATTATTTAATATTGGTTGATTATTCACTTGAGTAATCTTTGAGAATATATGGATACCGATATTACATAGAATTGATTATCTTAAGTTGTAGGTTGTGTATGAACTTGCTAGTGCGGCCTCAGTGGCTGTAGACTGCCCCATATAGTTGGTATTCTTTCTATTTGGGACTCCCGGTTGGTTTTACAGGGATTTGGATGCTTGCTGGATGATCTAGTAGTGATTTTGATTGCAATTGGTAGATATGGTCTTTTGTATGAATTAATGGTTATATATGATAGCTCTATACCTGTCATTTTGTATTATTGAATGGATATAGGTGCTAGATTCAGATCTGATCCGATGAGAAATGATAAACTATTAATGAAGGTGACTTAAATTGGAATTACAGATGTGTAGTAATTGCATAGTTTTACGGCAGAAAGTTTTGGTTTTAATTGTTTGCAAAGAATTATGTAAATCCGATCATATAGTATTATTGGGTTGATTATGGTCACCCTTAATGTTTTAATAATGCTAAGGTCCAATAAGCTTGTAAATCTGGTTGCATTTTCATGTTGGCACGGTCTTGAATCTATATGAGATTTTGGGGAGTTTTATAATTGTTTTAAGGTGACGTAATTTATTTTAATGGTCGGATGTTGGTTTTAAATTGGCTTGATGGTATGTTAGCCTCACATTTGGTTGACCCTATTCCATTCTACAATAACTTTATTTAGACTTCCTTTGGTTTATATGTGCCTGTGACCTTGGTTTCGGGGTCGAGTACACTATAATTTATTTTGGATAATATCAATCAACGTTTCAATCGATATAGATGCTCCTTTGTGTGAAAAAAAGACAAAATGGTGGCATGTGTTACACCAAAATCTCATCATCATGAGTAATGTGTCCTCTATATGCCTTGATTCCTAAAATACCTGGGCTAAAACACCAAAAGAGAAGTTGATGTTCATCCCTTTAACTTTATGTTGTCACCCCGAAACGCCTTGATCTCTAGCAAGGTGTGTCAGACTTAAGGTGACGCGCTCTACACCTTAGCAGAATGCGTCGATGACATTGGATGCTCTTACACAAGGTGTGTCTCCCTCCCATTGGCGCGAGTTGTCCTTGTGCAAAGTGCCTATTTGTTGGTTAAAATGGATAAAGAGAAGCTTTGTGCAACTTCTCGAAGCTTGGATGGTGTGGAGACTTATCCCTACATATATGGAAAGGTGCCATTCGATCCCCTTACCTAGTGGGATGATCCCTTAAGCCTCTCCCCTAACTCCTCAACCTCTCCTATCCCTTAAGCTCTATATATATGAACCCCCTCTCCATTGTTAAGAGAGGAAGAATAGAGTACCTACATGCTAGTGGAATTTTGCTAGGATATCCTCTTCATACATAGGAGGCTAAGCATTTGATATTGGAGGCTAAGATTGGTAGAAGGAGGTTATGACGTCAAAGCATCGGTTGTAACACCTCTCTCTCTATACTTTCTATTATTACATCTAATATAGATTCTTTCCATAAACTTGTCGTGTTAATAATGTTTAGGATTAACCTCTTTGACTGTTGATCTAATATAGGTTCTTTCCATAAACTTGTCGTGTTACTGGGGAGAGTAATCCATAGTTTTTATTTCTTTCCAAATTAGCCTCTAGCCTCTAAGCTGCCTCTTCTTTTTGGATCTGACCATCAGAGAGTTTCTGGGCCATCCAGACTCTGTTTAGGATCTTTATTGAGCCTTTTATCTTTTTATTCTTTGAGAGTTTTTTATTTTTATTGCTTGGATCCCACCCGACGCACCTGGGCAGTTCATTGCCCACGTTATTGTAATTCTGACGCGATTCACCCTCTAACAGCCTGCGTCGCTGACGCAGTTTCTCAGTGAGCAAAGTGTGTCGTTGGGACTCCCAATGCTCTAGTGTATCCTTGTAGGGAACGTCGCCCTTCATTACTTGGTACACAAGTGTAAAAAACTCCCAATTGTTTTTTGAGTTATGTGCGTTGCCTTTCACTATTGCAGAACCTCCTAGACACAACATACTTCATCCTTGGCTTATTTTTTGAAGTTTAAGTATTGATTAGAGTCCTAGATAGTCAAGTGGGTGTATTACTCGTAGTGGGAAATTTCAATCCCTCACGAGCACAATCAGTCTTGTGACTCCTTATCAGGTCATCTGTTATGTTCGATCTGACTTCTAAGCCCTCCAATATTTGATTGTTGTGATTTTTGCTCCATTTTGTGTGTTTTTGAGATTTTGGGTAATTGCATTTTTTGAGAATTTCCAATCAATTAAAGTTTGCAGTAGCATACATTCTCTGATTATCTGAATATAGGTTGGATGATTGGTATAATTCTCGGATCTATTTGGTATATTAGATTAGAGAATCAAAGTTTGTGATTATCTTCATTTCAAGCTTATTACTTCAAAATGTTGTGAAGAGTTTTTATGCTTTGGAATGAGTATTTAAAAGATTTTTGAAAGAGCTTAAAAGATTGTTATTTGCTTGCATTTTCATGGTTTTGAAAATTCATTGATCATTTCCTTGAAAAATTTTAAGTACATCTTGGCTTTCTCAAAGTATTTCAAATATAGTAAAAATTCTTGCATCTTTTATTTTCTTCCCACTTTTTTATTCTTATTTCAGAATTAGGAGTTATTGCATTAAAAAACGGAAATTCATCTTTTCATTTTTTCGTAGATTCGCTTAAGTTGAAAAGAGAAAAAGAAAAAATATTTGGATTTGGTGAGTTATTCTCATTTTTGTTGGATTGTTGAAAAGAGTGCTTTTTAGTCTTTTGGTTGACTTTGAAAGTATAAAGGTACTTTGTTCATTTCATCGTCAGAAAACAAAAATATTTCTCCTTACTGTAACTAGTTTTCATCGAAAAGAAAAAGAAAGGATTGCATTTTCATATAGGTCAGAATGCATCTTGTTTAAATTCCAAGTATTCAATTCATGGATTCACCTAACCGTAAAACTTAAAATCAAGTCGTAGCCTAGGTTAAAATTGTATAGAAACTCGTGTGCTAGGTTAGAGACGTGTTCCGACGCCTTTAAGCGTGGCAGTTGTCGTTATTTTCATGCACTGCATCCTGAGGGCTTGTAGTTCTTCCACGTACCGGTCAGTATATCTAATGACCTTTCATGCACCTTCGGGTATATAGAAAGGTACTTCACGTACTCGACATTATATCGGAAGGTTCCTGTCATGCGGTTGTGCATTAGACAACTCCAATACGGATTGGATCTCCCACATAACATGAGTATATCGGGAGACTCCACTAGGATTCCTAAAACCATCCGAGTTAACCATTGGCCGTCTTGGTGTGGCAATACACCGAGAACAACACTCGGGGATCTACTACGCACGTACTGCCAGGTAGTCGGGTTACACGGTCAGGGGTACAGTCCTAATCCTCCCTGGTTAGTGCTCTGAAATATTAGGCCAAGTATAATTGTTGGACCCTGTAGTATATCGCGATTTGTGGCACCTTGATAATCCCGTGAGGTTCCAAAATTTTGAATCCCATCTACCACATAGTTTGCTTGTGGCTTTAGATTGAGTAGGTCTTGAAGTGTGTTTTTCTTTTCTTTAGGAGACTTTTAGGAGAAGTTTTGCTTCAGCCATCCTGGCTAACCAAACTTTAAGAAGATCCCACAGGATATTAAACTTGCCACCTGAATATCCCCTTAACCAGGAGGAGAACTCAAGAGCAACTATGGATCAACCCACAACATCTATGTCACATGAAGAAGGCACTTCTACGTTAGAATCGAGAGTGAACTATTCTCCTCCCATAAACCCACCTATCACTGATCCTACGGGACCTTTGTTGGTGGAACAACCTACTCCACATGACACAAATTTTCATCATTCGATGGAAGGGAATCCTAGAGCCATGGATTGGATTTTCAGTCGGCTCTAGGACGACCCAATATCAATGGCTTTTGGTCCAACTGCATCATTTTGGGACATTTCTTTAGGTCAAGATGTTTCTGATTTTGGTTCACTTCCGATGGTGGAAACTCCACCTCATCAGTTTTCCTCCATGGATCCCTGATGATGTCTTTCTCGTAACAATTTATGAGACTATGGAACATTTACAAACGTTCGGTAACCAGATTAGACGCCAAATTTCCCCCTAGGTCCAATCCGAAAGTACCAATTTTTGAACAACATTCCCCCATACATTCTGTCTTTTTCTTCACCAGGAATATCTACACCAAACTTGACCACTTATGAACCAGGTCAACCTTTGTTCTCGACGAGTACACCTCAAAGTCAGGCGATCGATTGAACACCTTATTTGACCCCAACAAATGGAGGGAAACCTTCAACTTCTATTAACTTCATAATTGGAGCATCATTACCACCTCCACCTCAAACTTTGAGTGGAATTTATCCTCTAGTTAGTAGTCAACAACTGAGTACGGGTCGATCTACGATTAGTTGTCAACATATGCTTACTGGGCACACTCCAATAAGTTGACAATTTTCAATTGGGGGGAAACCCCTAGTCGGTGGACCAAATCTAATTAGGGGGAACCATCTAGTTAGGGGACACAATGTGAGCGGAGGACATTCTTCACATATGAACTATGGTATGGTTGGAAGCTCTCTCCCAACCATGGGACAACCTATGTGGACACATCAAATGGGGGGACCATCTACTTGGACCCAACCCCCATGGGGGCATATCTATCTGGGTAATCATAATGCCGCTATAGGAAAAAATTATCCAGGAAACTTTTTTCCTGGATTACCCTATCCCGGAAACATGAACACCCCATGGGGGAACCATAATGTTCCACCGCCTGGACCTCCAACTGGTGTACCACCCCCACCACTTGTCCCACTTCCTCCCCCACCACCTGTCCCACCACCACCACCTCCACCTAGAGGACCCCCGTATTATGGCAGAGGACCACCTTATTCTAGAGGGGGGCCTTCTTTAGGTCCACCTCCATATGAAAAACCCCCTATGGGAGGACATTACGACCAATCAATCCACGGTCCTACCGTTACACAGATGCCTTATCAGTATTACCAGTATCCACAGCCAAACCAACAACTACCATTTATGGCTACACTTGATTTACCAGATCTGTCACGTTTGACTAATGGTCTCATTCAACATGGTATAAATTGGCCAATAATTCCTGTGAAGTTACCATCAAACATCTCGAAGTTTGACGACAAGCCCGGTGAGAACCCTAAGAACCACATAATGACTTATCATTTGTGGTGTTCCTCTAATTCTTTAATAAATGATTCCATCCGTCTAAGGTTATTTCAACGAACCCTTACTGGTACTGCCGCAAAGTGGTACATTGAGTTGCCACCACATTCCTTTGCTGATTTTTGATCTTTAGCTATGGCCTTTTTGAGTCACTTTCAGGTACCGATCCGCTACGAAACTGGCACAGATCTTTTGACTTCTCTCTGTCAAACTACCTCCACCCACATTTTCGATCATATTCAAGAGTAGAGGAGGAGAAGACGTTTCATTAAAGCTATCATTACGGACTAACTACTTGCCGATTGGTTCACAAAGTCACTACTACCTATCATAGCTAAAGATGTGGCCATGAGTGGGGTCGTTACATAAGAACAATCTATATCATGTGCTTAGTACCTAGAACTCATCAATGCTCAATCTGGCACATTATACGATATTATTCCTAACACCCCCTACCCTACACATGATCCAACAAAACTGTCTACGGGATCTCAAGCCGATGGAATTATTGGTTTCATTCATGCCCAACCTGCTACACAATTAGGTGGATCACAAAACCACCATAGTTCGACTCCACCCTCGTCACAGGATGGAAACAACACCAATCGATCATGTAGCCCTGCTTCCACTGAGGAAGTGAATTTAGTTCAATCTGCTTCACCTCAAAAGTCTTGTGGAAAAAATAAGAACAAAGGCAAATCCAAAAAATATTCTAATCAGCAGGAGCCCAAAAATAATCCCGAAGACACCAAACAAAAGCGGAAGGTTAAATATCCTTGTTTACTGTGTGGTGACGATCTCTTCACCAAAGAAATCCCACATCGGGAGGAAGTGCAAAAGTTTCTTAAAGGAAACCCCACACCCACGGTCTTGACTGATCCCTTCCCCGCACAACAACAACGAATGGTTGCACAACCACCACCTCCTTCTCAAGAAGAGCCGTCCACAACTACTCACGTTCTCATTTTGCGCAGCGAAACAATCAACTTGTCCACCGGATCACGTACATACGACTCTACTTCTAACAATGAATCTAACAGAGGTAATACTGAAAAATACTCTACATCTACATCTAGAATTACTTCCCCTCAAGGTCCTCTCCTCATAGAGAAACCTTTACCAGATTCAATATTGCGTTCGCCCAAGAGCACGATTTGAAAAGCTATTTTCAATCCTAACGCTCGGACCGCTCATAATTACAACATTGTATAGGACCTAGCACAATCCCCTCATGCTATGTCGACACTAGAAGTCTTACAAAACTGTTCTAATCAGTGTAAGACCTTGTTATCTGCCATAGTAGTTGTAGATCTTGATTCCTCCAACACCATCATGTTCAAACTAGAGTATTTTAAGTTGAGGCTTTCCCACCAACTCGTGTTTCAAATTGTTACTAACGTTTCTCGGAAAAGTATACATCGTACTACCTTAGACGAAGGAGCATCTAGCTCGGTTATGTCATTATCCTGTTGGTGAGCCATTGGATCTCCCGAGTTGAACTGTTCCCCCACTACATTGAAAGCATTTGACGAACGTGGATTTCAACCCCACGGGCTATTACAATCTTTGGCCGTAGAGTTGGGTGGTAAGACCATTTCCATTATAATGGAAGTCGTTGCTGCCCCGTTGGACTATAAATTATTCTTGGTCGAAACTGGTTCTATGCCATGACCGCGTTTGCATCATCTGTCTTCCGCATCGTGCAATTTCCCCACCAAGGGTGAATTGTCACTATCGACTAGTTAGATTTTTGTACACCTTACACCACTACTCATCCCGCGGAAAATGTCCCTCTTTTAGGACACTCTTCGTAGATATATGAGAGTGTGGGGGTAGGACTCCTTAAAGATTCATCCCTCATGGGAGTCTTTCCAACACCAGATCCCCCTGCCCATGTTGCCATGGTGAACATGATTTCATCTATGATCCCATCATCTTCCAATTCGACTAACCAATGGATTGTGCCCAATCTTGATCATTTGGATTTGATCGGATATGTGATGCCTCTCAACCCTGTGGAATCTACTTACGAGGTTGTCCAACCAGCACCCGATCTATCGGATGTCCACTCTTCAGTGGCATCTACCTCAGATTATATGCCATTACATCGGAATTCATCCCTACCAGATCCTCTACTCTAGAATTTTCATTATGACGAGTCAATCATGGAGACTATGAGCGTGGATGAACCCCCATGGGAAGACATTCATCATCGATCATCCTTCCTTCCACCGTTAGATATGGTAGAGAACGCCATTGAAAATATTGTTTCACCGGATGTCGTGCGGATGTATTTCCTTACCCTCAATCTCATATTCTTACATATGATACGGTAATCGAGGGAAACCTGGAAAACATCACGCCTACCTTTCCGATCGACATCTCGATAAAAATTGGAGTTGTGGAACACATTCACATAGGCCAAACTTGTTCCCCAGAATAATTCACCATTTTCACGGCCTTGTTTAAACAATTCCGCAAAGTCTTTGCATGGAGCTACGAGGAAATGCCCAATATTGATCCTGCTATTGTCATGCACGAGATTCAAACATATCCCGACGCAAAACCTGTCCGACAAAAACTCTGTCCCATGCACCCTAGGAAGACTACGGCTATTGAGGCAGAGATAGAAAAGTTGTTGAAGGCTGGGTTCATTTATCCCGTTCCCTTAACAGATTGGGTCTCTAATGTCATCCAGGTTACAAAAAAACAGGGAACCATCAGAGTTTGTGTTGATTACAGGGATTTGAATAAGGCTTGTCCAAAGGACAATTACCCCACCCCGTTTATTGACCAAATTATCGACAACTGTGCCAGAAGTGTCATCTTCTCATTCATGGATGGATTTTCTGGCTATAATCAGATAGAGATCCACCTAGATGACCAACATAAGACTGCTTTCATCTTCCCATGGGTAAGCTCGCATATTGCAAACTTCCATTTGGCCTTAAAAATGCTAGTGCCACATTCCAGCGGGCTATGTCGTATGCTTTCCATGATGTGAAGGACTTTGTGGAACATTCCCTAAACGATCTCCCTGCTCATTCTAATCGTCGTGACTTCCACATCGATCATTTGATGGTTGTATTCCTCAGATGTTGACGGTATAATATCCGTTTAAATCCTCTCAAGTACATTTTTTGTGTCAAGTCTGGACGCCTCGTAGGCTTCATCATTTCAAAGGATGGGATCCACATCGACCCCCTCAAGGTGGAGGCCATTATTTCCCTACCACCACCCACAGATATTACGGAACTTCAAAGTTTGAAGGGGAAGGAAAACTACCTGTGTCATTTCGTGTGTAATTTCGCAGAGAAAACACAAGGATACATGCGGTTGTTAAAGAAAGACGTCCCATTCATTTGGGATGACTATGCTCAAAAATACTTTGACAACCGCAAACATGCAATCACCCATGCACTCGTGTTACAACTGTCGAATTACATCAACGATTACATCCTTTATCTTGTTGCTTCTACTGCAACTATAGCTATGGTTTTAGTACATGATGATAGTCACACCCAAGAGCATGTGATATACTACCTTAGTAAGGGTCTCATTGACTCTAAAACTCGGTATTCGCATGTAGAGAAGTTAGCTCTCGCACTAGTCATTGATGTTCATAAATTCCATCACTACATCCTACTCCGCACTACTACCATCATCATTGACTCTAACCCCATGTACCACGTTCTCACACGCCAGGTACTAGGGGGAAAATATTCGAGCTAGATTGTGATTCTCCAGGAATTCAATCTCCAGTTTGAGAAGTCCAAATCAAAGAAGTCTTTGGTTTTTGTGGAACTTATTTGCGATCTTCCCCGTACTGATCACGAATATAATCCCATGGACTCTCCCCCCCATGAGTCCTTGTTTCTCATCAGTACTTATGACCCATGGTATGGAGACATCACATTGTATCTCCAAACCCAACACTTCGGTCCTCAACTATCTCGTGATGAATGTCGTCGTGTCTGTCACCACGCAAAGTATTACCTCATCTTTGGTGATACATTATATCGCCGTCGTATTGATTCCATTCTCTGACACTATTTAACTCATGATGAGGCTGAGCATGTTCTGAATGATTGTCACTCGGGGGCATGTGGCAGTCATCTTTCTGGGATGGACACGACCAAGAAAATTTTACCCGCTGGATATTATTGGCCTTCCATCTTCAAAGATTGTATCAAAGCAGTCAATAAGTGTCCTCCTTGCTAGATTTTTCATTTTAAAAAGCGCTCACATCCAGCTCCATTACATCCAGTTATTGCCATTGGTCCCTTTTCCAGATGGGGCATCGACTTCATGCATTACAATCCTACCTCGTCCGGGGGGCATAGTTATGTTATAGTCGCAATTGACTACTTTACCAAGTGGGCCGAGGCTATACCTACATATAAGGAAGACGATGAAATTGCCGCAATATTTATGTTTAACCACATCATTGCGAGATTTGGAGTCCCTCAAGCCATCGTTACTGATCACGGATCACATTTTCAAAACAAGATGGTGGATGAACTAAGCGCCAAATTGGTTTTTCGGCATGAAAACACAACTCCCTACTATCCTCAATCAAATGGACAAGTAGAGGCCATTAAAAAGGTCTTGAAAACCATGATTCAAAGTATGGTGGGAACACACAAGTCCAATTGGCACGTGATGCGTTTTTCATCCCTTTGGGAATACAGGACTTCCGTTAAAACTGCCACTAGTTTCACACCCTTTCAGTTGGTCTATGGACTTGAGGCAGTATTACCTATCGAGTGTGATATTCCGTCGCTAAAACTCGCTGTCGGACTTTCATCGAACACCACTGCCGAGGAAGAACGATTTCTATACTTGGCAAAAATTGACGAAACCCACCGCGATGCAGCTCTGGCTAACGAAGCGCATCAAGGCCTAGTACAATAAATCCGTAAAACCTCGTATCTTCAACGAGGGCGATTTGGTCCTTACTTATGACCAAAAACACAATAAGATGGGGGCAGGAAAACTTGAGTCCATGTGGCATGGTCCATATGTGGTAAAACGTGTTTTGGAAAAGGGAGCCAATGAATTAGTGGATTATGACGGGATATCTTTGGGTGAGCCTCGCAATGGGCTCTACCTAAAATGGTACTATGCCTAAACCATGATGCATTAGTACTTTGTATATACTGTACATGACGTGTGTTTTGTTTGGTGTGACACTCTATTTTAGTGTGCTAGGATCTTATCATTACGCTTACACCATGTTCTTCCTGTATGTGCATATGGAAACTTGCTTTGGATTCACAGACGGCGTTAGCCAGCACACACGCAACCTCGCTTCGGTGGCATGGGCACTCTATTCCCTTGCCAATGAGCTGGTAAGCGTAGGAGGAACTTTCCTAGGTTTTGCAACTAACAATGTCGTCGAGTATCGCGCGGTGATTGGATTATTGACCAACGCTTCTTCCTTGGGTGTGGACCACCTTGTTATCCACCTGGATTCATAGTTGGTGGTCTCTCATATGAACCGTGTCTAGGCTATCTGCGACCCCGTATTACTCCACTTATTTTGGCGATTACGTCTCTTGGAGAGGTCCTTTGAGTCCATTCAGTACCTACACATTCCAAGAAATATGAACACGGTTGCTCATTCCCTAGCTAATTTCATATTAGATTGGTATGTTGCACATTCATAAACATTTTTATTAAAAAGATGCATAAAATGACATAACATGTAATCTACTCATAGTATGTAGGCCAACATCCATAAGATCCCAATTCATCATAGAAGACATGGTATATACAACCGCTAAATAGTGTTTTTGTAAATATATCATCATGTCCGGTAAAATACAAAAAATGGTACTGATACAAAAATATGAAGCTCATAAGCTTTCAATAGATCTTGTCTACAAAATCCGAACCCTATGGCTTTCAGTACATATATCATACAAAGAGATATCCCTGAGGATGCTCGTGATAACAGATAATGGCCCAAGCTACTCGACAGAGTAGTTGACCAAAACGTCTTGAAACCCCAGCTGTATGGTGCTGGTAATGGTGAGGCATGTCATTGATGGATATGTCAGGAATATCCATCGTCAATCTCTGGAGGTTCTCCTCCAACTCGTCTGACTCCTCCACTTCATCCTGATGAGCGGCTTCCATCTCTCGCACCACTCCTCTCCTCTCGAACAGAGAGGAACCTACTAGTCGGGACGGGCCAACATCTGCATGAAACGTGTGTGAACTATCAGTACTACACAAAAACATTAAAAAACCAACAAGTGTTTCGTTCTTACCAATATCTCCCTACTGCTCCCCCTGTGGAAGAGCTAGATCCATATCTCCTCTAAAGTTGGTACCCACATACACGTAATCCTCAATCATGAGGAGTTGTCCATGGAGCCACCTAAAGAAGGTTGGCCCATAACTAATGATAGGTCCCCCGCCTCCATGGCGGGCCATCACCTCTGACCATCGAACCATATGTGGATCTCATGGATCGAGATCATCTAACTCTACCTGTGGTTGCAGTAGTGGAAATCGCTCTAAGAAGAACGAAACCACGATGGATCCATAGCCAAACTGCTTCAACTCATCCCTTCTACACTTGGTGAGTTGATCTTTCAGATTCACGAGGAGTCCCTCGCACTAGTTGAAGTCTGTCGGTGCCATACACTCGATGGCATATAACATGTGGGATTTGGTGACCTGATAAGCAGCCCTACTGCCCCGCCACCCTCTCAATAGTGAAGAGTACAATTCTCAGGGGTTGATATCGTATGTTCTTGATGGGAATTTTCCCAGCAAGCATCTGTGTCCCTCGCGTACATAACTGTGCCACCAGACTCTTTGTCGACTGATCACTACCCCGAGGCCCGGATAGTGAAACTGGGGCTCCCCGTCTTGATAACCCCGTTAGGAAATAAATGTTTTCCACATCCAATGTGAGGATGTGGGTACCTACTCTGAAATGTTGTTGATCTAGGTCCGATAGCCTGATCAGGTAGTAGAGAAGTTGTACTTGGGATCTCATGCCCTGTATGTGGAAGAATTTAAAAGTCCACACCCTTGCAAAGTGTTCATAGAGTGTGGGTCATTCGTCGCTTGGGAATCTTTGAGTTTGTGCTCTCCTTATTTCCACTAGACCATTGTATTGGCCAAAGTCTGCATAAACATTAATTAAACCATCATTAGATCCTTTCCATTGCATTGGTTTGGGTCCCTAGGGCCCCATTTTTTAATTTTAGTTGTGGAACTGCGTCGACGCACCCCGCTTTTGCATACAGTGCGTTGATGACGTGCTTTTCTCGTGGGGAAAGTGCGTCATACCCTTGCGACGCACTTCCCACAAGGGGAAATCAGGTCGACCAGGGCGTGCTCAATCCCCTTCATTTTTAGCCCAAAAAACCCTAAAAATCATATTGAAAGCAAAATCTAATCCACTGAAAAGGTAAAACATAGGATTAAGACCTACCTGCAATTGAAGGGGCGTGAATCAGCTGATCGTAGTGTCCGCAATCGACATCAGAAAAACGATCTCCAAAGAGGTGTTTTAACTATTCGAACTTGGTAAAAAATAATTGGTAAATAATCCTTTACTATTCAACTTTTTAAATAAAAGAAATGGAATATTCCTTTATTAATATTTCTTTTATGGGTCTTTTACTATAGTTGGTGTCCCGTTTACGTTTTAAAACCTCATTATGGATTCTAACTTAGTTCTTGGAGTTTGCAGATGAAGTTAAGTGATGCTTTGACTTTGTTGGTTACCATCATAGACGTTTCATGTTTTTTTAAGTGTGAACAAGTCTTTGAGCGTTTTTTATGCAATCATTAAAATTAAGTATTAACGACATCAAGCTCACTCTTTGTTCCTTCTCGTGCTTGTAAAACCATGAGAATAATTCACTGAGTTACATTTTATCTCTTTTTTTCGGGCTCATAAAACTCCCACGAAAAAGGAATCCCTCGGAGTTCCTCTTTAAGCTCTTTTCAGACTCCCTAAATAGGAAAAGATCTCCAAGTGAACTTAATTCTTTCCCGGTTGTAAAAAGTATTTGAAAGGTTGCCTTTCTAGTGATAGTTTACCCCTTTTTCGGACCAGGAGCACTATTTATGAAAAAGGATCACTCCGGTTAATCATGACTGGAAGGTTTCTCTCTCATGTTGTTTTATCCTTTTTCGGACGAGGAGACTAATTTTTACGAAAATAACCATTTGGAGTCTTCTTTAGTTCTTTTCAGACTCTCTAAATATGAAATGATGCCAAGTTTTCCTTCTTTGGACTCATTAAAACATGGCATTGAAGGGCCATTTTGGGGACGAACCCCTCCTATCTCAGGTTCGTAAAACATATGAGATCGAACTCGTCCGAAGGATGAGCTATACCGAGCATCTGTTACCCTCTAGCTCATTAAAAAATAAAAGAGGTACTCATCAATCATGATGGGGATAAGGAAAGAGTTATTGTTTCATTGTAGTTATGGCAGTACTTAGTCACTCTTGAACATGGCACTGATTTGCATATTCATTCAAACACTTGGATAATCTACTTGTCTTTGAGTCCCACCAATCCCATGAGTCGTTCTGCTCCTTTGAGTCATTCAAAGAATGACTCCATCATCAATTGCATTAGGTATTGGTGTCATTCTCCTCATGTAAGTGTTGCCAAGTCATGCCATTCCCATGTTCAAGAGAGGTCTGTTCATCGAGTCAATATCTGCAGTCATTATACCTTCTATCATTTCGGTCAGTCCTAAGTCACTCTCAAACATTTTCTCTACAGTATGATCTACTCCAAAAATATTTGATCTTGTTTCATGTCGATGATGGGGGAAATATCATGGCCCTCCTTCGACCAGTTTATCCTTGTTGACTTTAACACATAATCGAAGGATTAAACCAAGAAACCAATCAACTACCTTGGGCCTGCTTGACTCAATGGCAGGTTACCTCGCTTACAACAGTAAGTTCACATCATTGACTTCTGATTGAAATATTCCATTGAGTGTTCGACTTCAGCTCATTGATTCACATTCAGTGGTATGTACTATGATACCTTGGGGATCATTGACATCGATGATGATTTCCCTCGCACTTGTTAACGGTATATATCAATGACCGGTAATCAATTTGTTTCTACCATGTTCGACTTCAAAACATTGTAATCACATGGTCAGATTTGTATCGTCGCGGGTTCAGCTTGAAGACACTAGGTTAACTCATGTATCTCACCTAGGTTGCGATGGATATTTTTTGGGTGATATTACACAGATCCACTTTTGTATTGGTTGTGGATGTTTTATCATTTCATCATGGATTTACGATTGTGTCTAGTAGCCATGATTGTTTTCAATCGGTCTTTACTATCATGGATTTGTAATGTATTGGTTGGGAACCATGTTATGAGTTAGTTGAGACATATATCTCAGAGTCAGTTGTACTGCAGAAGGTATTTATTCGTCACTCCAACCGACAATCCTTGACTCAATTTTTTCCTATTACAAACCATTTCACCTACCCTATTTTTCCAGCTTCATGCTTTGGGGGGCATTCTGTTACACCAAAATATCGTCATCATGAGTCATGTGTCCTCTATATGCTCTGATTCCTAAAGTACCTGGGCTAAAACACCAAAATAGAAGTTGATGTTCACCCCTTTAACTTTGTGTTGTCACCCCGACGTGCCCTGATATTTAGCAAGGTGCGTTAGACTTAAGGTGACGTGCTTTGCACCTTAGTAGAGTGCATCGATGACGCTGGATGCTCTTACACAAGGTGCGTCTCCTTCCCATTGGCGTGAGTTGTCCTTGTGCAAAGTGCGTCACTGTTGGTTAAAATGGATAAAGAGAAGCTTCAAGCGACTTCTCGAAACTTGGATGGTGTGGAGACTTATCCCTACATATATGGAAAGGTGGCATTCGATCCCCTTACCTAGTGGGATGATCCCTTAAGCCTCTCCCCTAAATCCTCAACCTCTCCTATCCCTTTAGCCCTATATATATGAACCCCTTCTCCATTGTTAAGAGAGGAAGGATAAAGTACCTACATGCTGGTGGAATTTTTCTAGGAGATCCTCTTCATCCATAGGAGGCTAAGCATTTGATCTTGGAGGCTGTTAGGATATTCCTATACTCCATCCTAGTCCCACCAGTATTTTGATCCTTTACATTTTCAGGCATGCATGCACCTTTAGGGTTTGCATGCATTCTAGGGTTTGCATGCATTTTGCATGCATCCCAGTCATCAGTCCAGCACCTAGCCCTCAATTAGCCAGCCCCCAGGATCTTCTCACTATTCAGTTTTATCCCTCCAGTTGCTTAATGCACCCTTCTTCCTTGATTTTAGGGAGCAACTCGCCCTTCTTCACCTACCAGTCCAGTTGTCACTCAGTTACAGTCAATTACATTCAGTTACAGTCAGTTACACCTACTAGAGTTAGTTTGACTGATGGTTGACAGTTACTTGAGCATTGATGACTCCACTGATGATGATGAAGACTTCCAGTTGTGCTCCGATGATCATGAGGACACCTAGTTGTGCTCCGATGACACTCTATTGATCTTATGATCACTCTGAGAGGCTAATTCGAATTGCCACCTTGGGCATTCGAATCCTCTCTACCATTGTACTATTTATTTGTCCATATTGTGATTAATTAACTAGTGTGTGCGAAGTATTATTGTTTCTATCTGAGTTCTAATGTACCATATTATTCTGTTGCTCATTATACTGTATTCTTCACTCTTCTTCTATTTTCCTGCTTAATCATAATTACTCTTGTGAGGTATACATCATCTCTTAGATCTGCTGTGAGAATTTCCATAGAGGCTAGGATTGTTGGAAGGAGGTTATGACGTAAAAGCATCGGTTGTAACACCTCTCTCTTTGTACTTTCTATTATTACATCTAATACAGATTCTTTCCATAAACTTTTTGTGTTAATAATGCTTAGGATTAACCTCTTTGACTATTGATCTAGATTGATTCACAATCATGTGCTTTCACTACTTGTATGTTTCCACACGTTTTGTCTTGTTTTGCATCTGAAGATCTGAAGACCGAGACTTGGATCAATAAGGAGAAAGGAACTACATCTAAGAGGCAATCCATCTCTTTTATTATCTTGCATTTCAATCAATATAGGAAATATATCTGTGTTATGTACTTGTTTTGTTCTAGATCTGAACCATTCAGATTAGGGAGATCCGTTTGAGTCCACCCTTACAGATTGTCCGTAAACAACATGTCAATACGTGAATTTTCTAAGATACTATTGTTGAATGGGAGGACTGAATTTTGTGATTGGCATGCCAATCTATTTATTTGCATGCATAATGCACGTGGAGCGCATGAAATTTCCATCGTTTCCCACACGGAGTTCGACACTATCATGAGATCACGAATTTCATTTATGAAACCCATAAGCACAACCTATGCGATTAGACCTTGCCATCTTTTCACCAAGCCCAAGCTTGAGAAGAGAAAGGCATTCTCCATCTACAAATATAATCTAGACTACTAAGAGAAGCCCGACCTCCATGGTCATTCTACAATGTGTCGTTTCCTTGTGGCAAAATTTATATAAGTTTTTATATTATCGCATTGCACTAGCTTTCTTAGGTAAATTGACAACCATCTCCAGGCTATATTGGTTGTCTCATAATAACCAACATATGTTCTAAATTCATTCTCTGTAATTGCAGGTTCCTACCATGGTAGAGAAAGAAGATTCGTCTACATACAACAGGGGAAAGGTGTGGATTAATGTGAACATAACAGAGATAGCGAAAACCTGTGCAGAGCAATCGCAGAAGGAACTATCCCAACTTTTTGGTGCTCGAGCTCATGAAATGGCAGGTGGTGAGGTCATGTTTGTATGCACAATAGGTCGCACAACCCAACGACCCTATAGCAACAAGTTAGCACAAAGGGTGAGTACCATGGTGCCAACTTCGAAGTGGCCTGGGAGGACCTTATTTAGGAGGTAACTAATGTAAACAAACTGCCTTAAATGTCTAAAGCCAAATTAAAGAATTTATTTCATTTCATTGATAGACATAATTTTGTTTATCAATTGGAAGCTTCCCTAGGCGTCTTGTAGTATGGCTATGAAGACATTTCCCCATGCCACGAACTCCCGATGTGAGGGATCCTAACACGTTGCCTCTAACCTCTTTCTGTAGATGGGCAGTGAAAACTCATGGACAAGACGACTGGAAAATAAGATGATAGCGTAAAGGACAAACAATGAATGGTTGAAAAAATTTCAATGGTCATCTAATGCCATCTAACGACCGAGATTTGTCCACAACATTTAAAAACATAAACTTCACCAGAGAGAAAACACCTTATGACATAAAACTAAACATACATATTTCTTAACCATTAACTACATAAAAAGCCACATTATACACTATGAATATGTGAACTTCTATTTACAAATTCACCTAGAAGAAAAATTATTATTCAAGAAGGGAAGCTCAAATTTTACACAACTTGGAAGAAAAGCAAGGTCATATAATATTTAAAACATGGAAAAAGAGAACATGAAACTATTCATTATGCACTTGCAAAATGCATTAAAACAAGAAAAGCATACTTTTGAAAAGAAATATAAAGATCTAATTTATAGAGTAAAATCATATATTATTTAAAATTCGAAGAAAAACAAATCAAATCATCTGCAATTGAGAAGAAAAGAGATACTACAAAATGCACAAGAAGAAAAGGAACACTACTCACAAAAGGTAATATTAATGGAAAGAAGCATAAAGATTCAACCTTTAAAGAATAAGACCATATAATATTTCAAAGTTGTAAAACTTAAATAAAGAAATTGAAAACTAATACAATCGTGGTTCAATAATGTGATTAGTTTTCAAAAAAGTAAAACCAATTAAAATTCCAATCTTCCAAGTAATTTACACCTTATTAGCTTTCGCTCTTGTAGGAAGTTTGTAGTTAATTTCTTATGAATAAGTTTTGTATACGAAAATAAGTCAATTTGTGTTTGCCCCTCATGAATAACTGTATGTGAATTGGTATATTGAAAGGAACCCTAATTGATTAGCAATGGTAGTGAAACCTTCTATAGAAATTGATGGGCCCTCTCAAGATAACAAATTTTCTTTTCTTTGACCAATTTTAGCAAACAAAATTTTGATTTGGGATAATTATAAAAACATAGCTTAGAAACAGATGAGGAGATGTATTCTATGCAAAAGCAATGATGAGACTTTACCTCACCCAATGATATACTATCCTTTTACAAAAGCAATATGGGAAGAAACTCTAAAATTACCAAAAGGAAAAGGTAAATGGCTCAGAGAAGGAAAAGGTAAATGTCATGTCCCCAATTTTGGCCTATGGAAAATTGACCAAGCTCGTCTAGGAAAAATTCATTAAAATTAACATGGTGGATAAAACAATTAAATTTGCGTAAGAAAAAAAATCCTAAGGCTCAAGAATAATTATTAATGGGTAAATTGGCCACAAGGATCCCTAAATTCGAGTTGTGGAGAATTAATGAGGAGGTATTTGTCCACTTAATAAGTCAAAATGGTCATTTCAAAGTTAATTGGGCAATTAATAACTAAATTGGGTCAAAAGGCGCCCAAGGGGATAAGGTTAGTTAGAAATGTGGACAAGCTTTGGAGATAAGGCGCCCATGGGAGAAAATAAGGATAAGGAAGGTGAAATGTGGACAAACCAGGAATATTCCACCTATTAATTGCACATTAAATTTGAGAAAGTATGGACCACTAAATACCCAGTGCATGGTTTTGGGTGTTCCGGATCACTAACTACCCAGTGCATGGTTTTGGGTGTTACATGGTATCTTTCCATGGTATTGGCTAAAGGTGGTTATGGAACATGGTTTCTACTCATCCATAATATTGTTCCATGGTATTGGAGATATATCAAGCTTAAAAGGAGTAGCAAGGCGCACTAGCAAAGGAATGCATTTGGATTTGATTGTTTATGTGAGGAAAGCTTATAGCTTCCAGACTTGGGTGATGATCCCCTTGTCAACAATTGGGTGATGTTCCCCTTCTGTATCCTTAAGGAAGGAGATATTCAGTCTTCTTCATAGAGATTCATATTGATATTCTATTGGAGATTGCGCCATTGTTCCTCCCTACTCTCCAAGGAAACATAGTCACGCACTCCCTACTATTTGTTGCAGGTGTTTGGTGGAGCTTCAGTCAGGCTTGGTTCCATTGAGCAGAAGAAATACATGGTCCATTATTCTATCTTCTCTCTCTCTGCTCTATACTCTCTATGACACTGATATCATTGCTGCTCTAAGCATAACCATTTTGATGTATATGGTCCTATCTGACCACTGAAGAATAATAAAGCTCCAGTTCCATGCATATTGTCTCTTGCTTCTATGTACTACGTGTCTCATTGTTCAAATCTAAGTAATTACATGCTTGAGCTCAAATTAACTACTGTAGCGCTTCCCATGTCCATTTTATTATGCATTACTATTAATCAACATATTAATGGTCCCATTCATCCATTCCTTTCATTATTTGGTCAAGGCCATACTATGTTTTGGAGGAGTTGTAAATTTGCTTTCTGTCGGATCTACAAATTGCACCATTTTGCCATTTTGTGATCCCAAATCCACTTCCGTGAGTTCCCTGATTGTTAGTGGCACCCCATTGGTTACCAGGTAGCAATGGAGGTTCCACATAAATCCTGGAAGCAATTGATTGGTTTTTCGGCTTGCCGGGAAACATCTCCAGGAGTGATGCAATCTCGAATGGGCCAATGGTCAATGTGCTCGGCAATCCACCCATTCCCGAAGTCTATGCATGTTAAAGTGTAATACATTTCATCTCTGCATATTTTTGTAGACCACCTACATTTATGTATTGTATAAATTTATCCCCACTCTCCTAAACCCTTCCCCTCATTTTCAATCTTTCCTTCCCTTGCTCTTTCACTAGTCAATTTTGACTAGCTCCCACTGTTTCAACCATATCTTCTTCTCTAGAGATCCAAACAACATTCTGAAAGATGTTGAAGAAACCTGAGACTCTGTAGAATCCATCCCGAGTGGTTTTGTAGAAAATAGAGTCTCCTAAGTACTATTTTTGTTTGTTTTGAAATCGTGACCTTGTGTTGTCCGACTTCTCCAAACTCCCTCCAAATCCTCCCAAATCATTCCCAAACCCTTTGAATTCTACAAAAATATTCATAAAACTACAAAATATTGGAGAAATTGCAGAAAATAGGTTGGAACCCATTCCTAGAGTGTCCAAGTGTGCCTGAAGCCTTTTAGTGTCGAGCCACATCCTGTTGCATTGAGCCCATGGAGCTAGTGTTCTAAATATTTGGTTTGGAACATTGGATTTTTGAGTTAGTGTGCCTCATTTTTAGAAAAGGTACATTACAGTGGTATCAGATCATGGTCCTTACACCTATGCATTGGATCATCCACTGACGAAGAAAATTGCAGCCATGTCCTTATACTCTGATGATGATTCCTATGAGCTGTATGAGGATGATGAGCCATATGATGATGAATATGATGAGAAATATGAAGAGTACTGCAGATAGTACGAGGAAGGAAATGCCCAGGAGGTACCTTCCACAAGTGTCTCCCATCAGATCACATTTGGAAGAAGAAATGATGGTTATTCTTATAGCCATATGTATGGAGAAGACATTAGGCCTTACTCTTCACGTCTAAAATGGAGCAAGTAAGGACAAAATAATCCTCTCATTCTCTCTCTGAGTACTAGAGATTGAGTGCAGATATTTGGGAGCTTCTATCCTCTAGAGAGTATTGTGAACTTCATATTGCAGGTCTATTCAAAGACCCTTACAATAGAGCCAAAAAAGATAAGGTTGCACATATGGTTGATGAGGTGTGCAAATAGGAGAAGCTTATGCTATTTCCAAAGAGATCCAAAGGTCTTTTGGTGCTAGAAAAGGTAAGGATGTAATGTACCCATTCAAATAAATCTCAAGAAGAGAAAATTCCACCAATCTACTAGTTTCCTAGGTTGGGGTGGAGACATTAAAATTGGAATAAGGAGACTAATAAACCCCAAATGGACTTTAGCTTGACATAAATATATTAAGAGGGGTTAAATAGATATTTGTGATGAGAAAATAAGATGGCACTTGGTCATGGAGACACATTGGTGGTGTGGGACCCACACAAAGCTAGATTCCCCATGCCACATGGCATTCCACTCTCACCCATTCGAATCCAAGGTGGTGTCCACTATTCTTGGGGGAGTTGGAAGGGAATAATACTTGGCATGAATCAATGAGGTCAAAATGTAGAGAAAGAGTAACTCCCATGGAAGAGGAAGAGGCATTTTGGAGCTAGTGGGACACTTGGGTTAGATTCCCTAGCTTCTATGACAACAATGATGAAGATGCCTATGACACTTATGAAAAAATCAGACCTGATGGATGACATCTGACATACATGACATGTTAGGGCTAAAAATAGCCTCCAAGAAGGCGCACAAGGGATTTAGGGCAGCCAAAGAGACACCTATTCGAATTGAGTGAAGGAGGAGGTTAGAATTGGAGGGACAAGTGGCATACTTTGGAATCTCTTCCCAAATTGAGTTGACATGAAGCTCATGGAGGGAATTTGAGTTAAGGAAGCCTTAGGAAGTTTATAAAAGTGAAGAACAAAGAAAGAGGGCATCTTTTGATCATTTTACATTTTTCATTTGGAGAGAAGGAGTGCTATTCTACTTGCCTTAGCACCAATTTCGAGGGTGAAAGATTCTCGTCCTAATTGGAAATTAGAGAGGCCATTCAGAAATTTCGTTTGGATCTATAATGGATTATTTTGTTACAGTTTGAAGCTACATGGCAGCTCATGGACACGTCTCTTTTAGATTTCTTCTACAACCATTCTTCCATTTCTTGGCATATTCTTGCTCCTTGAGGAGAGGCGCACTTGGTGGGGTGATGAACTCTTTGGGATATATCTTGAGGCCCAATATATTTGTAATATGATATATATACTCTGTATTTACTTCTCATAATACTTTCAGATCGAAAATCCAAGAGATTTGATGTAAAAATGCTAAACTATGAATAAATGGTGTCATTTCCCCAATACCTTGTTATTTGCACTTGAAGTGGTATCAAATTCGAATGGTTCAGTCAAACTATGATATATTATTGTTGTATGGAGTGCCATTAATATGCTGAAGAATTTTTATATTCATTAGAGAAGCATTGGGAGCAATATTCTTAAGTTTCATAACCATTTGTGAAGATTTACTATCATTTCCCCCTATGTTAAAGCTAGTATACAAACACCTGATTTATGGGAGTTGCAGAAGCCTATAGAAACTAATTGATGATGATTTGGGGATCCCATTAAATTCCTTTATCAATACCATGTCTCTATTCTGAAATTTGGGAAGGTATCATAGTGTTTGGGAAGCCATCTTTGTCTCCTACCCTTGGGGGTTTTGAACCTCGAATTGACTAGTAAAGTTCCCTATTTTTCCACGATAATAAATGAATGTTGAAGAAGTGTTTTAAGAGTGTACAATAATCCATAAGCCTCATTTACATGTATTAATACCTTCCAAACTCATTCAGACCCAATTCAAGACCATTTGGAGCCATTTCGAAGCAGTTGAGTCAATACTAGTCTAAGGGTCGAATTGGTCAAAATTTGCATTTTTTCCTAGTTTTTGCAAATTCTTAAAAAGGGACACTACAAGTGGTATCAGAGCATGGTCCTTGCACCTGATGTGGATGATCATTTATGAATACAAGAAGCCAAATAAATCAGCCCCCACCCTTACAAACTGAAACTGAAAGTGTTTTTGGTGAAGAGAAAGAAGAAGGAGAAGAGGTGTATTCTATTGAAACTATGGATAGGGATGAGAAGGGAACCTCAGAGGATAAAGAGGAATTTACTAAATTCATGAAACCATTCTTTGAATACATGAAAAAACAGATCATGAAAGGGTTCGAATTGTTGGCTAGTCATCTTGGAAGCAAAGGAGCAATATGAGGCAGGAGTAGTTCTTCTTTCGAGGAAAAGAAGGCAATGGGTGAAAATTTTTTCTGAAGGACAAGACCTCATAATAGACCTAATGAATTTCAGATTTAAGTAAGGCCTGCTACACCTAAATTTCTTGAAGCCAAAGAAGAACCTAACCTCCAATTTGATATGCAGGAAGTTGTAAAAGAATGGGAAAAGTTGAGTGAAAATTGTAGAAGGACTCTAACCTTTGAGCAATACTTTAATGTTGAAAGCAAACTCAAAATGAGGGAAGGTCATAGGACTCCATTTCATAAAAAATAATTGAATTAAGCCATTGGAAAAATTCCCCTTCCCAATTTTGATGGCTCATCTCAAAGTTCTGCAAATACTTGGGTAGAAAAACTAGATGTGTATTTTCAGCTGACTCCAATGGTGGAAGAGGATGCTTTAAAAATGGCTATTTTGAATCTTGAAGGAGAAGAAAATGATTGGTGGTTCCATGTTCTTAAAACCTTGGGACATGATCAGGTTACAACATATAGATAATTTGTTGACAGGGTATTAGAAAGATTTGAGCAAAAAGACCCAAAATTGCCTTTCAAAGAACTAGCCCAATTGAAGCAAAATGGGACCCCTGCTGAGTATATGTTGGAATCCCAAAAATTATCAGTTAAGGTGGCTGATATATCTATGGTAATATTAGTATTTATCTTTACTGAAGGTTTGTATGAACTCTTAAAAGGTTTAGTTACGGCCCACAAACCTAATTCATTGAAGGATGCCATGAACTTGACAAGAGATCTACAAAATGTGCTACCTAGGACAAGGTTTCCTCCCAAGCCTAACTTCCCTTCCAAATCCAGATTTGAAAAGAAGCCTTGGAAAAGAGATGCATTTGAAAAGAATAAGAAAGAGGGACTAAAGAGGGAAGAACTCAGAAGAAAAAAATTGTGTTACACATGCTTCCAACCATGGGTACCAGGGCATAAATGTGCTAAGGGGAAAGCACAATACATTGAAGTATTTTATGATAATGATGAGTATGAAGGGGGTATGGAGGAAGAAGAACATATTTCAGAACAAGAAGAGGGATATGATACATCAGAAGAAGGGAAACAAGAATAAAATCATCCTTCACCTGACAAAGGAAGGATGGCAGTACTTTCAGCAGTGCCTCGTTTTCACACTATTCGATGCAAGGGAGTGTTACAAGAACAAAGGGTATCAATATTGGTAGATGGAGGAACCACACATAAATTCATTGATGCAGACATGGTGGAGAGGAGGAATATACCTACTGAACCATTCAATGGCTTCGCAGTCATCATTCCAGGTCACAACACTATGGAGTGCAAAACATGGATCCCAAAGCTAGAAATCACCATAGGTAATTAATTTTTTTTTGATATCTTTTATGTGGTTGATGTTGCTGATACTAATGTGGTATTGGGAGTGCAATAGATTTACTCTATAGGGGAGCATAAAGTGAACTATCAAATTCCTGAAATGAGATTCAAATATCCAAAAGGAAAACAAAGGGTTGTGAGAGGGCATCATACCTATCCGAATCGAGTAGTGACTTCCCACAGTATGAGGTCCATATTGAGGCATGGAGATATTGAGTGGGATGCTGAATGTTACATCACTTAACCCAAACCAAAAATAAATATTTCAGAACATCCCAAGGAGATAAGGCATCTACTACAAAAATATGAAAAGGTTTTTGGAGACCTCCCTCCTGGAAGGCCACTTGATAGAGGAGTTGAACACAACATTGTTTTGGAGGTGGGAACTTCACCTATACAAATCCCACCATATAGACATCCCAAAAAATTCAGAGAGGATATTGAAAAGGCTATTCAAGAACTCTTGGATTTGGGACTCATTAGACCAAGCTCTAGTCCTTATGCTTCTTCAGTTGTTTTGGTGAAGAAGAAAGATGGGACCTTGAGAATGTGCATTGGGTTTAGAGCCCTCAACAAAAATACAATTAAAAATAGATATCCCATACCAAGAATAGATGAGCTCATGGATGAGCTACATGGAGAAAAATTATTGTCAAAAATTGATCTTAGATCTGGTTACCATCAAATTCGAATGAAGGAGGAGGATGTGCAAAACAACTTTCAGGTGTCACTATGGCCATTTTGAGTTTCTTGTCATTCCTTTTGGGTTGACCAATGCTCCAGCCACATTTCAATCATGCATGAATCAAATATTTTGAAAACAGGTCCGTAAGGTTGTTTTGGTTTTCTTTGATGACATTCTAATTTACAACAAAACATGGGAGGAACACTTGCACCATCTAGAAGTTGTCTTGAAAATTTTGCATGAACAATCTTTGTTTGCTAAGTTGTCTAAGTGTGAATTTGGGATGAAAGAAGTTTTATATCTTGGGCACATCATTGGGAAAGATGTATTGAAGGTTCACTTGGAAAGAATAAGAGCTATCCTTGAATGGCCATCACCTGAAAATATCATAGCATTGAGAGGCTTCATTGGAATATGCACTTACTATAGAAAGTTTGTGAAAGGGTTCTCTAAATTGACTGCTCCACTTACTAATTTGACCAAGAAAGATGATTTCAAGTGGGATGAAGAGGCCAAAAATGATTTCCAAAAAATGAAAGAGGTAATGAGTAGTTGTCCAGTACTTGCATTACCTGATTTTACTAATCCATTTGTCTTGGAATGTGATGCATCAGGAGAAGGGATAGGGCTATCCTAAAAAAAAATCAACACCCCATAGCTTTTGAGAGCAGGAATTTGAGACCACATGAGAAGCTCTATTCTATTTATGACAAATAAATGTTGGCCATCATGCATGCCTTGGCCAAGTTTAGACAATACTTGGTGGGAAACAAGTTTGTAGTCAAAACGGACCATAACAGTTTGAAGCATTTTCTCACACAAAAGGACCTCAATGAAAGGCAACAAAAGTGGGTAAGAAAATTCCAAGCTTTTGATTTTGACATTGAATATGTTAAAGGAAAGAATAATGTTGTACCAGATGCATTATTTAGAAGACCATCATTTTCTCTTATGAACATTTCAAAAGATTGGAAAAATATGCTAATAGTTGAATATGCCAAAGATAGTTTTGCTTGTGGTGTGTTAGATGGGGTCAGAGGTGATGATAGGTACAAGGTTTTGGATGGTATCATCTACTACAAGGATAGAATATATTTGGTTCATGGTTCGAATCTCAAGCACCATATTTTGAAGGAATCTCATGACTCTCCTTTAGCAGTCCATCCTGTTTTTTTCAAGACATATAGGAAATGAAGAGAAAGGTTCTTTTGGAAAGGGTTGAAAGAGGATGCTCTAAAATATGTGAATGAATGCAAGTCATGTCAGCAAAACAAATCTGAACATACACATCCTGCTGGTCTATTGCAACCATTTCCCATTCCACAACAAAAATGGGAAAGTGTCTCCATGGATTTCATCACAGGTTTGCCCAAGGCTTTGGGGATGGATTGCATTTATGTTGTGGTGGATAGACTCACTAAATTTGATCATTTATTTGTTGTTACATCATCTTTTACTACTGCACAAGTCGCTGATCTATTCATTAGAGAAATTTTCAGATTGCATGGACTTCCCAAGAACATTGTGAGTGATTGAGAGCAGATTTATGAGTGCCTTTTGGCAAAAAAATTTCAAGTTGGTTGGCACTAAATTGACTCCAAGCACAAGCTATAATCCTCAAACTGATGGCCAAACAGAAAGAGTGAATCAATGGTTGGAAGGGTACTTGAGGAACTATGTTGGTGAGCAGCAAAAAACATGGGTGAAATGGCTACATTTGAGTGAGTTTTGCTACAACACTACTTTCCATATGTCCATTGGCATGTATCCTTTCAAAGCACTATATGGTTATGAATCACTATAATTTTTTGAGAACATATTTGGTGATAGTATATCCCCAAAAGCTAAATACTGGGTGGAGGAAAGTCAGGAGATTTTGAAACTCCTAAAAGACAATTTGCAGGTTGCCCAAAATCAGCAGAAACAGTATGTGGATCAACATAGAGTGGAAAGAAATTTTCAAGCGAATGATTTGGTCTATTTGAGGCTACAACCATATAAAAAAAAATCCTTGAAAGTGAAAGGATCATAAAATCTTAAACCAAGATACTATGGTCCATACAAGATAGTTCGAAAGGTTGGGGAGGTGGCTTATGAGTTGGAACTTCCGGAAGGGATCAAAATCCACAATGTATTTCATGTTTCATGCCTTAAGAAGGCTATTGGTCAGAAAATATATGTTTCAGAAACCCTCCCTCCATTAGATGATGAAGGACATCTCATACTTATTCCAGAAAATGTTTTGAAGGCAAGAGAAAGGAAATTGAGGAGCAGAACCATAAGGGAGTTTTTGGTACAGTGGAAATATTTTCCAAGTTAGAATGCCACATGGGAGGAGGAAATTTTTTTTCACCATCCTAATTTAGAATTGCTTGAGGGCAAGCAATATTGGGTGGAGAATACTGTAATGCCCCCATTCAAAAAAATCTCAAGAAGAGAAAACTCCACCAATCTACTAGTTTCCTAGGTTGGGGTGGAGACATTAAAATTGGAATAAGGAGACTAATAAACCCCAAATTGAATTTAACTTGACATAAATATATTAATATGGGATGAATAAATAGTTATGAGGAGAAAATAAGATGGAACTTGGTCATGGAGACACATTGGTGGTGTGGGACCCACACAAAGCTAGATTCCCCATGCCACATGGAATTCCACTCTCACCCATTCAAATACAAGGTGGAGTCCACTATTATTGGGGGAGTTGGAAGGGAATAATACTTGGCATGACTCAATGAGTTCGAAATGTAGAGAAAGAGTAACTCCCATGGAAGAGGAAGAATCATTTTGGAGCTAGTGTGACACTTGGGCTAGATTCCCTAGCTTCTATGACACTAATGATGAAGATGCCTATGAAACTTATGACAAAATTAGACCTGATGGATGACATCTGACATAAATGACATGTCAGGGTTGAAAATAGCCTCCAAGAAGGCGCACAAGGGAGTTAGGGAAGCCAAAGAGACACCTATTCGAATTGAGTGAAGGAGGAGGTTAGAATTGGAGGGACAAGTGGCATACTTTGGAATCTCTTCCCAAATTTTGTTGGCATCAAGATCATGGAGGGAATTTGAGTTAAGGAAGCCTTAGGAAGTTTATAAAATTTAAAAACAAAGAATTAGGACAACTATTGATCATTTTACATTTTGCATTTGGAGAGGAGAGCTAGTAGAGTGCCATTCTACTTGCCTTAGCACCAATTTCAAGGGTGAAAGATTCCCATCCTAATTGGAAATTGGAGAGGCCATTCAGAAATTTCATTTGGAGCCACAATGGAGTCTTTTGTTACAGGTTGAAACTATAGGGAAGCTCATGGACACATATCTTTCAGCTTGCTTCTACAACCATTCTTCCATTTCTTGGCATATTCTTGCTCCTTAAGGAGAGGAGCACTTGGTGAGGTGATCAACTCTTTGGTATATGTCTTGAGGCCCAATATCTTTGTAATATGATATATATACTTTGTATTTACTTCTCATAATACTTTCAGATCAAAACTCTAATATATTTGATATAAAAATGCTAAACTATGAATAAATGGTGTCATTTCCCCAATACCTTGTTATTTGCACTTGAAGTGGTATCAAATCCAAATGTTTCAGTCAAAATGTGATATATTATTGTTGTATGGAGTGCCATTAATACGAAGGATAATTGTCATATTCATTAGAGAATAATTGGGAGCAATATTCTTAAGTTTCATAACCATTTGTGAAGATTTACTATCATTTTCCCCTATGTTAAAGTTAGTATACAAACACCTGATTTATGGGAGTTGCAGAAGCCTATAAAAACTAATTGATGATTATTTTGGGATCCCATTGAATTCCTTTATAAATAACATGTCTCTATTATGAAATTTGGGAAGGTATCACATTGTTTGGGAAGCCATCTTTGTCTCCTAACCTTGGGGGTTTTGAACCTCGAATTGACTAGTAAAGTTCCCTATTTTTCCCTGATTATAAATGAATGTTGCAGAAGTGTTTTAAGAGTGTCCAGGAATCCATCAGACTCATTTACATGTATGAATACCTTCCAAACTCATTCAGACCCAATTCGGAACCATTTGGAGCCATTTGGAAGCAGTTGAGTTAATACTAGTCTAAGGGTCGAATTGGTCAAAATTTGCAATTTTTCCTAGTTTTTGCAAATTCTTAAAAAAGGGACACTACAAAGGAGGATGAGGATGATCCCCAAAGGCCATTCTAAATCATTGAATAGGACCATGAGCCACTTAGTTCTTCAAGTGGTCAAGCAGAAGAAGAGTTCCATAAGGAGGAGCTTTAGTCACTCCAAGGTGACTTTGAAAAAGTTGGAGATCCAATCCTTATTGATGAGGATTGTAGAAATGAAGAAGAAGAATCCACCACTTGTGATGGTCATCCAAAGGAAACTCCTATTGTGAATATGGATCATGGAGCAATTACTGATGGTTACTCAAGCACTTCTGAGACACTTATTGATGGGTGTCATGATGAGGTACTTACTGATGAGTGCCCAAGCTTTGGAGGAGCATATACCGATGGATGCTGTGATGATATACCTACTGATGGGTATAATGGTGAGGTGACTATTGATGGGTTCCTAAGGGTTGATTTGGTTCCTGCTGATGGGTACCAAGATTGCATGGAGACATATAGTAATGGATTTCCATCCCTCTATGTTGGTGACTTAGAGATTTATATTATGGAGACTATTGCAAGCGCAAGTTCCCATATGCTTGAAGAAGACAAAGATATTGCAGTAGAAGAAGAGGTCCCAGGGTCAATATCATCATCGCCACATGATATTCATGAGGTTGATCCATTGTTTGTTGATGATGAGGTTCACTCCCAACCTTCTTGCCTTGTAAAGCCATTCAAGATGAGCAAAAGGAAGATCAAAGAGGCGTTACATATTCTCCATGACACACATGCTTCTGTGTCACATCATTGTTGGAGTGTCACATCATTTTTGGAGAGCTGCTTCATTGGAAGATCAAAATTCTCTTGAAGCCATGGAGAAGGCCCAGAAAGCATTGTCCACCATCAAAAGAAACTTTCTTCAAATGATTTATGACATAGATGATTTGTTTGAGTTTGTAGAGGTGTTGTATGTAGCCTCCTTGAAGGAGGAAGAGGAGATCTACAAGCTCAAGGATGAGTTGATGGCTACCCAATATTATTTGAGATGCACTCAAAGTGACCTCTTAGAGTCTCAGAAGTAGATATAGAAACTTCACCAAGAGTTGTAGAGATCACATATTCCCTCCTACATTCCAGTCATCCATTCTCTTTTGGTTGATGACATTCAGAGTTCTATGGAGGAACCTCATGAGATGGTGGTTCATGAGGTGCATGATAACATGCATGTGCTTGAGGAGTTTTTGGATTCAAATGATGAGTTCCAAGCACGTCACTTGCCAAAGAAAAACTAAGGTCTCCCTTGCAGTGAGTACTCTCTCCATTGAAGAGTCAGAAGAGATCCTTAGTGTTGGACGAGCCCTTGATGGAGTTGATGCATCCCCATCTTTGGTGGATACTTGTTTCAAAGAGTTGGTTCATCATTCCTCATCCTACACATTTGAGGGTGAGTATTGGGTGAAGGGTTTATTCTTGTTGATTCCAGAGGAGGATCAAGAGGTTCCTACATTCGCTCCAGTTTATTTGATTGCACCAACCCCTTCCTAGCAACAGTTGAGGCATCCTATGCCTATCTTTGATGCCTCAATGTAAAGAGGTGCATTGGATTTCCACCTATCTTCATTGAGTGGAACATATGATGGATATTTTCACCCTTGGATCAGTGGCAGAGATTTGAGCCACTGGATGAGTTCACATGGGGAAGCGTTTTGCTTCCTACTTGGATCAATTAATTGGAGTGTCCTTCCATTCCCTTGTTGGATGAAGAGACACATGTTTGTATTTCCTGCTTGCATTCTTGGAAATTTATTTGATGTATCATTTTCCTGTGAGCATCATGGGAATCCTTATTTTTTGGATGATGCCTACATTTCTTATGGTTGGACATGGTATTTTCACCCTTTTCACTTGATTTTATCTTTGAATCTTGTGTGCATTGGGCACATAAGACCCTTCCTATGAGTTTGGAGAGACTTGTTGAGGTTTGAAATCACCCTTTGGGGATTTATTTCATGATGGATGACCTCCTTTTGATTTGGCCCTACCTTGAGTATGCATATTTCATGATGGATAGTCTCTCTATGTTTCGACCTAGCTTGGAGGATGACATACTTCCATTCAATTTGCATAATCTAGTCATTCTTCATGATGTTCCTGCTATCCTTCCTAGTACCCTTCACGGTGGTAGCCTCTACATAGCTTTGATGACGTTTGGGAGGATACATTATAGATAGTGGGATCCCGACATTCCTTGGGATTTCAAGTTTGCACCTTTGACAATGCCACATGGATACTTGTATTGGAGGTAGTGGGATCCATGCATACTTTTTCTTTAGGAGTTTTGTTGGATGGCATTCTCACTTATGGGAATGCAATGCAAGCAATGGGAACCTGGCATTGCTTGTCTTTGGAGAAGTTATTTTCATGTTGGCTTGATGGAGCAAGTAAACCTTTCTTCACATGAGTTCATCTATGTTGTATCATGTTCCAGTTTCCTACATGGAGAGCATTTCTTTGGATGTACTTGTGGTTTTCTTGCATGGTGCATTAGAGGATGTATATTTCATTTTGTGTTTTTGCGGATCATTTGGGATATGGGTATCATTTGTGCTTAGTTTTCACACTAAGTACAAGGTTGGATGGTGGTAGCAGATGGAGCTATTATTTAGGAGAATCCATGATTTTTCTCAAGGTGTAGTTGGGGATTTCCAGGCACAGTTGGTGCACATTCTAGTTGTGTTCATAGTCTTTCATGTGAAATATTGTGAATTTTTTTTTCCTTGGAGGATTGATGATGATGTCTTCATGTAATTTGGTTTGCAGGAGCATGCATTTGTTGCATGTACATGTTCACTTCCATTCAGTTGTTTGACAGAGACCCATGGTGAGATTCAGCGTTGATACATTATTGAGGAAGGTACTCATGAGATTGATTGGGATGATTTACTTCACTCCAAATTGCTTGAGGACAAGTAATCTTAGGAGGGGAGGACTGTCATATCCCAAATTTTGGCCTATGGAAAATTGGTCAAGCTCACCTATGCAAAAGTCACTAAAATTAACATGGTGGCTAAAATAATTAAATTTGCATAAGAAAAAAAAATCCTAAGGCTAAAGAATAATTATTAATGGATAAATTGGCCACAAGTATCCCTAAATTCGAATTATGGAGAATTAATGAGGAGGTATTTGTCCACTTAATAAGTCAAAATGGTCATTGTGAAGTTAATTGGGCAATTAATAACTAAATTGGGTCAAAAGGCGCCCAAGGGGATAAGGTTAGTTAGAAATGTGGACAAATTTGGAGATAAGGTGCCCTTGGGAGAAAATAAGGATAAGGAAGGTGAAATGTGGACAAACCAGGAATATTCCACCTATTAAATGCACATTAAATTCGAGCAATTATGGACCACTAACTACCCAGTGCATGGTTTTGGGTGTTCCATGGTATTGGCTAAAGGTGGTTATGGAACACGGTTTCCACTCATCCATAGTATTGTTCCATGGTATTGGAGATCTCTCAAGATTAAAAGGAGCAACAAGGTGCACTAACAAAGGCATGCATTTGGATTTGATTGTTTATCTGAGGAAAGCTTCTAGCTTCCAGACTTGGGTAATGATCCCCTTGTCAACATTTGGGTGATGTGCCCCTTCAATATCCTTAAGGAAGAAGATAATTAGTCTTATTCATAGAGCTTCATATTGATATTCTATTGGATATTGCACCACTATGCCTCCCTACTCTCCAGGGACACACAGTCGCACACTCCCTACTATTTGTTGCAGGTGTTTGGTGGAGCTTTGAAGTTAGGATTGGTTCCAGTGAGCAGAAGAAATACATGGTCCATTATTCTATCTTCTCTCTCTGTTCTCTACTCTCTATGCTCTTGCTATCATTGCTGCTCTTATCACAACCATTTTGATGTACATGGTCCATTCTGACCACTGAAGAATATAAAATCTCAAGTTCCATGCATATTGTATCTTGCTTCTATCTGCTACGTGTCTCACTGTTCAAATCTAAGTAATTACATGCTTGAGGTCAAATTAACTACTGTAGCACTTCCCATGTTCAGTTTCTTATTCCTTACTATTAATCAACATATCAATGGTCCCATTCATCCATTTTTTTCATTATTTGGTCTAGGCCATACTATGTTTTGGAGGATTTGTAAATTTGCTTTATGTCGGGTCTACAAATTGCACCATTTTGCCATTATGTGATCCCAAATACACTTCCGTAAGTTCCCTGGTTGTTAGTGGCACCCCATTGGTTACCAAGTAGAAGTGGAGGTTCCACATAAATCTTGGATGCAATTGATTGGTTTTCTGGCTTGCCAGGAAACATCTCCAAGAGTGATGCACTCCTTCATGTGGCAATGGTCAATGTGCTGGGAAATCCATCCATTCCTGAAGGCCATACATGTTAAATTGAAGTACATTTCATCGCTACAAATTTTTGCATACCACCTACAGGTATGTACTGCAGAACTTCATCCCCACTCACTTAAACCCTTCCCCTACTTTTCCATCTTTCCTACCCTCGCTCTTTCACTAGTCAATTTTGACTAGCTCCCATTGTTTCAACCATATCTTCTTCCTCGGAGATCCAAACGACATTCTGAAAGATGATGCATAAACCCGAGACTCTGTAGAATCCATCCCAAGTGGTTTTGCAGAAAATAGAGTCTCCTAAGTAATATTTTTGGTCGTTTAGAAATAGTGACCCCGTGCTGTCCTGCTTCTGTAATGTCCCCATTCAAATAAATATCAAGAAGAGAAAATCCCACCAATCTACTAGTTTCCTAGGTTGGGGTGGAAACATTAGATTTGGAATAAGGAGACTATAAAAACCCAAATGGACATTAGCTTGAAAAAATATATTAAATGGGGAATAAATAAATATTTAAGATAGGAAAATAAGGTGGCACTTGGTCATGAGGGCACATTGGAGGTGTGGGGACCACTCAAGCAAGATTCCCCATGCCACATGGCATTCCACTCTCACCCATTCGAATCCAAGGTGGAGTCCAACGTTCTTGGGGGATTTGGAAGGGAATAATACTTGGTATGAGTCAATGAGGGTCAAAATTGAGAGGAAGAGTAACTCCCATGGAAGAGGAAGAGGTATCTTGGAGCTATTTGGACATTGGGCCAGATTCCCTAGCTTCTATGAAAACAATGATGAAGATTCTATGACACTTATGATACAAATCAGACCTGATTGCTGACATTTGACATATATGACATGTCAGGGATAAAAATAGCCTCCAAGAGGGCGCACAAGGGAGTTAGGGAAGCCAAAGAGTCATCCATTCGATTGAGTGAAAGAGGATGCTAGGAATTGATCGACAAGTGGCACACATTGGAATCTCTTCCCAATTCAAGTTGGCATGAAGATCATGGAGGGATTTCGAACCATGGAAGGCTTGGGAAGGTAATAAAAGACAAGAAACAAGAAGGAGAGTGGTTTTTGATCATTTCTTATTTTTCATATTGGAGAGCATAGCTTGTCCATGCTAGTGGAGTGTTTACTCTACTTGCCTTAGTACCAATTTCGAGGGTGAAAGATTCCCATCGTAATTGGAAATTGGAGAGGCCATTCAGACCTTTCATTTGGAGCTAAAATGGATTTATTAGTTGCAGGTTGAATCTTGTGATTCTTTCTTCTTCAACTTGTTCCCATCTCTCTCTCACATTTCTCTTCATATGTTGGCTCGTCGAGGAAGGGCGCACTTGATGAGATGCTGATATCTTGGTGAGAGTCCAAGATACACCATTTATTTTTAATATGATATATATATAATCTTTATTTTATGCTCAGAATATCCTCAAGTCGAAATACCAAGTGAAACTATGTAAAAATACCAAACAATGCATAAATGGTGCCATTTTCCCTATATCTTGTTGTGAGAGATTGAAGTTGCTTTATTTAGATTTGTATCAGTTCATATCTATCATTTTTATGATGTATGGAGATTCATTAATTTCCTAAATAAGTTTCATATACATTACACAAGCCTTTGGAACTTAAATCTCGAATTTCATAGCAGGTGGTGAAGTTTCCTATCATTTCCCCCTATGTGAAGACATGTCCACAAACCTCTGATTTATGGGAGTTGCAGAAGCCTTTAGGAACTGATTAATTATGTATTTTGGATCCCATTGAATTCATTTAAATATTCCATGTCTCTGTTCTTAAAGTTGGGAGGGTCGTACTACATTTGGGAAGTCATCTTTGTCCCCTACCCTTGGGGGTTTGAACCTCGAATTTACTAGTAAATTTCCCTACTTTCTCCTGATTGTAAATGAGTGTTCCAGAAGTCTTTTGAGAGTTTGCAAGCATCCATAAGAATCATTTTTATGTATTAATACCTTTCAAACACATTCATACCCAATTTGGAAGCATTTGGAGCAATTTGGAAGCATTTGAGTCATTACTAGTCTAAGGGTCAAATTGGCCAAAAGTTGCACATTTTCCTAATTTTTACAAATTTATAAAAAGGGAAATTACAAGTGGTATCAGATCATGGTCCTTGAACCTGATTTGGATGACCATTTATGAGGACAAGAAGCCAAATAAATCAGCCCCCACCCTTAGAAACTGAAACTGAAAGTGCTTTTGGTGAAGAGGAAGAAGAAGGAGAAGAGGTGTATTCTGTTGAGACTATGGCTAAGGATGAGAAAGGAAATTCTGATATGGAGGAGAAAGAGGAGTTTAGGAAATTCATGAAACCTTTTTTTGAAGATATGACAAGGCAGATAATGCAAGGATTTGAACTGATGGCTAGTCAAATTGGCCACAGGAGGCACTAGCAGTTCCTCTAGTGAGGAAAAGAAGACAGTGGGTGGAAGCATTTTCTCAAGAACAAGGCCTCATAATCGAGCTCATGAGTTTCAGAGCTCAACAAGAGATACCACACCTAAATTTTTTGATACCAAAGAATATCCTAACCCTCAAATTGGCATGAAGGAAATTCTGGCAGAATGGCAAGAGTTGAGTGAAGATTGTAAAAGAACATTACCATTTGATCAATTCTTTACTGTCTCAAACAAGCTCAAAATGATAGGAGGTAGCATAAATCCTTTTTAAAATAAGGAATTGAATTATGCCATAGGTAAAATTCCACTTCCTTCCTTTGATGGCTCATCTCAAAGTTTTGCAAATACTTGGATACAAAAACTAGATGTGTATTTTCAGCTGAATCCAATGGTTGAAGAGGATGCTCTAAAAATGACTATTTTGCATCTTGAGGGAGAAGCCAATGATTGGTGGTTCCATGGAATTAAAACCTTGGGACATGATCAAGTTACAACATGGAACACTGGATGAGTACATGTTAGAATTTAAAAAATTATCAGTTAAGGTGGCTAATATATCTATGGTCAGATTAGTATTGCTCTTTACTGAAGGTTTGGCTAAACCATTAAAGGGTTTAGTTAAGACCCACAAACCTACTTCACTTAAAGATGCCATGAACTTGGAAAGCGATCTGCAAAATGTGCTACACAAGACAAGGTATCCTCTCAAGCCCAACTTTCCTTCCTAGTTTAGATTTGAAAAGATGCCATGGAAAGAAGATGCATTTGGAAAGGATAAGAAAGAGGGACCAAGCAAGGAAGAACTCGGAAGAAAGAAACTATGTTACACATGCTTCCAACCATGGGTACCAGGGCATAAATGTGCTAATGGGAAAGCACAATTCATTGAAGTATTTTCTAAAGATGATGAGTATGAATGGGGTATGGAGGAAGGAGGACATATTTCAGCCCGAGAAGAGTAATATGACACGACAGAAGAACAGAAACAAGAATAAGATCATCCATTACCTGACAAATGGAGACTGGCAGTTCTTTCAAGAGTGCCTCATTTCCACACTATTCGATGCAAGGGAATGGTACAAGGAAAAGGGGTTTCGGTATTGGTATATGGAGGAGCCACACATAAATTCATTGATGCAACCATGGTGGAGAGGAGAAAGCTACCTGTTGAACCATTTGATGGATTCACAGTCATCATTCCAGGTCACAATACTATGGAGTGCAAAACATGTATTCCAAAGCTACAACTCACCATAGGTAATTACACATTTTTTGATATATTTTATGTGGTTGATGTTGCTGATATTAATGTGGTCTTGGGAGTGCAATGGCTGTAATCTACAGGGGAACATATAGTGAACTATCAAATCCCTGAAATGAGATTCAAAGATTCAGAAGGAAAACAAATGGTAGTGAGAGGAATGCACACCTATCTGAATCAGGTAGTGTCCTCCCACAATGTGAGGTCCATATTGAGGCATGCGGATATTGAATGGGCTAATGAATGTTTCATCACTTACCCCAAGCCAAAAATAAATATTTTAGAACATCCAAGGGAGATAAGGTAGCTACTACAAAAATATGAAAAGGTTTTTGGAGACCTTCCTCCTAGAAGGCCACCTGATAGCGGAATTGAGCACAACATTGTTTTGGAGGTGGGCACTTCACCTATACAAATTTTGTAGAATCCTAATTTTAATTTGCTTTAGGAAAAGCAATCTTGGGTGGGGAGGACTGTAATGTCCCCATTCAAATAAATCTCAAGAAGAGAAAATCCCACCAATCTACTAGTTTCCTAGGTTAGGGTGGAAACATTAGATTTGGAATAAGGAGACTATAAAATACCAAATGGACATTAGATTGACAAAATATATTAAATGGGGAATAAATAAATATTTAGGATAGGAAAATAAGGTGGCACTTGGTCATGAGGGCACATTGGAGGTGTGGGGCCGACTCAAGCAAGATTCTCCATGCCACATGGCATTCCACTCTCACCCATTCGAATCCAAGGTGGATTCCAACGTTCTTGGGGGAGTTGGAAGGGAATAATACTTGGAATGAGTCAATGAGGGTCTAAATTGAGATGAAGAGTAACTCCCATGGAAGAGGAAGAGGCATCTTGGAGCTATTTGGACACTTGGGATAGATTCCCTAGCTTCTATGACAACAATGATGAAGATGCTATGAAACTTATGACACAAATAAAAAATGATTACTAACATATGACATATATGACATGTCATGGCTAAAAATAGCCTCCAAGAGGGCACACAAGGGATTTAGGGCATCCAAAGAGTCATCCATTCGAATTGAGTGAAAGAGGAGGCTAGGAATTGATGGACAAGTGGCACACATTGGAATCTCTTCCCAATTCGAGTTGGCATGAAGCTCATGGAGGGAATTTGAACCATGGAAGGATTGGGAAGGTAATAAAAGACAAGAACCAAGAAGGAGAGTGGATTTTGATCATTTATCATTTTGCATATTGGAGAGCATAGCTTGTCCATGCTAGTGGAGTGTTTACTCTACTTGCCTTAGTACCAATTTCGAGGGTGAAAGATTCCCATCCTAATTGGAAATTGGAGAGGCCATTCAGACCTTTAATTTGGAGCTACAATGGATTTATTAGTTGCAGGTTGAAGCTACAGGTCAGCTCGTGATTCTTTCTTCTTCAACTTGTTCCCATCTCTCTCTCACATTTCTCTTCATATTTTGGCTTTTGGAGGAAGGGCGCACTTGGTGAGATGCTGATCTCTTGGTGAGAGTCCAAGATACACAATTTATTTGCAATATGGTATATATATACTCTGTTTTTGATTCTCAGAAGATCCTCAGGTAGAAATACCAAGTGAAACTATGTAAAAATACCAAACAATGCATAAATGGTGCCATTTTCCTTATATCTTGCAGTGAGAGATTGAAGTTGCTTTATTTAGATTTGTATCAGTTCATATCTGTGATTTTTATGATGTATGGAGAGTCATTAATGTCCTGAAGAAGTTTCATATACATTACATAAGCCTTTGGAACCTAAATCTTGAATTTCATAGCAAGTGGTGAAGTTTCCTATCATTTCCCCTTATGTGAAGACATGTCCACAAACCTCTAATTTATGGGAGTTGCAGAAGCCTTTAGGAACTGATTAATGATGTATTTGGGAGCCCATTGAAGTAATTTAAATATTCCATGTCTCTGTTCTGAAATTTGGGAGGGTCGTACTGCATTTGGGAATCCATCTTTGTCCCTTACCCTTGGGGGTTTGAACCTCAAATTTACTAGTAAATTTCCCTACTTTATCCTGATTGTAAATGAGTGTTGCAGAAGTATTTTGAGAGTTTCCAAGCATCCATCAGACTCATTCTTATGTATTAATACCTTTCAAACACATTCAGACCCAATTTGGAATCATTTGGAGCAATTTGGAAGCATTTGAGTCATTACTAGTCTAAGGGTTGAATTGGCTAAAAGTTGCACATTTTCCTAATTTTTACAAATTAAAAAAAAGGGACACTACAACTTCCCCCAAATCCCTCCAAATCATTCTCGAACTCTTTGAATTCTGCAAAAATCTGCATAAACCTGCAAAATACTTCTGAACCTGTAGAGCATAGGCTGGTACCCATTCCCATACTATCCAAGTGTGCCCGAAGCCTTCCAGATTCAAGCCACATCCTGCTGCATTGAGCCCATGGAGGTAGTGTTCTAAATATTTGGTTTGGGACATTGGAGTTTTGAGTTATTGTGCCTCATTTTTTAGAAAAGGTACATTACAGTAAATGGCTAGGAGACATGGCACTGAAATGCTTAGAGATCAAGCTCAAGGAAAATTTTGTTAAGGAACATAAAGCCCTACTTTGCATAGTCTTGTTGGCTAGCTAAGAATAATAATGATCTTTCAATTCAAATAATGGTTTCCCATTCAAATCTATTATCAAATTAAATGTGCTTTATGAAGAGGTATGGAATCTAGGTGAGACAAAGTCTTGAAAAGTGGTTACAATCCTAATAATTAGAAAATCATATGCTTGGGGATATTTTCATGGGGCAAGCCAACAAAATTATGGGATGAGTTGGCTAAAGGTGTTTTTTTGCTTAAATAAACAAAACTAATTTTTTTTAAAGGCACTTTAGGAGTTGGATCAAACAATTGGGAAAAGGTAACTGCTTTATGGATGTTGATGAGGTTACCATTAGAAAAAGAAAGGTTGAAGTTAAAATTATGGGGGAATCCAAGCTTGTAATATATTGAATCAATTGTAAAAATAATATGCAAGACATATCCCTTCTCTCATTTGTATCCTAATCCTAGATGTGAGGAATATTAACATGTAAGAGAAACCAAGAGTCATCAGGGAGTCCAAGAGTCATCTTGGAAGATGAATCCAAAGGACATCTCAGTGTATATATTCAACATTTGTTAATGGAATTAGTGTGATTAACACCTATATTCTTTTGTCTTGTGTATTAATTCCTTATCTACCTAATTGAGGCACCTAACCATGGTATCAGATCCCCAGGTTCTGTCCTCCTCAGTTTGGCCTTTTCCCTCTTCATCGTGCAATGTTCTCTACTCTCTGTTTGCATTTATTATTCCATACTAAGTGGATTAATTATGAGAGTTGTGCCTTTTCCTTGTGTGACCGTTCACCCGCTCCTCTGTCAAAATTCAGACCTGCAACTATTCTTTGTGATGAGGCATATTTCATATGTGTGTACCTTCTACCACTAAGACTCCACCTCGATCTGAGTGCCTCTGTCATCTTAGTTCATTTATCTTGAGGAGTGCATTTCTCCCATGTAAACCCTAATTCTGGCATGCTGCTAATAATTTTTCATTTATGAGTTGTATCGGCGTGTAATACGTTGGTGAAGTGCATGTGTGACTATTAAGTTACCTGTCTCCTGCTATCTCTTCCTAGAATATTATCTGGAAACTCGAATGTCCTCTCCATCACAGGGATGTGACCTTCCTCCTTCAATGATTGCATACTATCCAATAGTTTCCTCTCCTTGACTCAACTTTCATTTCCTTCTCTACCTACAGACGTCCATTTTCTATTCTATGCGACCAGTCAATATTTTAAATTTTTAGAACAACGAATACTTGAATGTGTGGGATGCGTGAGCTCTCTCCTCCCCATTACATCGCTATTGAATTGTTTGTGTGTAAGTTCTCTTCATCTAATTCTTAGTAGTTTCTCTACGTGAAAAGTGTAAACCCTAGAGTAGGTGTTGAAGTGAATATTATACATAATATCCATAATGAGTTGGACGCCATTATTTGGTGAACATTCCTTTAACATACCCATTGTTTGATGCTATCAAGCTTCAAGTGGAAGACACGGAGACCCTAATCGTTGGTGTTGTGTGGAAGACATGGAGATTGGTGTGTTATATTTGTGTGAAGAGACCCCTATCTCCTTGGTGTGTGCATGCGGGTTGGATAAATTAAGAGATGGATCTATATGTACCCTCCTCAACATGATCAATAGATGTAAATTTATAATATATCGCCAGTGCGTGAACTCTTCATAATTCCTCTGCGTGAAACTTCCACAGCCACACGAGGCCGGCATGGATGGCCCAATGGAAGTATCAAAATAATAATGCTGTTGTAGGTTGCTGTGAACTGTGTCATTCCTCTCCGTTCGTGCCACCTCCAGTGAAGCCTACAGTTTGCAGTTACTGGTTTGTATTATGTGGAGATGTCATGCAATTTGTGTAAGAGAGGACTTGAGCGGAAAGCATGGTGAACCCGATGTGAATGTGTTCTCACCATCAACTACCCGTCCTCGACTTGCCACCTGTGCATGATGGAGCTCTGTGTGAAGACCTGTGTGTGATGTTAGAAATAGTAATTACTTCAGTTAGCTTTAGCTTTTACTTGATTTACTATTTAGAAGTTCAGTTAATAAATGCAACAACATGCTTTGCAAGCATGCAAAAGCTAGGTTAGAGCTTTTAGGGTTTTCCATAAGTGTTTAAATACACATTACATTATTGTTTGTATTACATCAGTTGATCTCCGTTTATGAATAAAGATTGAAAAGTTGTTTTATTTATGCCTCCAACCTTCAGTTTGGTATCAGAGCTTAGGAGAAGATGAAATTGGTAGCATAAATTTCCGGAGAAGCCAAAGCCGTAGCTTTGAAGAATTTCTAAGTTTTTTGAAGATTTTTCACACAATTTTTTTTTGGAGAAATTAAAAAAAAAAAACTTTTTTGGCACTACCGCGCCCTTCCTATAGTCCAAAGCGCGGTAGTTAGTGTAGACCCGCGGCAATTAGAGCAAGAAGATATTATTTTTTGAGAAAAATGTTTTTCTTCATTATTTCATGAGTGATTTTTTTTTTTACTTTCACGAAGTTGTTTTTTCTTTTACGAGATTCTTTGAATAAGAAATTTTCTTTTTACAAAAGAAGAAGATATTTTTTCAAATCTTGTTTAAGAGGGAGACATTATTTTGAAAAAAGAGGAAGGAGATTATTTTGAAAAAGCCAGTGAAGGACACCACAGTGTCTATGGCTTCTAGCAGCAATCAATCTCAGATTTCTCCTCTTACAGGGAAAAAGGACTATGATGTCTGGGCCACGAGAATGGTGGTTTATCTCAGGTCAGAAGATGCATGGGAATATGTCGTGTATGGCTATTCCGAACCTGCAGATGATGCAGCTTTTCAAGCCCTTTCAAACCTAGAAAATGATGTCTTGTGATTGCACAGGAAGAAGGATGCAAATGCACTGCATCTCATAATGAACGTTTTGGATAACAACGTATTTCCAAAGATATCAACATCATTACATGCCAAAGCAGCATGGGATACCTTGGCGACCAGTTATCAAGGTGCTGGTAAGGTACAAACATCACCACTCCAAAACCTAAGAAGAGACTTTGAAGATCTGAAGATGAAAGAATCAGACTCAGTAGATTCTTTCATGACCAAAGTCATGGGGACTGTTAATCAGCTGAATATCTATGGTGAAAAGATTGGAGATCAAATGGTGGTTGAAAGGGTTATGAGATCCCTACCCCACAAATTTGAGTCGAAAGTTTCAGTGATTGAAGAAGCAAAAGATCTGAGTACTCTCTCTATAGACGAATTGACCGGATCTCTACTTTCATACAAATCCAGAATCAGCAGGAATGAAGAATCCTCTCTGGAGAATGATTTCAAAGCACATGTCTCATTCTCAAGAGGCAGAGGAAGAGGCAGAGGCAGAGGAGGATTAAGAGGACGAGGCAGAAGTGGCTGAAGTAATGGCAATGGAGATCAAGATCACCATCATAACCATGAAGGCGGAAACTATGACAAAAAAAGGTCAGATAAATCTAATATTCAGTGTTATTATTGTGTTAAATTTGGGCATTATGCTCATGAATGCAAAAAGAAAAAGGCTGATCAAGCAAATCATAATGCTAATGTGACTAATACCTCTGAGGATAAAGATGATATGTTATTTCTTACATGTCATGCTGCACACGAAAGCCCAAAGGGACTTTGGCTTTTAGATAGTGGTTGCAGTAACCATAGGACAAGTGACAAAGGTCTAATTGCAGACCTAGATGGATCAGTGAGGACATAGGTCAAAGTTGGCACGGATGAGGTAGTTCCAGTTATTGGCAAAGGAGTGGTCAACATTCTGACCAAACAAGACCAACAAAAGACAATCTCAGATGTCTATTATGCTCCAGGATTGAAGCATAATCTACTTAGCATTGGGCAACTCACTGAAAAGAAATACAGACTTGTCTTTGATGGATCAGACTGTGAAATTTATGACAAACCCCCAAATAGACAGTTGATCATCAAAATACAAGTGACTAGGAACAGGATGTATCCACTAGTCATGAATTGCAGCAGCAAGGTAACCTCTTTTGCTCAAAAAACAACTTGCATGGATGATTATTGGTTATGGCATTTTAGATATGGACATCTTCACTTTATTGGTCTCAAGTTTTTGCAGCAGAAAGAGATGGTAAAGGGATTACCCCCTATGAAGGAGCCAGAAAGAAGTTGTGAGTGTTGCATCATTGCAAAGCAGCATAGGGATAGCTTTCCTAAAGGTATGTCTCGAAGGGCACATGCACCTTTAGAACTTATTCATACTGATCTGGTTGGACCAATGCAAACTCAATCGATTGGTGGAAGCTATTATTTTCTTACATTTATTGATGATTTCAGTAGAAAAACTTGGGTGTATTTCCTTCGTCAGAAGTTTGAAACTTTTGGCAAGTTCAAGGAATTTAGGGCTCTGGTTGAAAAACATAGTGGTTATCAACTCAAAGTATTGAGATCAGATGGAGGGGGAGAGTATGAGTTAAAGGAATTTCATGATTACTGCAAATATCATGGAATCAAGAGGCAATTCACTACAAGATATACACCTCAACAGAATGGTATTGAAGAACGCAAGAATAGAACCATCATGAATATGGCAAGGAGCATGCTGAAAGGAAGAAATTTGTCCCATGAATTTTGGGGAGACGTAGTGGCTTGCGCTGTTCATGTGATGAACAGATCTCCCACCAAAATTGTGAAGAACAGAGTACCAGAGAAAGCATGGTGAGGTATGAGTTGTAATGTTTCTCATTTCAGAATATTTGGTTGTGTTGCTTATGCTCATGTTCCTAAACAACTAAGAAAAAAGCTAGACGATAGGAGTGAGAAATGTATATTTCTTGGATACGGTGAACAAGCTAAAGCCTACAAGCTGTATAATCCTATTACTAAGAAGGTTATCCTCAACAGAGATGTTTTGTTCAAGGAGGAAGAGTCATGGAATGGAACCATAGACAAGGGTGTGGGAGATGCAATACCCCAACCAGAAGATGGAGAAGATGAGGAGTTGATTGGACAACAAGATCCAGTAGCATCTTCACCAGTAGCAAATACTCCAGAAAGAACACCTAAAAACTTAGTTCGAGGTGAAGTATTAAGTCTGCAATCAGGTAATGAATATGATCACAGTAATAAAAAGACTAGAAGATTGACAGACATTTATGATGAATTGGATGCAAATAGCAATTATGTTTTTATTGCTAGTGAACCTGTGTTTTATGAAGAGGCTGTAAAACAAGAGCATTGGGTAAATGCTATGGACGAAGAGATAGATTCCATTGAGAGAAATGATACATGGGATCTAGTTGACCTGCCAAAGAATAAGAAACCCATTGGTGTGAAGTGGGTTTATGTCACCTACCCAAATTTTGAGGATATTTATTTTATATTATTTATTTTGTAAAATACTTTGTGTTAAATTATAATTACCAAGTTTTGTAATTAATGACCAATTTGGTCAAAGATGACTGTAATGACTCATTATTATTATTTAATAAATGAAAATAGGAGACAAACACTCAAGAAAGCTGTTAGAAGAGTGTTCACTGGCCCACTAGGAGGAATGGAGGCTGAAAGAAGACATGGGACATATGGCAGCATTTGCACTCCACCATTAGTTGTTGGTATGGGACAACTCCCCTAAATTGTGGAATTTCCTCTCCAGGTGGAGAGAGGTGAGCAGGTAGCTCACTAATGACCAAATAATTACCAAAGACCTAGGAAGACTATAAAAGGCAATTCGAATTGAGCAGGGAGCTCTTAGAATTTTTTCTGCAGAAACATTTCCTCACGTGCATCAGGTGATGACTGAGAGATTCGAATAGGGAGGTTGTGGAGAGTGCAAGTATAAGTCTGCAAAAATTTTATGAGAAGGAAAAACCAGAGGTGTTGGTGCAGGTCTCATTGATTGCTAAGCTTGTAAGGCTGGATAAATTTCTTGCTGCTGCAAGGGGAGGTCTTAAGTTTCTGAAGTTTCTTCCTCCTGGTGGATCAATGAATAGGCTCAGGGGTCCTAAGGCAGGCATCTTGGCTGTTTAGGAGTAGGTTGGGTGGAACAGGATTCTTGGGTGATTTGTTTCTCCTACCTCACTCAGGTTCTACATTTTTCTGTGTTTTCTAGCTGCATGATTTCTTTTAGTAATTGGTTTAGAAATATTATTAATGACCAGTAGCAGTAAAATGTTTAAAATTTTGATTTAATTTTAATTGCTTAACTGATAAAATGACTCCTCTACATTTTTCACCATGCGTGAGGCTGCATCGTACTCCAGTACAGAGAGGTAGCATTAAATCTGTTCATTTAGGTAAAACATAACATTCATATATTTCTTAACCCAGAGAGACACACATGCACAGATCTATATTCCCCAGGCATTTCATTTTCTAGATATTTTAGCAGCTGCAAATTAAATCTCTGCACTGACTGATTATACTGTTCACCTAATTTTCATTCTTGAAAACAAAACAGAACACTTCATTCTTTGCATGAAAAAGCTATGAATACGCATCTGTTTTACTCATCAAATATCTACGATTTTAGTTCATTGTTGCAAGAAAAATCCATCTGCATCATATAGTTGTTAATCTCTTTTTCTATAAGTTTTCTTTTAACCAGCTGTAAGAACAAGTACATATCTTATGCATTTTAAAATAAGTACAGTAATCCACAGTATCCACATGCAAACGCACCATAATTATTTATTTTCCTACTTACACTTCTGATTGCTATACATCAATCCCCTATCTTTTTGAACCAAAAACAAAGTATGATTTGAGCGACCCAGCCCTAGAAAGTACGAGACTCTAAACCCTGTCATAATTCCTATCTAATAATAGCAACCATACGCTAGGTTTCGTTCTGAGATTACAAACAGACGATACAACAATCAAGGAATTTCATAGAGACCGACGACACGATGGCCACATCGTTGCCCACCCAAAACTCACAACCATAGTTTAAACAAACAAGCAACACCTCAAAACAGTTATGTACAGATCGAGACCCGGGCTCGGGTTCGATCCTCAAACCGCTAGCATGGTTGCATTTAAAACAGAAGGGTTCCATTCATTTAAACAAAAGAAGAAGAACGTGTGACTTAGCCACCATCCCCATTGCAAATTCCAGAATTCCAATATTTCTCAGACATGCAAACCGAAAGCAAAACTATGGTCACTGTTACAACGTAATCTTCCACCTTGTGAGCATCAGCATTCTTTGTCCTGTAGGATCCATTTCACTGACTTAGATTCACTTTATATCCTTCAGACATATTTTTTTCTCATTTTTCCTCTGACCCGCTTGTTGCATCATTATAGCAGGCGTACCCGCGAGTTGCATCACTATAGCCCACGGGTATCAAGTAAAATGGTAAAAATCACTAGTTTATTACTTTTTACTCCCAAAAAGTGGTCATTGGGTGACCTTTGGCTCTCCATCTGCCCAAGTAACATCTCGATGTGTCCTTTCACTTACCTTTGAGAGGACTATATATTGAGCACATATGGCTTATGTACGGGAGGAGAAAGAAGAGCAAGAGAACTCTAGTGGATTTTTGCCCTATCTTGAGTCTACACTCATTTATCCTTGTAGTTGTGAACCCTTTATGTTCACCTTCCAAACTCCTATCTAGTTTGAGTTTGCCATTCATGGAGGATTGAAGTGGTGGAAGCACAAGTGGATTGATCCAGATCTTGGTTCAGATTGGTTGCCGGCAAGAGGTCATATCACTTTGTACTTCTTCTTGTTTATTAATAGAAATACTCATATTCTCGTCCATTAATGTGGTAAATGTTGTTTATCTTACATTGGGTTGCATTTACTTGTTATATCATGGGCCATTGCTATTGATGATGTTAATGCCATTTATATATTATATGTACTTGCTGTATGTTGGCTGTCAAGACTAATTTGCAGATTCAAGTGCACGGATTGAAAAGCTCCAACGGGGATCTACATCAAACGTTTGGATCGAGGTTGGTTATCTTCTTCATTATCTTAGCATTGTCATTTATATAGCATAGTTATGAGAATTGAGTTGATTTCTGGTAGTCATCTGTCTGTTGTGGTATACCCCAATCCATAGTGAGTTTTCTCCAACACAATCACAAATAGAGCACCTTCGTAAAACCATAAAACATGGTGGTATCATTTTCCCATTATCAAACAAAACATTCCATAGCTATCATTTCCAAACCTAACAAGCAATGGCGATGGACAGTGGAAGCTACCTACAATGAGGCTCGACCACTGTTTCAAACATTCCAACCACACGACATTCAAATGGTGGCACTCCATCCAAAATGCAAGTAGATTGAGCGAAAGGAAACCCTTAGCTCTCAAGTGTCGGCAATAAAAATCATTTAATAGAGTTTCATGGTGGTAAAACAGTCCATAGGGTTTAACCCTTAACAAAAGCACAACATTAAAATGAATCCGTGGGGCAACAAGCCACTTAAATGTATACCCTTAGCAGGTAGTAGAGTCGAGCGATAACTCAAACAATTAAAGACTAACTTGTACAGACTATCTTCATTTAAAGTTGAAAAACTTGAAATCCAGCGCCGGATTAGGGTCCTATAAATCCAACCCTTGGCGTTTACAGTCACCATCAAAACTTGAAACAAAAAGGGCACCCACGGAGTTTCAAGAACACCCAGAACTTACCAGGTTTTGGACGTATCACCTCCCACTCCCAAACCTTGCTTTCATCCTGCGTGTTGGGTACCTGCCCAAACATGGCTCGAAGGGTTACAAACTGAGGAACACTCTATAAAAAAATATATAGCACTGGAAAGAAAACAAAAAAACTTGCATTGTGAGAACTTACCGTTGAGTTGGAACACCGAACCATAGACATGCCACACTGGTAAGCACATTGAAAGCAACAACGAAACCAGACACCACAACCTCTATAACCATCACAAGATTGGTTTGCGAACCGCAACCACCTAAAAAATGTAACTGCATGCAACACCTCTGTCAAAGCACGGTGCTATGGCACCACCTGCGAACTCATCACACTACCATGCAGAGGTGCAAAGCTCGAAACCGATAACCCTAACTCGCATCAACCGGTCGGCTTCATGACCTCCCTCCAAAACAAACGCAACAATGAAGGACTAAAACACCAACTTTCCCATTTTACCACGCAAAGATTGGGCATCAATCTTAGCCCCACACCTCTCAGGGATCGATGGTGTAGAGTTTCCCATCAAGGCACGCCGATGTTTGCACCCAACTGTGATCATTACTGCATTAAATTGTCACTCTTACTAAGCTTCCAGTTGACTTACGTGAGAGCCAAAGCATAGCCCAGCTCAGACCATGGAGTCATTACTGTCTGTACAACCACGTGATATTGGCCAACTTGGCTTCCACTTCACCTTACAAACCTGCAACGTATGCTAAGTCATTAATACGACAGTTGGAACCAACTAAACTCTTCACCCTGTCACGATCAACCCTTCGTATGGTTAGCTCCATAGTAGCAATGCGTTGGTTTGGATGCAAGGTCGGAACATAACAAATATAGTAACCTGTAATATAACCTATACATTATATGAATTCATTAATCCCTTGATGCTATATTAAAACATATGAAATTAGTAAGTATTACAACATCATCGCAATTGTATAAGCCACGTGCCATGTGCATTGTAGATTTTGATACAAGGTTATGATCCACAAACCCATAACAAGATCATGAACCTATAAGTATAGTCACTTAATACAACGTTAAAATGATAGCCATGTATTACAAGCCCAATTGATAGATGAATATCTAGTTGAGATTCGAATGGCAACATTATACCCTATAATGTCAAGTTCATAACGATAGTCTTTAGACCACTCATATATTAATCTTACATTAATAATCAAATCATGAATTCAGACTTAGAATAATCTAAATAGAATCAAGACAGAACGATAAGCTCTATAGTATAAGCACTAGACTCATAACTTTCGCATAGCCTCAACAATAGATTTTGGTATCAATAAATTGATGATAACGCCATTAGACATACGATAATAATTACAAGCATTTTAACCAATACCTGGACAATTCGAAGTTATACCACTGGAGAGTTTTTTTTTACAGCATACAACTAGATGAAGAACCAGGTATCCAACCCTCCAGTAACTGTTTTGCAATGAAGTAATCAACATACAAATTTACACTGATGATAAACACCTGTACTCTTATCTTACCTGCGGTCTACACACGGATAACAGGATGCAAATGCCTTAGCTAAACGTAGCTAAGTAAGCTCCAGGGTACCCCATAGGACCACCCTTTCATCATCATCAAAAGCAGCTGTTAGAACTTGTTAATTAAAAGAAAAATTCTATCGCAAAAATTGGATTACAGTTAATACAAAAGAAGACGTCGTAAACTGAAAAGTGCCATAACACATTGAGTACATTAATTTCTTGAGTGGAATCAAATAAAAATTACTTTCTGCATTTATGACTCATTAATGTTGTCCTTGCAGCATTTATTATTTCCGTAATTACAATTATTAACAATAGGCATTATTATAATTTTTTTAAAATTTTTATAAAATTATCGGGATGTTACAATTTATAAAACCAAACTCAATGAAAAAGGTGAGATTGATAGGTACAAGGCAAGGTTAGTAGCAAACGGTTTCTCGCAACAACCAGGAATTGATTTTGGAGAAACGTTTGCACCAGTGGCAAGATTGGACACAGTAAGAGCAGTCCTAGCAATTGCAGCACATAAAAACTGGAAAGTGTATCAGATGGATGTCAAGTCGGCATTCTTGAATGTAATTCTTGAAGAAGAAATTTATGTGGAGCAGCCACATGGGTATGAAATAAAAGAACATGAACATAAAGCTTACAAGTTGAAGAAAGCTCTATATGGGCTCAAGCAAGCTCCAAGAGCTTGGTACAGCATAATTGATTCTTATTTGATAAAAAATGGTTTTAGCAGAAGCAACAACGAACCAACACTTTACACAAAGGTAAATCAACAAGGACAGATTTTAATAGTTTGTTTGTATGTTGATGATATGATTTTTACAGGTGACCTCTCAGTAGATGAGTTCAAGGCAGCTATGAAGAAAGAGTTCGAGATGACAGACCTTGGATTGATGAGGTTCTTTCTTGGCCTAGAAATAGAACAGTTATAAAAGGGTATATTTATCTCTCAAAATAAATATGCTAATGAAGTTCTTAAGCGATTCAGAATGCTTAATTGCAAAACAACACCTACACCAGTGGCAACAGGTACTAAGTTGAGAAAAGAAGATGGCAGTCCCAATGTAGATCCAACATTGTTTAAGAGACTTGTAGGAAGTCTCATGTATCTTACAACTACGAGACCTGATATTATGTTTGCTGTCAGCTTGATTTCGAGGTTCATGGAGTCTCCCAAAGACTCACATTGGCAAGTTGGCAAAATGATCTTACGATATGTTGCAGGGACTTCAAGCTATGGAATTTTATACTCAAGCACTGAGTATGATGTTTTGACAGGTTTCACTGACAGTGATTTTGCAGGAAGTTTGGGTGATAGGAAGAGCACTTCCGGTCATGTTTTTCATCTTGGATCAGGGGTGATTTCATGGGCATCCAAGAAGCATCCCATTGTGACACTTTCATCAGCAGAAACATAGTATGTAGCAACGACATCAGCAGCATGTCAAGCAGTCTGGTTATGCAGAGTTTTAGAAGGTCTTCAATAGAAACAAGAAGGACCAACCACAGTTTATTGTGACAACAATTCAGCAATCGCTCTATCCAAGAACCATGTTTTTCACCAGAAAAGCAAGCACATTGATACCATATATCACTTCGTAAGAGAACTTGTGAACAATGGTGAAGTTCGTGTTGAGCATTGTAAATCGATTGACCAATTGGCTGACATATTCACAAAGCCATTGGCAAAATATATTTTTGAAATTCATAGAAATAATTTAGGCATTGTAAAAGTTGCAGTAGTTAGCAGTAGTAATTAAGAGGGAGTGTTAGAAATAGTAATTACTTCAGTTAGCTTTAGCTTTTACTTGAGTTACTATTTAGAAGTTCAGTTAATAAATGCAAGAGCATGCTTTGCATGCATGCAAAAGCTAGGTTAGAGCTTTTAGGGTTTTCCATAAGTGTTTAAATACACATTACATTATTGTTTGTATTACATCAATTGATCTCCATTTATGAATAAAGATTGAAGAGCCGTAGCTCATTCCGTATTATCTTTGTCTGATTTCTTCCTCCAACCTTCATGTGAAGGATATGACTGGTCATCTACATGGGAGGGATCGATTTAAGCATTGATGTGTACTATTGCTGCGACTTGGAGTTTAGAGCTTCCATTTGAAGGCCAATCGACCTAATGTATACATTGAGACTGCAGCCCACATAAATTTTCCGTTTCATCATAGCCACTGTGAAAATTCAACAAAATTCTAAGAATTACGCTGACAGCAAAAGCATGGCGTGGAACTCTAGATTGAAGAAGATTGATGAATGCGTGTTTGCTTGATGATCGTGGACTGCACATTGAAGTTGTCTAGTCATTAGAAAATCGAGATATTACATCCCCAGAATGTGCTCGTCTATCTCAATTGCATAGAGTTGTGTGAATTCTCTTCCAAAACTGTGTAAGCCCTCCTCCAAAAGGAGTGTGCCAGTGCGTTGACTAGCGTGGAGGACAAAGCGAGGGACAACTGTAGCTTGTTCCTTCTCCATAGCGTCAAGGAGAGCCGAGAAGGCCCATCGCTATTGCTTATAATATTTGAAGGAGGAATAATTCACAGCACGCGAAGATTTGACTATAGCTATGTGGTGTCCCTGGGGCTGTCATCCTAATTTTGGAGAGCTACGACCTCTCTTCTGGTGAAGTTCTGAATATGTGAAAGTTGGAATGTTATACCATTGCTGCTACTTTTCCATCATTTTTATTGTGCCATCGATCTAGAATGCCCAAAGGAGAGACCACTCACATCTGACCAGCAATAGTGACTCGGGTTCAAGGTGATGTTGTAGCTGTGTTGAAGCTTCCTAGAACAACATTGATGTTTGACTGTTTGTGAGCTGCGACTTGAGTTGAGTTTTTCATTTCTAGCTAGAGGTGAACACCAACATTGAAATTCTGGTAGCTAAACCCTAATTCTTGTTGTGGACCCTATTTTTGCTTGGTGAACACCCTCTTTGCGTGATCAGTTTTTCCTTGAGGAGCTGAGTAAATACCATTGTGCCCAATATCTGCCAAAGATCTATGACTTAGTGTGAGGAGCAGTGTGTGGAGCTGTCAATTTTTGTAACTTTCGGATACAACACATTAACGAATGTGAGAGCTCGAGATGGTTTATTCTCTGAAAGGCACAAGTCATATATAATATTGTGCCTGCCAATGAAATTACCAAGGTCGTTGGTGGAGTCATATGGGCGAGCATCTATCCCTCTATCAACATGAGATCCGTTATTCCGTAAGATACCAGTGATCCCGCGACATTTCATCGGCTTGATGGTTATAATCACATAGTGAAGTGAAGGAAGAGATAATATTTGGAGGAAGGTGTGTTCGTTGTGTTTGTGCCAGAAATTGTTTCCAAGGCCAGAGAAACAAGCCAACACAATCTCAAACAAAATTCAATAAAGAAAACAAAGTTTAAAGGTTTCTGTAATGTGTTTTTGGTTGTGAATTTTGGGAACACACAGGGAATTCATTCATGAGCAAAATAACAACTGAATTATAAGCAAAAGAAGATAAAGATGCATGATATATCTAACAAGATCCAACAGAATCAGTATTGAGGTTCATACATAAATGACAAGCATTACCAGCATATAAACATAAACCAGTAGATGAATATATCAATTAAGCAACTAGACAAGCTGAAAAATGAAGCCAACACAGAAAACTGAAGGGTAAAAGTCACATGTATCTCATAATTTCATCATCAACTGCATACAAGAGTTTTGTACTTAACTCATGAACAAGTCTGAAAACCGACTGAGTTTGAAGACCTCTTGAAAGCTCCCAAAAATCGAACCCCATCAATGACTTTCTAACCTCTCCAAATACTAATCTTTACAAAATCAGTTAGGGATCTAACCCTAAGTGCCTTCCATCTATTCGATGAGGTAAAGTAAAATGTACAATATTTACAAAATTACAAAATATGCTAAAAATAGTAAATCACTAACATATGTGTTTATCAACTAGTGACAACTAACAAAATGAACAACTGACTTATAGATCTTTTGCTGCTTCAGCCAGCAGAGCGATACCATCTGATGCTTGATCTTTCTTCTTAGCTTTCTTCTGCTCCTGCTCCATGTCATTTATCTTCTTGATGAGCTCCTCCTTTCTCTGCTGCAGGTTCTGTATTGTCTTCTCCAACTCTGTGCAATGCATGTCAGTAGCTCTTTTTCTCTTTAATGCTTCCTTTGCTTTTGCTATCAACTCCTGAAAATGGTCATTTACATCTTGTAGATCTTCTCTCAACCTTCTGTTAGCCATCATTAATCCATCATTGACCTCTTGCATGTAACTCATCTGATGTTTGTACTGCTTAACAGTTTTCTGAAAATTCTCTCTGTCAGAGTCAACTAGTTTGTCTATTGTAGGATCTTGTTCCTCATCAGGTCTTCAAGGTATATCAAGTTTTTTGAAAATTTCAGCCTCTTCAATTAACAGGTCTGCAGGAGTGTCTTCAATGCTAGGATTTTTCTCACCTGTTGCTTCAACTAAAGGAGCTTCTTCTTTTGATTGTGGCTGCTTTTTGTCTAATTCTGGTTTATCATCCATGGAAACGTCATCCAGGACAGTAACTTCATTTGTATTTAATCTGGGATTGAGAAATTTCTTCATGTTCAGTCTTAGCTTGTTCTTTGACCTAGTTTTAGGTCTCCAAAATGATGCTGCTTCTCCCATCATTTTCAACTCCTTTCCTTGATGCTGGATAGCAACCAACTCTACTACTTCAAATTTATTCCTTTTTCTGTTAGGTTTTGTTGTTTTGCTGTCTGAAGTAGGGATTTCTTTTCCTGTTTCAACCTTGACTTCTGTTTTGGAGATGGGCTGCTCTTCCTCCAATAAATATCCCTCATCATCTGAGAGAATGGTGATAGGGATTTTCTGTTGAGTTTGAATCTCCTCCTTAGGTACAACAACCTCTCTTATATCAGTAGTTTTCACTTCATGAGAATCTTCTGCAGGTGCCAAATACTGTTCAGGTTGCTCTTTCTCCTCTACAAACAGTGAGTACTTGCCTTTAAGACTGGCTGAGAACAGTTTTGATTTACTATCCTCCTCCACATGTTCTGATGCTTCCTCAACTTTGACCTCTTCCTTATCTTCAAGTTTAGGCTTCTGACCTAATTTCTTCATCAAAACCTTACCCTTGTCTGCTTGCCTCTTAGGTTTCTGATCTTCAAATCCAGACCAAAAGATGAAAAAATCCCAAGTCTTCCCTTCATGCTGCAAAACAATGCCAATAATCAACTTAATTAGCCCATGGTGAAAAATAGACTGAGAAGAATGATCTATCTGCCCTTTCACCCTGTTGGACATCTTCTGCAAGCTTTTTAAAAAGAATAATGGCAGGTTCATCTTGGACACCCCCACCATGTGCTGAAGGAATATGAAGTGGTACTTGTATACATAAACATACCTGCCCTCGCAAGTAACATAGCTTTGCAGTATCCTGATTGGCTCAACCCATTCCTTTCTGAAATTTTGAATAAGGATGCCTTTATTCCAATCAAGGGTGACATTTGGTAAAATATATCTTTGTGGATCAAAATCAAAAGGCAGTTTCTTAAACCATAGTTCACCCTCATTCTTAATCCCTGTAGCTTCTGAAATCAGCTTCAATGTCAGCCTGAATTTAAGAGTATCAAAGGACACCATGTCATTTTTAAAACCTTAAGCAAACTTACAGGACACTTCTGCATTATACCCATCTATCTTCTTGAAAAAATCCATCCAACCAGCTTGTTGAAACAGCTCAGCACATCCAGGGAGTTTTTCAATCCATCCTACATCAGTAGGTTCGGCTCTGTTTATCTTACCACTCCTGCCCATTCTTCTTCAATCAAATATTCGGTATCCTTTTGTATTGTTTGCAAGCAGAAGATCAATTTAGGAGGTTAAAATACTGTCAAATGTATAGGCTCCTCACATCACTACAACCTTAGGCTTTGACAGGGTCATATTTCATAAAAAAAGAAACTGCTATCTTCAACCCTTGCTCAGCCTGGTGTCTCAGAGCATTAGAAATAACTATTTCTCTTTAAATTGTTCAACTGCAGTTATTTAAAATCACGACTTGAGTTGTCAAATGAGTCACCTTGGATGTACAGACGTCCTCCAACGTTCAATTTAACTTCTAGCAACGAAATTAGGAAGCCCTAATTTCTCGTGAAGCCATCAAACCCTCTCCTTTGTTCGGCAACGACAATGTCCGGTTTTTTAGTGGTTATGGCTACTCCACTTAGTCCTTCGTCTTTGAATGTGCCTGTAAATGACAAACTCCTCCCACATTTACCTCAAATCATACTGCTACCTGTCAAAAGGACTTACATTTGGGCTCATGATGAGCACGATTTCCTCACAATGTGTAACCACTTGGAATCATGATGTTCCCTGCATCAACACGTAACAAATCCTCCAGAACATGTAATTAGTCATTCATCATTCCAAACGTGCCAAGATTTGCTAAAATATCGGAGGAATTTGGAGTCGCGATATTCTTGTAGCGCGCCTTTGGTGATTTTGAGCTCTAGTGCTACAAGAATAATTTTAACACTGCTTTGGTACTTTCTAACAGCTTTTTGTCATTTTGCATAGGGTTTTAAAGCTGTCAGGGTAATGATTATACATGACTCTACTTAGAGTATGATTTATGAGCCCATTATTTGATATGGTGACTTTTTAAACCCTTTAACAAAAACAAACCTAAAGTTTAAAACTTGAAAATTTCAAAATCAAGCCCAAAATTTCATATAAAAACTAAAGGAAATTTCCTAAAGAGGGAAAAATCAAATTAAAGCAAATAAATAACTTAAAATAAAATGCAAATCAAACAAAATTTGAAGGAACAAATTACTGACTTAACACGTTTCACACAGTACATGAGGTATTCGAGATTACATTATGGATCCTCCTCTCCTCATTCATGACCATTCGACGCATACTGTTGCTTCTACTGGTGAGAGCATTCATTGAATTCTAAACCCTAAAATGTTTTTAAAAACTGTGTATTCCTGTGCGGAATTAAAGACTAGCTGCACGTCGAAAATCTTGCCAACAGAGCTCACCAGTTTCACAATATTATTGCAATCCTCCACCTTCTCTAGAGCCATTGCAGAAGTTGATGAGGCACATGTAACGCATTTGGGTTGATGAAATGAGTCTAAGATTTCCTACACCTCTCTCCCAAGAACATCAAGATTGTCTAGAAAATGCATAGAAAAATACATCCATATTGAGTGCCTCTTCTTTACTTTCAGAGTTGCACTAATATATTTGTGTGGTATGCATACTACATAATTGTCCTTATAAAAGACTCGTCGATGTGCATAGAGAGTTAAATTTGGACTCTGCATATTCACATAAGATACTCCATCACATTACTAATATCAAACAGATTACAAATATTGCATAGTATTGCCAAGCTGACTTATTTGCTTCGTCGATGGGAGAGAGATTATATCCTCATCTATGTTGAAGGTCATGAGTGGAAGGCGTTGAAACATCATTTGAAGACAAGTAGCATTCCAACTTTGAAATTGTTGCACATTGCAACATTTTCCTCCTTCACTGGTGACTACAGTGGAGTTACTAAATCTTGAAGACTTCTGCATTCTGTTTAGACTTGCAATGTGAAAGTTGTAGTTGGATGACAATATTGAGCTCGCGGAGAAGATTTGGGAGTGGTTTGGTGAGCCCAATTGAAGGATTCAATCAAGTTTGCAGGTGGTGCTACAACTGCTACAAAAGAAGAAGTTGCAGAAGCAGATCATTCAAGAACACATGTATAGCAGATTCCTCAATTCAACATCATAGATGTATCTTGAAAACCGTGGGTTGTTTGTAAGTTCTAGTGCATTCTTTGGTACTTGCATATGTGCCTTTGTAAAGTACCAAAATTGAAGAAAAAGTTGAAGTGCATGTTGTATGTGGGTGAATTTTCGGCTGAGATTGACACCCCTCACCTTTTGAATTTGAATCTGCTAAATATTGTTTGTAAAGGGCAGAGTTGCAAGAAGCCCTCAATGTGATTGAGTCATCTGTACTTGGTCCTACTTGCACAAGGAGGCCTCACATAGTCCTCATAATGTTCCAAACTGAAGAAACTTTAGAGTTGTTGAACACTCTAGTACTTAATGTTGTAGATGAATCAATTGCAATCTAGAAAGATAACTCCAAACTGTCATTAATCAACTGGAGGATTTGAAAGTCAAAGAGAAAGATATACAACATTGGAAACATTCTGAACTAGTGTTTGTTAAGAGCGATCCTTTATTTGAAGTTGAAGATGATTCCTATCAGTTGCCAGAAAACAGTGAAATAATGTCAAAAGATGTTCATATTTCTAGATGCCAACATTGTGCCCAAGTTGGCCATATGAAATATCAGTGTTTCGACCTTCATTCTTGTCAGCATTGCGGTAAGCGTAACCATTCTTCAGATCGGTGTGTGAAGTTGAAGAAATCTGCAAGAGTGAAACTTGCAGTAGAATATTGTACTGTTGTATCTAACAGGGGGGGACACGATGTCAGGATTCATGTTTCAAAGCTTCCTTCTAATAACAAGCAGCCATGATCTTCTACAAGCGAGCTAGATCAAGTGAGCACGAGCCACAACCACTTTCGGATGCCAGATTATGAGATGCATCTAGCATGAAGATATAAGAGTACCATGCCCTAGAGTAACCATGTGTTTTGTGTCTAGTTTTGACACCATGGAACTCTCCTCTCCTCACATTGTTGCCGATAGGGGGGAAATGAACATCGTTAGTAGAAAGTGAGCGAGAAAAAGAAAGCCGGAACAAGCGAGCTTGAACCTCCATATTCGATTGAGCTCCCGAGTTAGTGGTCAAACTTAAACCACCCTTTTAGCATATGGATTTAGCTGCTGCTAGACATCAGATGGTGGTACCTAAACCACCACTCCAGAAAACCTTTGAGCCTCTTGCCAAGTTCCAGATAGAACCTTTGAGCCTTTGTGCCAAGTTTGAGAGTTTGTGGTTAACCTTAAACCACACACATACTAGAATATTCTAGATTCTGCTAGCCCCTTTGGTTGGTGGTCATCCAAAACCATCTCTTCAGAGAGCACTTGTATTAACATAAGATAGTGTAAGCTTCTAGCTAACTTGATTGGCAATTCAAATTGTCAAGTTGGAATGTTCAACAGGTGGTAGCTATCCACTTCCAGTTATTCAACTCTCTTCTTTTTCTTGGACTAATATACACCCTTTTCATTAAGGGGGGATTTGTTGGAGCCTCATCCTCAGTGTGTGGAATATTAACGTGCAAGGGAGACCAAGAGTCACCTTGGAAGGCGAATCCAGGGGACATCTTAATGTATATAAATTGAACATTTGTTAATGGAATTAGTGTTCTTAACACCTATATTCTTCTGTCTTGTGTACTAATTCCCTATCTATCCAATTGGGGCACCTAACACTCCCAATTATGGAAAGAACCAAAGAATCGAGAGGAAAATGCACAAAAAACATATTTATAGAAAACTGAACTATAAAATGAGAATAAGAAGAGGTGGGTACACATCCTACAATGATCTGAAATGGATCAATACATAATTTGTCATCCATTTTGGTGCTTACTGGGTGGAGAGATTGGATAAATTGGCTTTTAGTGCCCATTTTAGGGGTAGGTCGACTCACTTTACAGATTTGGGGTCCAAAACCTTCTAGGGCTCGTTTGAGGGTATAAACAATGTTTTTTGGGGTTAAAAGTTCATCGCTTGAGTGATTATCCTCGACGTGATTCTACACTCCAATACCTTTCCAACGGTCCAAGAATTTCCTCGAACGGAGTCCATATGAAGAAGTTATGCCTCTCAAAAGTTGACCTCTCTAGTTGACCACCATGGTACCAACTGGATTCCATGTCAGCTCTCGTTTCTCATACATGTGGATTTATTCACATGTGGAATTTCAAGAAAATTTACAAGGTCCAAAACCCTAACCCTAATAAAGAGGTGGGGCATGCAAAAACCCTGGAACTAACCCAAGACTACTATTAGACTATCTTAAATACTAGGCCGTTAGGAGAAGAAGAGGCTCCATTCTTTTGGTGGTATTGTATTATTCCATAGTTGAAAAACAACACAAGAATGGATATTAGAGTAGAACAGAGGAGGTAGGCCATCCTATAGTAGCCATTCATGTCGTAGATTCATAGGTAACTCCATAGAGAGTACCCATTCCTTTGTATTTACATTTTATATAAAAGAGCAAGGCATAGTCCTCATTTTTGGATGGGATTTTCCCCATAGTGGGGTTTCCTAGGTTAAATATTGTGTTTAATGTGTGGATTGTGTATTTATTTTATCTAGTTATTATTCTTACAATTCCAGTTTTTAATATTCAGTGGAAACAAGCTAATAAAAATAACTAAGTTGTAAGATCAGTTGTGACAAATTGTTCCAGTGGAATATCCACAACAATTTACGATTAATATTGGTATTAGCACAATTTTTGTTAGGGTTTTGTACAAAATTGTGGGATCTAGTGGTGGAATACAGAAAGAGTCTTCAAACCCTAGCCATGGCAAATGAGTTTGGTGAAGAAGGGACAAACGATTATGAGCATCAATTTACAAAGCTGGAAATACAAGTCGGCGATATCCCACGCAACATGTCAATCCTCATGGTAGTTTTGGAGAGAAAGTTTGGACCTTTCAATGGTTCTGTAGGATCTAACTCAGAGATCAGATTAAATGAAAACTGGAAGATAAAGGAAACTCAAAAAATGAGTCGAGGAAAAAGCCTGAAAAAGAGCATCCAAGTTCTAATGCCAATACCCCTTCACATTATTTATTTAAGATGGAAGCAAAAGTGGATATCAAGTTGTACCAAGGTGAGATCGATGCTTTAATGTTGAATCATTGGTTGCAAAAACTAGAGGTCTATTTTAGTATCCATTAAATAAATGAGGAGCATAAAATTTTATTTGCTTGACTGCAATTAGAGGGCCATGCATTAACCTGGTGGGAAAGCCACATGAAAGCACTTAGGCTACAGGGTGATTAACCAGTAAGTAAGTGGGAGGATTTCAAAACCCTCATTAAGTACCAATTCTACATATTGGGTATATAGAGGAATAGTGGACCCGTTTTCATTACTTCAGGTAAATTCAAGGGCATAGTGTGTAAGAGTACGCCACTAAATTCAGGTAGATGGATATCATGTTGGGTATCTCACCCAAGAATCCATATGTACTCCTCAAGTATCCGGGGAGTTTACATAGTTATTTATGAAAGGAAGTGATGCTCTTCAATCCTTGGACAATTGATGAGGCCTGTGTGCAAGCATGGTACTTGGAAAATATAGGCCATAAGAAATGATAGGTAATCTATTTTAAACAGAAAGAGAACAAAGATGCTTCAATGGAGGGGAATAAGAGTGGAAAGGAAAAAATAAGAAGACTACAACCATGACACATCAGTGCAAGGATCCAAAAACCATTGTAACATCGATGGCCACACTAAAGAAAAGTGTTGGAAGCTACATCCAAAGATGAACTCTAAGAACTGCAAAAATGATGCTAAGAAGAAGAACCTTCTAGCCACATATTCAAGCAAAGAGGTAGAGCAAATTAGATGTGGATGAGAAGATTGTCTACACTTCAATGCAGAAGGAGGTGAATCTGAGAATCTTTTATCACAAGGAATAGAAGGAGATGACAAAAATATTCCACATCAAGATCGATATCAAGAAGACGAAGGTAGATGCTCTATTTGGTTATGGTTCACAAGCCAATCTCATAGCAGAAGATCTGGTAAGTAAGCTTGGATTGGAAGTACATGATCATCCTAGACCCCATCCATTGGGATGGGTAAATAAGGATGCAAAACTTAGGGTCACAAAAAATGAAATATTAAATTTGTCATAAGTGCAGATTATATTGATGAAGTGGAGGTAGATGTAGTACCCCTTGATGTTTGTGGTATAGTGTTTGGAAGCCCCTGTATGTATAAGAGGGATGCGATCTTCATGAGGGGATAAAACCAATACCGCTTGATCAAGGATGGGAAATATTTCATCATCAATGCACACAAAGGTAAATATAAGATCTCTATAGTAAGTTCCAACCAAGAGAAAAAGATATAAGTTCAAGTAGAAAGTTAGTGTTGCTTTTCATAAGACATAATCAACAAGAAAGTGAATCAATAAAAGAAAAGGATCCCTAGAAGGATGTACCAAAGAGCATAAACACCAGTTGGAGAACCTTTTGCATGCATAGATAGAAGTGTTCTAGGAGTCTAAAGGGTTACATCCTAAGAGAAAAGTGGAGGATGAGATGCAACTATTGCCAAATTCTCCATTGCTGAACATTAAACTATACAGACAGTCTATTATGGAGGTAGAATAAGTGAAGAAGTAGCTGCAATGGCTGTTGGAGTAGGGAGTCATCTGACCAAGCACCTCACCTTATGGGTCACCTATTATCATAGTACCCAAGAAGGATGGGAATTAGAGGATGTTTATTGACTAAAGAACCCTAGATAAGATCGCCCTCAATAATCGATACCCTCTACCCAAGATCAATGATTTACTAGATCAGTTGCAACATGCCAAGTACTTTACCAGGTTGGATCTCAAATCAGGATACAACCATTTACAAATGAAAGAAGAAGACACATGAAAGACCGCCTTCAAAAATGGGCAAGGTCTATATGAATGGTTAGTAATGTCTTTTGGTTCGTGTAATGTACCATGTACATTTATGCGCTTAATGAATGTTGTATTGTGCCCTTTTAGAGATTCATTTGTGACACTGTATTTAGCTGATATATTGGTTTATAGTGCTACATGAGAAGAGCATATATCACATCTCAAGTAGTTGTTGGAGAGCTTGAAAAAAAATCAACTATCATCAAACAATAAGAAATGTGAATTTGTTGAACAATATTTGGTGTTTTTAGGGTATGTGATTAGTGGAGGAGAACTTAAGATTGATCCCACAAAGATGGAGGCCATCACTAAGTGGTCTACTCCTGCAAATATTGCTAATGTTAGGATTTTTTGGGGGCAACACAATACATTTAGAAGTTTATAGCTTCCTTTTCGGTTGTGGATGCGCCTCTCCATTCCATAACAACCAACAACAAGGGGTTCTAGCGGAGAAAGAATCAACATAAAGCATTTGAAGAGCTCAAACAAAATATTAGTCAGGCCTCGGTTCTCACATTGCCTAACTTGGAAAAGCTTGTTGAATTGGAGACATATGCAAGTGGGTATGTTATGGGAGCAATTTTGATGCCAAGAGTGAGGCCAATATGCTATCATTATGAAATGTTCCATGGTGACATCCTGAACTACCCTACATATGATAAGGAACTATATGCCTTGGTTCAAGTTGTTAATAAGTGGACGCACTATTTGATGGGAAAGGAGACCATTATCCACACTGATCACTAGTCATTGCAGTATTTGCAGGCCCAGAATAAGCTACAACAAACACGACACTACAAGTGGATGGGATTTTTACAGCAATTCCATCTAATCATCAAATACAAGAAGGGCAGTGCAAATAAGCTACATGACATGCTCTCAAGGCCACCTAACACCACGGTCATAGTTTTGGGCACTCTTATGTATATGGATCCTTTCACCCATGATGCATACAAGGAGGAATACAAAGCATACGAGGACTTCAACAGGTGTTTTAGCAACTACAAGGACAATTCCATGTAAATGAAGGTGACAACAAGGCTGACTATCATCTCTAGGATGGGTTACTCTACAAGTTGGACAAGCTCTGTGTTCCTAAAGGTGATAGATTGAAACTCATGAGAGAGGCTCACACTTTTTTTGGGGGTGTTGGGAAGATAGTTACCAACTTACAAAGGTATGTTTATTGGCCTAGAATTCAAGAAGATGTAGTTCGATTTATTAAGGATGTATACTTTGTTGTACAATGAAGTCCAGTAATAGGAAGTAAGATCTATACTATCCCTTACATGTTCCTACGAGATCATGGGAGAGAAACTCCATGGATTTTTTAGGGTCTTCCAACCACTGGGAAGGACATGACTATTTATTTGTGGTAGTTGACATATTCAACATTATGTGCATTACCATTAAAGGACAAGAAGCAACATACATGTTCTTTAAGCAGGTCCGGGTGCACTTTGGGATACCAAGGAGCATCATCTCATACATGGATACTAGATTTCTCGGTGCATTTTGGACTACACTTTGGGAGAAGATGGACACCAAGTTGAAGAGATCTACATCATTCCATCTACAGGCAGATGGGAAAACATAAGTAGTTAATAAGACTCTGGAGCAATTTTTGAAGGATTACAATAAAAGCATCCAAATACTTGGGACGAAAAATTGATCTACATCTAGCACTCTTATGATAGAGTAGTCAACACTTCCATTGGGGAGTACCCTTTTGAAACTTGTTTTGGGTATCTGCAACCTTCACCTCTAGATGTTTGTTTATGGACAACAAGGGGGAGTGAGGGAAGACACCACAAGTGAAGGATTAAGAGATAAAAACATCATTGATAAGAATAGGCAAATCCTTTTACAAGTCTAGGAAGCGCTGAAGAGGTCACAGGAAAAGTATAAAGCAATACACCACCAACACAGGGTTGAGAAAACATTCAAGGTGGGAGACAGAGTTTGGTTGCACTTGAATAAGCAAAGACTACAAGGTCTTGGTAATAATATCAAGGCATTGTGGTATGGTCCTTTTGAAGTCTTGGAGAAGGTGGGAGATAATTCCTATCGACTTAGTCAACCCCCCTATATGTGTTGGGTGTGTTATCTTCTTTGCATGAAAATCGACGGTATAGTCGATGGTATACTAAGTTGAACACAGTCGATAGATAGTTGAAGTCTGGTCAACGATCCAACTAGGAAATAGTTGAATGGTACACAGTCCAATAGTAGTTCATCTAGCCATCGATTAGGTATCGAACTTGATAGGTCAAATGGAAGTTGACAGGCATAAAATCTAACAGGAATTCGAGGGGCACTCAAGGCAATTGGAAGCTCAAACTAGTGGTTGACCAAAGTTGACTTAGTCAAGTTGATTTTAATAGAACGATCAACTAAAATTTGTTAGGAAGTTATGGACCGCCATTAGTGAAGTAGTTAGTTGTAACTAATTCACTTATCATGAATTTGAGTATTGCATCTATAAATAAGATGTGATGAAAATCAAGAATAAAGTAGAGAAAGAGATTGGGAGAGTGTAAAGCATTTGACTAATATGGTCAAAGAGAATGTAAGAGTTCATGCATGAGTTGTAGCGATATAGAAAATCGTTGTTGTAATTATTGGCTTGTAGAATTGCTAATATATGAGTGGTTAAGCTCACTAGTTTGTTGGTTTTCCCCATCAAGGGTTTTAGGGTAATTTATGTGTACTATGTGAATGTGTTGTGTGCCATTGTATAATTATGTTTAACTGTAAGAATCATTATGCATAATCACTGAATAGTTAACTAGATCCCCAACAGTTGGTATCAAAGCTATATTTGGATTCAAGGGGATGCCTTTGTTGCTGAGAGATTTTTGGCTTGGTCCTGGATATGGGATAGAGAGTATACCTAGTCTTAGTGGGAGTTATGAAACATTGATTTTTAGTTGAAAATGGATGACAATTCAAAGATAGAAATTTAAAAGTTTAATTAATAGAATTTTGAGCTTTGGAAGCTAAAAATGGAGGATCTTCTCATAGATCGAGATCAAATCTGATCGGTATGTCAAAGGAGGATTGGTAGAAACTCGATACGAAAGAAAGGAGTACAATCCAACTTTACTTAGTAGGTAGTGTATTGTTGAATGTCTAAAAAGAAGTCACTGCAAATAAACTGTGGGATAAGTTGGAGAACTTGTACCAATTGAAATCCATGGTTAACAAGTCGTTTCTTCGAAAAAGGCTATACCTTATGAGGATGAATGAGGACGACTCGTTCACAAAGAACCTAGATGCATTCAACACTATGATTAGTCAGTTGTTTTCCGTTGATATTAAAATCACCGAGGAAGATAAATGTATTAGTCTATTGTGTCCTTTCCCATACTCATGGGATGGCTTGGTCATGGCTATTGAAAGTAATAACACCAAATTGAAGATTGATGATGTGGTTGCATCTCTATTGTCAGAAGAGATATTACCAAAGAACATGGAAGGATCAACCCATGATGCCTTGATGGTAAGAGGTCAACCTGTCAAAAGAGGAAAAGGTAAATCCTCAGGTAGAAATTTAAAGTCAAGGGGTAAATCTATGACTAGGTCTAGATATCCATATCCATGTCAGTCGACGAGAAGATGCTGGAAATGCGATAAAGTTGGGCATTATAAAAGAGACTGCAAGTCGAAAGGAGTGGAGAAGAGAAAAGGATTTGAGGAAGCACAATCAAATGAAGGTAAGCCTTACCGAGAAGAAAAATGAGATGTGTATTTGGTTTTGACAAGTACACAGTTAGATCGCTACTCTTGGTTGATCGAATCTGGTGCATCATATCATATGAAATCACACAAAAAGTGGTTCTGCGAAAATGAGAAATATGACGGTGGTGATGTTCTTCTAGGAGATGATTCACTGACTAGGATTGTCGGATGAGGTAAAGTTTGTCTCATAATAAAAGATGGAAGGATAGGAAATCTTCCAGGGGTGTTACATATTCTAGGTTTGGCTCGAAACTTGATATCTACCAGTAAGATGGGAATTGTAGGTGTGCAGTCTATATTTGAGAAAGATTTGTGTAAAATGGTGCGAGGAGTGATGGTACTAATGAGAGGAGTCCAGACTAGAACACTGTACAAGCTATTGGTAAGAAGAGATACCAATGGATGTGCGGATACAATCTTTCCTTAATCCAAAGGCATATATTATTGTCTAGTCAACTCAACCATTTTGATCAACAAATGTGACACATTGGTCAAAAAGGTATTCATGCTATGTACAAAAAATGTATGGTCTAATGTCTCCCTGATAGCTCTTTAGAAATAGGCTTGTGTGAAAATTATATTTATGGTAAACAAAGTCATGTAAGATTCCCATATGGGGCCAAAAGGGTCAGGAAAATGCTGGAGTTAATACATAATGATGTTTTTGGACCAGTACTGGTCCAATCACTAGGGGGATCCCAATATTACATCTCTTTCATATATGATTTCTCCATAATGACATGGTTGTATTTTCTGAGGAAGAAATCAAAGGTCTTTGAGAAGTTTCAAGAGTTCAAACTCTTATAGAAATCCAGACTAACAGAAATATTAAGATGTTGAGAACTGATAACATAGGATAATTTTGTAGTGAAGCATTCAACTAGTTCCATAGATAATATGATATAGCTCGATAAAGCACAAATCCGTACATGCCTCAACATAATGGATTTGTTGAAAGAATCAATAGAATGTTGATGGAGAAAGCAAGGAGCATGCTTAGTGATGTAGGTATCGTAGAATAATTTTGGGCACAAGTAGTCAACACAACATGCTACTTGGTGAATAGGTCCTCGTCGATGACTTTGGTTGAAAAAATTCCATATGAGGCATGGGTTGGTAAGATTCCCTCTCTTGAACATCTCGTAGTATTTGGGTGTGATGCCTTTATACATGTCCCTAAGACAAAAAGAAGTAAACTTGACAACAAGTTTGAGAAATGCATCTTCATTAGGTACAAGGATGGAATGAAAGGGTATAAGTTGTGGAATCTAGTCCTAAGGAAGGAAACATATAGTAGAGTTTTGATTTTCATAGAATTCAGAGGTACTTCCAGGATTAAAGAAGACATAAGAGAAAAGGAACCATAAAAGCTAGAGTTTAAATGGAACGATTAAAGTCATGAATCAGAAGAGTCGGCTGAATCCGACGAAGAGGTGGAACAACAAAATTTGGTTGTCAAGAGGTATGGTCGAGCAAAGAAACAACCCTAAAGGTATAGTCCACCAAATTTTCTCTCAAATTTTGCATTAAATTCCATAGAAGAGGATCCTAGGTCAGTAAAAGAAGCGGTCAACTTGACAGAGGGTGAACTCTGGAAAAAGGCCATGAAAGAGGAAATGGAATACTTGAGGAAGAATGAAACATGGGACCTGGTAACACTTCCAAATGGAAGGAAACTCATCGGGAGTAATTGTGTTTTTATGGAAAATATGAGTGCAACAAAACAGGTCGAGATGTACAAGGCTCAACTAGTAGCAAAGAGATATTACCAAGTCGAGGGAGTCAATTTTGGTGAGATCTTCTCTGAAGTCTAACTTCCTTTATGGTACTAATGTCTTTAGTTGCAACATTTGATCTTGAAATAGAACAGATGGATGTGAAGACAACATTTATTCATGGTGATCTTGAAGAAGAAATTTATATGAATCATCTTAAAGGTTTTACAGTAAAAGTGGAGAAGGAGTTTGTCTAGAAGCCCAAGAAGTCCCTCTACGGTTTAAAGCAATCTCTCAGGATGTGGCACTAGAATTTTGATATGTATATCTAGTAGTTAGGTTTTGTTAGAAGTTGGGATGATCACTGTGTCTACAACAAGAAATTCGGTGATTACTTTATATATGTAGTTTTGTATGTTGATGACATGCCGTTGGTAGGCAATAACATGGATTTGATTAAAGAGGTGAAATTGCAGTTGATCTCTAAGTTCGACATTAGGTATCTCGGTGCAATTCAACTCATTCTTGGAATGGAAATAAAGAGAGATTGAGCATGTAGAAGGCTTTGGTTAAGTTAGAATAAATATGTTGAGACAATTCTAAAACGCTTCAACGTGCGGGAGTGAAAACTGGGTAAGGTCCCTATTCCTACAAGAGTTAAATTATCTACTGAACAATGTCCTAAGACATAGGAAGAGTTAGATTACATGAAACATGTTCCCAATTCTACTGCAATAGGTAGTTTAATGTATGCTATGGTTTGTACTCGACCTAATATTTCCCATGCAGTGGGAGTATTGAGAAGGTACATGTCGATCCCTGAAAAGGAGCACTAGATTGTGGTCAAGAGAGTATTCAGAGATTTGTGTGGCACAATGGATTTTGCATTTTGCTACCAAGGGAAACCTGAAACCAACAAGAAAATAAATGTACATGGCTTTGTCGACTTTGACTGGGTTGGTGCAATGCCCTGTATGTTAAGCCCCTCGCATATGTAATAATTGTTATTATTATTGTGGCACAAGATGCCAAAACAAGGGTCTTTAAGGACCTATAGACGTTATTATTATTTTGGAAATAATTAATTAATGAAAAGCAACTGGCACACAAGGGACCACAAAAGAGTATGGGAGGCCTAGATCCACAAGGTGAGGGGGAATGGGGACATGCCTAGAACTTTAGAACTTGTTTGGTTGAGCTTGGTCCGTATTTATGCTTTGGTGACTTTATTAGTTGATGGTCACCCAAATATTGTACAATAGACCCAATTTTTTTATTATTGTAGCCTATGTTGGTACTATTGAGCCTAATTCATGGTTTAGTGGGCCTTCCTTGGTGAATGCACCCTCCTTGGTGTTTGGATGGATCCCACTTGTCATATGATCCCCTTTGGTGGTTTTGTAACTCCTTTTTGGTGGCTACACTTGGTTTTGTAACCCCCATATGCACAAGTGCACCTTCATTGGCTATTTTTGGCCATGACACCTCAAAATTTAAGCAACTCCTTGTGTAACCCCTCCTTTGCTATTTTGGGAATATGCCTTGGTTTGTGTAACACCTCACCTAACTAATTTTGATTCCTCTTCATGGATGATGTGTCCACACATGAATTTGAGTTGGGTGGAGTGGCTTGGAGTCACTCCCCTTGAAATTCAAATTGCATGGGTTGGATTGGAGTTAACTTGCTGTGGTTGAGTTACCCCCCTTGGATTGACTCAAGTTGGATTACCTTGGTTTGATTTGACCCCCTTGAGTTAGAATTACCTCCTTTGGTCTATAAATCCATGTTTGATCTCCTTGGTTGCGGTTTTTTCTTTTTGGATGGTCGTTGATGGTTGATTTATTCTTGGTTGTTCATTCCATTGATGGTGAGAGCTTGGGAATCCATGTATGCTCTGCTATGTGAATGAGATCCATGATTGAGTCAATGTGATATTGTATAGTGGTTTGTGGTAAGATTGGAAAAATATGGTATAGTTCCTTCGTGTCCATAGCTTGTCTCCATCCTAGACCTGCACATAAATCCTGATGGTCAATGGCAATGTCCTAAGGGACCTAGGGGGTGAAGGGATTATCATTGCACCTAGTAGTGAGGTGGAGAAGAAATAAGGTGGTGAGGAATTGAGTTGTGTCTTCTAAAACAAATACTTGAGATATTCTTGAGTGCACCTCTCCTTGTGTATCAATGGCCTCAGTTCGGGGGTTGCCTGTCCATGAGGTTTTGGCTTAGTAGTGCCTATGGCTGGGTGGAACACGGTCCAATTGATTCCAATCGCACATTATTAAGATAATTGGTTTATTTTATGTAAATTCATTTCTTTATATTTTGTTTCCATAGCTTAACTATTTTCTGTTAATGAACATGGTAGTTGTATCAATGGTTGGATGTAGATCTGATGGCTTAGATGCTTGGAAATTGGTGATTTATCCTCTATTTGAGATCTAATATAGATGAAAACTTGGTAGATTAATCTTCAAGAGTTCCCTCCGTGGATGATTAGATCAATAAATAAATTACAATTGAAGTTAGTTGGTTTTTGGAACTCTAGTTGAGGAAATCTTGATTGAAAATTTGAGTTTTCTCCTTGTTTTGGGATCTGATATTATTTGCAGTATGAAATATGTTATTTATGTGTTTAAATGATATATATTACTCTACAAATTCTCTCTCTATGGATTATCAGATCTGTAGATAAATTTGTAGTTGCAATTGTTTGGTTTTGGGAACTTTAGTTGAGGAATCTTGCTTGGAAATTGGGGTTTTCTCCTTGTTTTGAGATATGATATTAATGGAATTTTTAAATAAGTTTGTAAATGTATTATTTTCTGTAGCATACTCTGCAAGTGTGCCCCTCCATGGTTGATCAGATCTGTTCTATGATTTCACAGTTGAAATTACTGAGTTTTGATCACTAGTTGATGGGTTTTTCTGCTTGGAAATTGGATTGAACAAATAGTTTTTCTTTAGATCTGATTATAAAATGTTGTATCGATGTATATGAACTCTAAATTGTTCCCTTGATGTATGTATATTTCCCCATATAGATGGTATTATTTTTATTTGGGACTCACAATTGGTTTTGCAAATATTTGGATGCTTATCAGATGATCCAGTAGTGATTTTGATAGAAAAAGTATATATGATCTTTTGTATGATTTAATGGATGTATATGGTAGCTATATATTTTTCAATTTATATTATTGAATGGATGTAGGTGCTATATTCAAACATGATTCGATAAGTAATGCAAAACTGTTAATAAAAGTGTCATAAATTGGATTGACAAGAGTGCCATAAATTGCATAGTTTTGTGGCACAAAGATCTAGTTTGTAATTGTTTGCAAAGAATTCTGTAAATACGATTAGTTAGAATTATTGGGTTAATTATGGTCACCTTTAATGTTTTAATTCTAAGGTACAAGTTTATTAAATTTTTTAAATCTGGTTGCATTTCATGCTTGCATGGTGTTGCATTTGCATGAGCTCTTGGAGAATTTTATAAATGTTTTTAAAGTATCACAATTATTTTTAAGGAAGTATGTTTGATTTAATTGGCTTGATGGTATGCCATAATAGCTGTTGGTTAACCTTAATCCACTATGCTATACCTTTATCCAGCCTTCCTTTGGGTTTAAATGCGCCCGTGACATTGGTTTCGGGGCCGGGTACATTACAATTGGAGATTTTGACCATAGACAAGCGACCGGTGGATAGGTTTCCAAGTTATTCAGTGGAACACTTAGTTGGATGAATAGGAGACAATTAATCATTGCACTTCCGACTACTGAGGTTGAATACATGGCAGCCACCCATGTAAGCAAAGAGGTAGTTTGGTTGCAACGATTGTGTTCAGAGATCGGGTTTAAACAACAAGATGTTAGGTTGGATTTTGATAGCCAAAGTGAAATATTCTTGGAAAAGAACCATGCATACCATTCAAAGACGAATCATATTGATGTATAGTACCATTTTTTGAGAGATATGGTTGAAAACTAAAAAGTGTTGCTGGAAAAGGTAGACACCTTGAAAAACATCGCAGAGTTATTAACTAAGCCTGTAAATACATAGAAGTTTACTTGGTGTAGGGAATTAATGGGCCTGTTGGCCCTGGTTAGATGAACTGAAGTTTGAATCTACTGTTTATGCAAAGAAAACAAAAAGTGGGAGAATTGTTAGATTTTCATCATTTAATTCAATATGATCTAGGATCTTAACTGAGAGAACAACATGTACATCATATCAAACACACGAGACAAGAGACACAAAGCATTTTACTGGGGAAATCATAAAGGAGAAAACCCCACAACTTCCTCAGAGATAGAATAAGCACCAATACAAAGATCACAAAGATGAAACCCCAAAAGATAGATGTCTCTAGCAGCTACTGCTCCTCCACTTGTGCACTCCTCTCTCTCAACTATGCGAGTTGGATGTGTGAGTGAATGAGAAAATAAAGTGGTGCAACCACTCTATTTATACTTTAACTTGACCTGCCTTTTACCCTAACTGGGCCGAACTCCTTTAGGAGAGTCTAATAACCCATTACCAATTGACACTGGGCCGACCCCACTAGGGGAGTCTAATAACCCATGAAAGACACAATTCTGGGGTCTAATTCCTCGTCATACATGGGAGGATGGACCTAAATGACTTTACATGACCCAAGTACAAAAATGAATTCTCCGACCGAAGGAATAAACATCTCCGTCGGAGGTACAACAATAAAATACAAATACAATATAAAATATACAAGTGAATACATTCCGAAGTTACAAATACATCAACATTCCCTCTTAACTAGGAAGGTATTCTCTTGACACAGGCATCAATACATATAGGCACAAGTCTTCAATAATGGAGCTGGATCATCAACACTAGATCAATGGAGCATCATCGTCACTGCTGCTGTACTCGTCATCTTGATCAGTGGCGCTATCTCTCAATTCTACTTGTCATAGGAAGTTATACAGAGCCAACCCTTTTTCATGCTGGATGTAGGCCTAGTCTCCATGTAGGTCTTCATCATCTCTCTGAGCGGCCCATCCGGTAGAATCTCAGGACTGATTATGTGCATTTGCAAAACCTGAAAAGAGCATCCTAGGACTGATTATGAGCTACTACTCAACCTGCAAGATCTCCCAGGACTGATTACATGCAAACAAGCAAAACCTTGAAAGAGCATCCTAGGACTGATTACGAGCTACTACTCAACCTGAAGGATCTCCCAGGACTGATTACATGCGAAGAGGGAAAACCTCGAGAGAGCATCCCATGACTGATTACGAGCTACTACTCAAACTGCAAGATCTCCCAGGACATATTACATGCAAATAAGAAAAACCTCGAAAGAGCATCCTAGGACTGATTACAAGCTACTACTCAACCTGAAGGATATCCCAGGACTGATTACATGCAAACAAGCAAAACCTTGAAAGAGCATCCCAGGACTGATTACATGCTACTGCACAACCTGCAAGATATCCATGGCCATAGAGAATCATCCGGATGCTCATGATCATACGGATCATCCTCACACAGAGCATCATATGGATGCTCATGATCATACAGATCATCATCATACGGAACATCATACGAATGTTCATGATGGAGCATTGTCCGGATGGTCATCACACATCACTTACATCCACAGCCGTGGGGATGACCTGCCTACCACCATGCTTGGAAGGGCTCTTTCATCCATGTCCCTTTACTTCCTCCTGGAAGTATATTCGATCTGAATAACACCAAGCCTCTCTCTGAAGTACTCGAACTTCACTCTAGCTAGTGGCTTAGTCAACACATCTGCTATCTGCTCGTCCATCGCAACATACATGAGCTTCACTGCTCCTCTTTGCACCATATCCCTGATATAGTGATACTTGATCTCAATATGCTTCGACTTGTCATGGGACACTGGGTTCTCTGACAACTTCACATATCTTTGGTTGTCTCAATATATACAAGTAGCATCCAACTGGAGATCAAACAAATCAAACAGTAGCTTCCTTATCCATACTGCCTCACAACTAGCTGAACAAGATGCGACATACTCTTCTTTGGCTGTACTCAGTGCCATGTAGGAATGCTTCCTGCTAAACCAAGAGATCACACCTGATCCCATACTGAAGCAACACCCCGGAGTGCTCTTCCTATCAATGGAACTACCTGCCCAATCTGAATCAACATAACCCTCCAGGTTAATCTTTTGATTCGCATCATACTTGAGCCCATAATCAACCGTACCCTTTAGGTACCTTAGAATATGCTTTGCATCAATTAGGTGAACATGTCTAGGATCCGTCAGGAACTGGCTCAATGTGTTCACAGCAAAGCAAATATCTGGTCTCGTGTTCGTCAGGTACATCAAGGACCCAATCATCTGACGATACATTGTGGCATCAACCGACTCTGATGAAGCATCACTCAATAGCTTCAGGTTCGATGCCATAGGTTTGGACATGGCCTTGCAGTCCATCATCCCGAAATGCTTCAAGATCTCTACTGCACACTTCCCTTGTCCAAGGAAGATTCCATCTACACTTTGCCACACCTCCATGCCTAGAAAGTAATGCATCATTCCCAAGTCCTTCATCTCGAACTCGACAGCAAGCTTCCTCTTCGTATCAGCAATCAACCCATCCTCACCTGTCACAAACAGGTCATCTACATACAGTAGGAGTATCATTGGATTTCCTTCCTCAACCTTGTAGTAAAGGTTGGAATCCGCTTTACTTTTGGTAAAGTCCAAACTAGTCAGGAAGCTATCTATCATATCACGTCCTGGGTGCTTGTTTGAAACCGTACAAGGCTTTCTTGAATTTGCACACATGAGACTCCCTGTCATGTGTCTCAAACCTGAGTGGATGCTCCACATACACTTCCTCTTCGACTACACTATTCAAGAAATCCGTCTTGACATCCATCTGGTGTATCTTCCACTTCATCACTGTAGCTAGAGCAAGTACTGTTCTAATGGAAGTGTATCTGGCTAAAGGTGTAAAAGTTTCTTCATAATCTATCCCTTCTTTCTGAGCCACAAATCTTGCCTTGTATTTCTCTATGCTACCATCTGCAGCATGCTTGATCTTGTAGATCCACTTGGAATCACAACAGACTTCCCTTCTGGTCTCGGGACCACATCCCAGACATCATTTTTCATGATCGACTGGTACTCCTCGATCATGGCATCCTTCCATTACTGCATCCTTGATCCTGGGAACTTCAGATTCTTCAATATCTTCAATAGGTAGTTTTCTTGAACTTCGTCGTTGGAACAAATGTCGTTGTCCTTCTTTTGTAGGTGATTGTACACGATCTTTCCTACAAGTCAAATTCAATTGCATGATTAGAACTTTCTCATAGTTTTCAGAACAAAATCTTACACATAAGGACATATGTCATACAGTCATGCAATTATCTTAGCCAATGCTTCAATACAACATTTATCCATATCCTGTAACTTTCTAGATGCCTTCCATCTCTACCAGAACATTGTTAAGAGTGTGCGCTACTCCCAACATGTCAACAAAGAGGTTTCCATCTAGATAAGTAGCAATGGAGTGTTGTACAGTACCGTAGGCCACTTACCCATTACTATATTAGTAGTATCTTGTTCATTAATGCAACTTTTCTAAAATGAATAATATACATCCGAAATCTAGGAACATAAGTATGTACATGACTGGACAACATCATTTAAGTAATCATATATACAAGAAATGACAATTCAAATACTTATCTTTGTTTAGTTGTTGGGTGGAATCCCTCTCAATATTTGCTTCCTTGTAGGAGCTACTGGAGTCTCTGATAGTGTGCACCTTAACCAATACTGAAAATGGATGAGAGGTTCTTCCATAGATTATTTGTTTTCTAGAGTCCAACTCTGCAGTAGCTTCATCTATTCCTTTCATGTAAAACTTCATTACAATACATATCATCACTTGAAGAATCTTCACTATCTTCCCTGGTTCTCTTCCTTGGAGGTTCATCATCCTCTGCAGTGTGAGCATGATGTCTTCTCTTGTTCTTCTTCTTCTTGTGGGAGCTGCTTTTGTTCCTGGGACAATCTATGGAATAGTGTCCCTTCTCATCACAAGTATAACATTGAATGTGAGAAATATCTCTCATGGATTCTCCAAAGTTCTCCCTTCGATTCTGGTGGTGGTGTTTACCCTTCTTGTGATGAGGATGCTCCCTCTTGTGGTTATTCTTCTTGGTGTGTGCTGTGAGAGCCTGGTCTTCATTATCCATCTTTTCTTCTCGAGCTACAATTCGAGCTTCTTCCTGTGAGCACTCCTCCCACAGCCTACTAAATGTGATGAGCTTCTTTCTAGCACAAATTCCTTGAATGAAGGAATCCCATGACCTAGGAAGACCATTCAAGGTGGTCATCACAATTTCACCATTCTCTATATCTTCTCCCACAACTTCAAGTTGTTCTTTTATCTAAGAGACCCTTGTAAAGTAGGACTGCATGGTCTCTGCATTTTGTATCTTGACATTCTTCAATTGATCCCTCAAAGTCATCTTCCGATTTATGTTCTTCCCTTCAAACAACTTGGTCAAGGAATCAAACATCTCCTTGGGTGTCTTTAGATAAGACACATGTGGTATGAGATGGTCTTTGATAGAATCTGCAATGATTCTCTTTGCCTTGACCAAGTTCTACTTATGTAAGGCCTTAGCCTCATATTCCTCTGGAACTGGAACCTCTTCACTTATGTAGGTGTCCAATTCATTCTCTTTTAGGATTAACCCAATCCTATACTTCCATGCTCAAAAGTTATCAGACCCTTCAAGCTTATACTCAAGCTTGGTGTGGTGAGACATCTTAATGAGAAACTCAAATGGAAATAAGAGATTTAAGTCTTACCACTTGATTCGCTGAAACTGGATTTGGAGCTGGCTAGGGTTTGACAAAGAAACCCTAAAAATCCAAACTTGGAATTTCAAACTTCTATGTGGACAGGGAGATGAAATTGACTGAGGCGAGCAAGCTGGTGTGCTCATATTTTGAAAATTCCAAAAATTTACCCTCCAAAAATGACCTACGAATTTTGGATCTGCAACTTCTGTCAAAATTTGGTTTTCTGGTCCAAAAGTCAAATTAGGGTTTGACTTTCCCGAAGATTCACCCAACCAAAAAGTTTGATCTTGTTCTCTAAATTTTGATTTTGCCGAGGAGAGAAATCCTACGCTGATATCACTCCAAAATTCCACTTCTATCAAAAGCCCTAATTTCCCACAGCAGTGACAAGCCAAAAATGAAAATGCTCAGAATCCAATTCTGTTTTGACAGAAATATATTCCATATTGTTTCTGGTGCATCTCTAAAATTTTGGATCCTCAGGGTCTGAAACTTTCTCCTGTGGTAGAACGACCTGTCATCTTTCCAACCCCACAGACCTGAGCTTCAATGGATTCTCCATGAGAGAGATATGATAAGTGTCGCAACAGGATCTGTTTATGGGATGAAACAACATATCGAACTTGTACAAAGCGCCATGTGTCACTATTTCAACTTTGGATTCTGAAACTCGGACCTGTGAAAATAAAGTTGGTTCCCTAACTGCCACTTTTTACAGAATTCCATTTGGAGCTTCCTATCCCGAGATATGACCTTTGTTCCTAGGTCACCTGTTTAGGGCTGCATTTTGGAAGAGGCAGAAACCCTAACTTGTACGGATCATATCTCACAAAGTACAATGAATATGGGGCTGAAATTTTTACACAGGGTACATCCGTGTCTGATATTCAGCTTGTAAAAATTTTAGATCCTGAAACTTCTCCAAAACGGATTTATAGCGAAAGTTCCACGACGACTAGTTTTTACTATACCAAGTCCTAGCTTCCAATTTGTCACAAGTGCAACAAGTGTCGTAAATGCCATACAATGCCTTCCTTCAGGATAGCTCTGATACCATGTTATATTTTCATCATTTAATTCAATATGATCTAGGATCTGAACTGAGAGAACAACATGTACAACATATCAAACACAAGAGACAAGAGACACAAAGCATTTCACCGGAAAAACCATAAAGGAGAAAACCCCGCAACTTCCTCAGAGATAGAATAATCACCAATACAAAGATCACAAAGATGAAACCCCAAAAGATAGGTGTCTCTAACAGCTACTCCTCCTCCACTTGTGCGCACTCCTCTCTCTCAACTATGTGAGTTGGATGTGTGAGTGAATGAGCAAATAGAGTGGTGCAACCACTCTATTTATACTTTAAATTGACCTGCCTTTTACCCTAACTGGGACAAACTACTTTAGGAGAGTCTAATAACCCATTACCCCTTGACACTGGCCCGAACCCACTGGGGGAGTCTAATAACCCATGAAAGACACAACTTCGGGGTCTAGTGCCCCGTCATACATGGGAGGATGGACCTCAATGACTTTACATGACCCAAGTACAATAATGAATTCTCCAACCGGAGGCATAAACATCTCCGTCGGAGGTACAACAATAAAATACAAATACAATATAAAATATACAAGTGAATACATTCCAAAGTTACAAATACATCAACAAGAATGTTGGGTGTGCTATATTCTATTCATGAAAATCGACGATATAGTCAATGATCAACTAAATTGAACATAGTCGATGTAAGTTAAAGATGATAGATCATTGAAGTCTGGTCGATAGGACGATTAGGAAATAGTCCACTGGTCCTTGACAAGGTATTGACCTTGATAGGTCTACTGGAAGTCAACAAGAATAAAAGCTAGCAGGAATTCGACGGGCACTCAAGATGACTAGAAGCTCAAACTAGCAGTTGACCAAAGTTGACTTAGTCAGGATGATTGTAATAGAATGATCAACTAAAAGTTGTTAGGAAGTTATGGATTGCCATTAATGAAGCAATTAGTTGTAACTAATTCGATTATGATGAATTAGATTATTGCATCTATAAATAAGATGTGATGAAAAACAATAATATAGTAGAGAAAGATATTGGGAGGGTGTAATTCATTCGGCTGATCTGCTCGAAGAGATTGTAAGAGTTCATGCTTGAGCTATAGCGATATAGAAAATCATTGTTGTAATTGTTGGTTTAGATCAATGCCAATAGTTGAGGGGTTAAGATCACTAGTTTGTTGGGTTTCCTAATCAAGGGTTTCCAGGGTAATTTATGTGTATTATGTGAATTTGTTGTTTTCCATTTGTAATGATGTTTAATTGTAAGAATCATTATGCATAATCATCGAATAGTTAACTAGATCCCTAACAATATGTACATTCTCTTAGTAGTGAATGTGGAAAATCTTAAACTCTATGAACCTTCCATGTTGGACCATAAACCTGAGTTGGTTTTACCTTCAGTAGAGGACTTAGCACTAGAGGCTTAGGCAGAGTTAGCAGAAGACATAGTTTTTCAGAAGAAGTCCATAAAAACCAGGCAATGAAAATATAAGCTCTGGTAGGTTGGGTTGAAAGGACAAATTCTAGGCAAGGCTAAATGGTACTCCAAGGAGAAGGTAGAGGAAAATTTTCCTCACCTCATTTAGTAAAATATTATAGGGACCAAAAGCCTCCCAAAATGTGGAGGTGTGATCCATAATGGATCAATATATAATTTTTCATCTATTTTGGTGCTTACTGGGTGGAGAGATTGGATGAATTGGCTTGTAGGGCCCATTTTAGGGGGCAGGTCTCACTTTATATATTTGGGGTCCAAAACCTTCCAGGGAATGTTTGAGGGTTTTAAACGATTTTTTTGGGGGTCAAAATTTCATCGCTTACGCGATTCCCCTCAAAGTGATTCTACACTCTGAGACCTTTCCAACGATCCAAGAATCACCTCAAATATAGTCCGTATAAAGAAGTTATGCCTCCCACAAGTTGACTTATCTAGTTGACCACCATGGTACCGAGTGGATTTCACATCATCTCTCATTTCTCACACATGTTGAGATAGTCATGTGTGGATTTTCAAGAACATTCTAGAAGGTTGAAAAACTTAACCCTAATCGAGAGTTGAGGCATGCAAAAACCCTAGAACTAACCCTAAACGACTATCAGACTTAAATATTAGGCCATTAGGAGAACAAGGTGTTCCATTCTTTTGATGTTATTTTATTGTTCCATAGTTGAGAAACAACACAATATTGGATATTAGAGAAAAACAAAGGAGGTAGTAGGTCTTGCAGTAACCATTATTGGGTACTCCATAGAGAGTACCCATTCCTTTGTATTTGCATTGCATATAAAAGAGCAAGGCATAGTCCTAATTTCTGGATGGGTTTTCCCAAGGTAAATCTTGTGTTTATTGTGTGGATTGTGTATTTATTTTCTCTAGTTGTTATTCTTACAGTTCCAGTTATTTAGCATTCAGTGGAAACACACTAATAAAAAGAACTAAGTTGTAAGATTCGTTGTGACGAATTGTTCCAGTGGAATATCCACGACAGTTTACAGATCATACAAGTATATGTAGATCCATGTATGATCAACTTTCTCCATCGAATGAAAACAAATCTAGAAATGTTGTACATGACTATGGAGAAGTCGTTGGAGACTTGTTGTTTATTTTGAGATTTTTTATTTAAAGCCTATATTATTTTTTTTAAAGGATTATTATATAAACAAGTTTGATAGATAAAACTATATAGGAATAGTTGCATATTTTGGAAAGGTTGTTTTAAATAACAATTTTGAGTGCTTGAAGTACATGTCTATGTATGCTTTGTATGAGTTCTCGAATCACATTTGTATATATGCTTTGTATTTATTACTTAAATATAAATATATGGGTTTTGCTTTTATTTTGGAGAACAAATATTTAACAAAATAATAATAAAAGAGAAGAATATCATCTGGATATCAAAAGGGGACAATAATACACATTTTTTCACAAATTTGCAAACCAAAGAGGAATAGCCAATTCTATTTGGGATTTGAAACATGGATAGGGGAATGTGATATCTTCTCATAAATATTTAAAGGAAGCAGTAGTGAAATTTTTAAGAATTTTGGTTTAACAAATATAGTGTCTCAGCTATAGGTTATACAAAATTACCCCAGATTCTTTAGTCCCGAGGAGGGTCAAATGATGGGTGAGAAAGTTTCCCTAAAAGAAATTGAAGAGGTACTCAAGAAATTTTCCGAGTCTAAATATCGTAGTCCTTATGGATGGACGATGGAATTCTTCAGTGATTTCTTTGACATTGTTGGAAATGATCTGTTGGAGGTTGTTGAAGAATCTAGAGAGTAAGGCTATGTGTCCGGAGCTTTAAACTTTAGTTTTTTAGATATGATTCCTAAAATTGCAAAGCATGAATCCTTTAATCATTTCAGACCCGTTTCCCTTTGTAATTTGATTTAAAAAATCATTACTAAGGTGATCTCTAACAAAATTAAGCCAAATTTAGTAGCATTTATGACAAAAGAACAATTTGGCTTCCTCTCAAACATACAAATTTTAGATGCAACTAGAGTAGCCCAAGAGAGCTTACACACCATCAAGACAAAGAAACTGGAAGCACTTATCTTGAAAATGGACTTTGTTAAAGCATATGATAGAGTGATGTCTAAGATCCCTCTTCAAATAGGTCTCCCACTGAAGGTGATAGATTGGATCATGGCTTGTGTTTCTTCAACAAATTATGCAGTTTTGGTGAATGGATCCTCATTTGAGTTTTTTAAAGGCTCCAGAGGACTTAGACAATGTTGTCCATTGTCTTCTTTTTTATCTCTCTTGGTTGCAGAGGGATTGAGTAGATTGATTGGAAAAGCTAAGAGGGAAGGAAGAATTACATGTATAAAAGTATCATCCATTCACTACATAACTCATCTATTATTTGTGGATGATGTCCTACTTTTTGGGAATGATTCTGTGTAGGATTGGGAATCTTTCCATCATATTATTAATCTTTTTAGTGATGCATTTGGTATGTAAGTTAGTGCTCTTAAATCAAATTTTCTCCATAACAAGATTTATGCTAATGTATTGGCTCATGTATCTATTTTTTTTCCTTTCAATATTGATCCTATTGATGTTGGTTTCAAATATATGGGTTTTTATCTGAATCCGAATAACCATAGGAAAGAAGATTGGATATGGATTTTCAGGAAATTCAAGAAAAAGCTAAGGAATTGGTGTTTTAGGTGGTTGTCCTTGCGTGGAAGATTGATATTAGTTCAATCTTTCCTAACAAGTATCCCAACATATTGGCTCTCCCTTTTTAAGATCCCTATGTATATCCTCCAAATTATTAGGCAAAGGATGGTGCATTTTCTATGGGATGGTATTCAAGAAGGAAATATATATCACCTGGTAAGTTGGGGTATAATTTCACTTCCTAAGAAATTAGTAGGTTAGGGTATCGAGAACCTTAACTGGTTCAGTCTTTCCCTTAGTTGTAAAAGTTTGCGGAGAGGTCTCTTTGGATTGGGTCTATGGAGTGAAGTTATTCAAGCCAAATATCTCAGGAAAAAGACAGTGATAGAGTGGATTGGGTTGCCTAATAAATTTGTTTCCAATGCTTCAAAAGTTGGAGGGGGTTGGTTAACTCGTTACCTTGGTTGGATTCTTGGTTATCATGGATAATTGGTAATGGAAAACAAATTGTTCCGGGAATTGAACCTTTTCTGGAGGGTGAATACATCTACAATAGATCTCAATCTCTTATGACCTTCTTAAATGATAATGGGATTACTCTTTTGGATCATATAAAAAGACCTGTCTCCATGGTAAATTCTTCATCCTACTGGTTATTAGCAGAAGATCTGGGCTTAGTAAGAGCACTTGCTGGGGTGTGGAATTATTTTATCTCAGGATTGAATCATGCTGGCATCAAACTGTATGATTGTGGGGATCAAATAGTTTGGGCTTGGAATGGTGGTAATAGCTAGTTGAGTGTTAAATTGCTTATGACTGTATCTCTTGTAACTCTGTAGATTATTCTGGAAAGTGGTGGCACCAAAAAATATGGAATTGGAATATCTCTTTGATGTTTAATGTTTTAGTTGGATTTGTCTCGAGAATAAAATTTTGACTTGGGAACAATATGATTAAAAGAGGTAGAGCTGGCCCTAAAATTTGTAACCTATGTAAAAAATTTGGAGAGTCTATTTCACACCTCTTTGTTCACTGTGAATTTGCACATAAAGTTTGTTTATAAGTAAGGATGAGTATTCAATTTCATGAGATATGGGATACTTCTTCTTTGAGTTAAGATTAAAGTCCCAGATTAGCAAAGTCCCACGATACAATGAGGTGCCTCTATTTGTTTCTTGGGATCTTTGGAGAACTAGAAATTTGGCTATCTTTTAGAATGCGTCAACAAAGGTTTTAGTTGTATGCTCTCGAATTATGGGGGATTTTTAGAATTTAAAAAAAAATAAAGACTAAATTGCCAATAATTCCTTCTCTTCCTACTTTGTCTAAGGAGGTTTAAGTGGGGCTCTTTTATGGTGCCTCACAATTTGGAATGTGCGGGGCAAGAATATTGCTAAATATAAGTAGAAATCATTTCTTTCAATTATAGTTGAGATGTAGGAAAGGGACAAACTCTAGGGCTGAGCTATTGGCCTTGTGGAGTCTTCTTTTGTTTGCATATAACATAAATATTTTGTCCCTACAGGTGTTGGGGGACTCCAAAATTATTATTGATCGGGATGCAGGAAATTAAAAATTATAGGTTGCCTCCTTGCACTAGTGGTGTTGCATAATTAAGGAACTTCAAGTCAAATTTGCTGAAATTTCATATTACCGTATTCTTTGTCAATTAAAATATTTCTTAGAAGGTTATCTAAGAAAGCAATGGGACTTCTTGAGGGTTATCTTTTTTTTTGAAGAATATGTAGACAATTATGTGGTGTCTAGTGGATCCTTACTAGTCTATTAAGATATATATTATTCAACTAGTTCTAGGATAGTAGTTTTTGTACTCTTGGTACTATTTGGAGTATTGGATGCAGTATTTTACAAGGCAACAGTTGGCTTCATCCGGAATGAATATTAGAGATTTTTAGTTATTACAGTCTTTTTGACTGGATCTGTTAGATCTATTTTTTGTATGGATGAAAAATGTACAGTGGGGATATTTTGTCGAGGGCGGAACTTGGATGATTTTTGGATCTGATAAGAGCCATTTTTAGTCTTATCCCATTTTCTAAAGTAGACCTAAATATGTATTAGACTTTGTTGTCTTTGATTCTACTACGAATAACAAGTAACAAATTTTTTCTGTGTGAAAAAAAACCTTTCACATAGAAACTTTATCTGTAAATATTTTTGAACAATGGTTACTATGTAGTGTCATTCTAAATAGTTGTTATATATATTATCTATATGTATATTTGAACGATGGTTAATATGCAGTGTCTAGTCTTTGTGTAGTGTTTTTATTATAAAAATTATTATACTTACAAATAAAATACATGCAAACATAATGTTTTTTTTAGGAAAAACAATTTTCAAGGGAGCACTTTGCAACTATAGGTTTTGTTTTAGGGTTTCAAGTAAAAAAATTGCTCTAGGGGTGTGAGACTAGTATATTTCTTGGGGAACAATGTTATGATGTAGGTAGTGGGTGGCTAAACTACCCCTAGTCTTGAGGGCTTCAGCTCAAACCACCTAAGACCATGTTCAGTGACACATAGGAAGGGTGGTCTTTACAATAGTTTTTGGTAGCTTCTGTCCGATCTTAAGAATATTTGTTACTGGGATTTTCTTGGAGAATGCAACATGTAAGAGGATTTGTTCATTTTGGCGACATGTAGAAAATTTAATGGATATAAATTTATTTGATCTTGGTGGTGTCCCTACAATCATTGCTTAGTGATTTCAATGATGGTAGCATGAAAATGATATTTTTGATGCTTTAGAGGTGTCTTTGTCACCTCATAGGTTGGGGAATGTGAGTCTTGTCTCCATGGCTTCTACTATGCCCTAACATAAAGCTAGGCCTTTTAGGATTTAGGATTTTCCTTTCAACACTAGTCTTTTTTGATTCAGGGATAAGGTTCGTTTCTTGTCTTGTGAACTTGGTTTCTTGACAATGGCTAGTGTTACCCCTAATATTGATAATTTTAATCTTACTATGTCTTTACTTTATTTATTATTTTATTTCTTACATTGTATTTTATTTATCATTTCAAATGTATATAAATAAAACAACAAAAACACATGTTTCAAATAATTATAACTCAATACATATATTTGAAATATAAAAAAGATTTACTTTTTCTTTTTAGTTTTATTTAAAATATCTTCATTTTCTTTTATTCATTTAATTAATGTAAATAATATTTTTTAAGATTAGCTAATATTTTAACTTTTCTTTAAGTTACTCAATATTTAAATAATATTTCTTTTTTAGATAAAATAAACAAAATAAGATAATATGTGTAAATATTAGTGTAAAAGCTTTATGTGTTAAACTAATATGTTTATTTCTTTTATGTAAATTATTGACCAATTTGATTTTAGTTTGTTTGCGTTACTTTCTCTTATTAATGTTAGGATTTATCCATGCACTTATTATTTTTATTTTGTAATATAAAATAAACAAATAAAAAGGAACAAGATTTTCGTTACCAACATTTTGGATGCATAAAAATCTTGGTTGTTGATCCAACTTGAATTGATGTTGTTTACACAACCCATGATAGAACCACTCATCATGTAATACCTCGACTTTTAAGCCTCGAACATATGTAATTGTTATTTGTTTATTATCATGGCACTAGGTGTTGGGACAATGGTCTTTAAGGACTAGAATACTATTATGTAATTAATAAAATAAATGGCTCAACATGGACAATAGACGAGAATGGGGTGACATGGATTCCACTAGGTGAGGGGGAATGAGGACTAGGAATTGTGGATCACCCAAACATTATACATCAGACCCTATTCTTGATTATTTTTAACCTTGGAGTTACTATTGCACCTTATTCATGGTTTAGTGGACCCCACTTGCATTAGTGTTCCCTCATGAAGGTTTGGTGGGTCCCACTTGGTGAATTCACCCTCCTTGAATGAAAGATGCTCTTTTGTGGGCCCCACTTGCACTAAGGTTCCCTCTCCCAAGATTCCAGGAGCTGGAGGCATGATTTTAGCTTCCACCTCCTTGATTTTAGCATCCACCTCCACAAGTGCGCCCCACTCCTCTATTCATGGAAGGTGGTCCATATTTTTGTGCTTCGCGCCATTTATGACTCCATTTGGATCCACTCTCTCACCTCCCTTGACTAGTGCTCCATCCTTGAGATATTCTTGGCCTCCACTCCTTGATTTGTGATAGCCCCTCATTATGGTGCTATTCCAGGTAAAGGAATCTCCTAATTTTGGCCTCCACTTCATGAATTCGAGTTAGTAAGCCTATCCACGCTCTATCTTTCTCTAACCAATTCAAGTTGGTCTCTTTGGGTTTGAATTGGCCTCTTTGTGCTATAAATACATGTGCTAACTTATTGTGAACTAGAGAGAGCTTGTGAACTAGTGTGTGAACAAGAGGAAGCCTTGTGAGAGTTTTGGCTAGACTTCTGATGTGAGAGCTTATCTCATCTCTTTGTGCCCTGTGTGTTGGGTGTGAGACTATATGTTGAGATATTGTGATTGTGTTGTGATACCAAAGGGTTTTTTGTTTTGATTCTACAACAAGAGCTCCTCATCTCCAATGCATATCTATGTCTAATCCTGACACGTGAATCTTGAAGGTGGATGGTGATGTCATGAGGGACTTGTGTAGTGAAGGGGATAATGGGGATGGAAGGGAAAGTATATGGGGAGGGAATGCGTTTTGTTTTCTCAGGTTCTGTGGCCTGAGTTGTTCCTATTTCTTAGAGATGAGAGTATCTCTACCTGTGGATTCCATGGCCTCAGCTCGAGGGTGAATGTCATGCTAAGAGATTGATGAGAATGACATGTCTATGGCTGGATGGAGCATTGTCATGTTGCAACTAGTTTCACTTCATTGAGATAAGTGTTGTATTATATTCTTATTCATTATACTTTTCTTATGCTAATGCACCCTTGGAGGATGGCTTGATCTATGTTTATGTTTATGTATTGTTATGTTAATATTTGAATGTAGGATGGATGGCCTTCCTTTCAAAATCTTGAAATTTGATTCAGTTCAAGTCTCTATGGCAGCTCTCTCTCTCTCTCTCTCTCTCTCTCTCTCATAGATTCTATGACTGTAGTGGAAACCATCTCTTCTATCTGTCTCATGGATCTTCTGGCTGTAGATGGAAACCCTCTCTTCCGTTTCTTTATGGTTTTATGGTTGTAGGTAGAATCCATGTATTCTTATTTTGGTATTGCTTAGATGGTTGTAGGTGGCAGCCATGTATTTTGATTTTAGTATTGCATAGATGGTTGTAGGTGGAAGCCATGTATTCAGATTTTAGTGTTGGCTAGATAGTTGTAGATGGTATCTTTATATATGATTGTGTTTATGTTTATGTGGTTGTAGGTGGAAACCTATATATATGATTTCATATGGTTTATGTTGTGCTTTGAAGCTTAGAAATGCAGTATGTTAATGAGAATTAATAATACATTGCACATGCTTAATGGACACAACTTCAAAAAAAAAAAACTGCATGATCTAAACCATGTCTGCTTAACAAGTTGAAGATTGTAAACAAGAACAAGTACAATTGATAATGAGGCATATGCAATGAGAATGATGACAAAAGACTCACAACTTAGATCAAATCCTTAGTTTAAAAATATGTTCAATTATTATGTTCAAATTTGCATTACCTTAGCATGTGCATTGGGGAAATGTTATGCATTCAAATACTTGCATTTCATTTTAAAGGGATGAATGATTACTTTGATGGCTTTTGGTATGCTGGCCTAGCCTTAGTTACCTTTATTTCCGCTATGCATTACCTTTAATCAGCCTCCCCCTGGATGTTTTGGTGTCTTTGACTTCGGTGTCAGGGCCATGTACACTGCACACCATATAATCCTTGGGCCAAATAGGAAGAGGGCACATATTCATGTGATTTGTGTGGGTTATAAAATAACATGCTTAAAACCTAAGACCTTTGAAACACACAAAGATGCCATTTGTCAATGATATTGAAGATCTACAGTGCAGATTCACACTCGAACTATTGGGTTCTTTAACAATCTTTTCCTAATGTATCAAAAGTTAGGATGAATGATTTCAATTAAGGATATATTATAATGTTTGTAAATAGTTATCCACACCATAGCAGAGACTCACACATATAGGATGAATAATTTCAATTAAGGATATCTTAAAAAGTTTGGAAATAGTTATCCACATATTTTGCACACATCCATCTATGTTATCTTAAAATTTGGAAATCCATGCACCATGCCTTTTAAGAGAGGAACATATCAATGTTGCAAGTGAAGATAACACCTGTTACATAGTTCACACAAATTGCCACTATCATGCACCAAAGCCTCATGCAATTTAGTATCGGCAACAAGCCTCTGAAGGTCTCCTTCACACATTTATTTGGGAAAAATCAAGGTAGCTCTTCATTGAAATCCCTTATGATGCATTGTTGATCATCAAATCAAATTTAACTTTCAAATTTTTTTATAGTTGAGACAAACATGAGATTCTTCATTCAACTAGGCACAAAAAGGGCATCATGCAATTCAAGAACATGTGTTTAAGGCACCATGAAGGATATGGTGTTGATCCCAATGACTAGATATGTAGCATCATCATCCAACTCCACTTGCCTGCCAAATTCTTTCTTTAAGCTCTCTAGAAATTTTCTCATTAAATGGCATATGTCAAGACACTCCACTATCCACTATCCACATACAACATAAACGACACTGGCAGAAAGGCATGAAACCATAGAAATGTTGAAATTTTCTTAGCAGTTAGATGTTATTAGCTTTGTCAAACATTTATAACATTACCATTCACATAAACATTAACTACATGCATATAAGGATCACATAAAGAATAACCATGCACATAAAGACACAAAGATTTATCCCAAGAAACCCTATTGGGGAAGAAAACCCAACAGAACTTCTTCAATATAGATTTTCCAACAAAGTACAATGTCAATACAACGAAGAGCTAAAGCTCTCTCACAGAAAAATATACAAACTCTAGACAAACCCTAGAGCCAAAGATAAAAGTCTTCCAACAATAGTGAACCCAGAAAAGTCTTCTACAACCTCAAAACAGTCTTCTTCTAGCTGGAGTGAATTTCTTCCTTGTGTTGGAGCGAACTTGCTTGATGTGACAAATGAGGAGGGTGACCCCTCTATTTATACTCTTTTCTAGATGACTTTTTCACTATAGGTCCGACTTCACTGGGTGACTAGGCCAACTTTTCTGGGGCATTTTTTCCCAGTGTTGGGACAGTCTTACGCAGTTACCGGGGCAATTTTACCCAGTGATTCCTGTGGGGTTGACTTGTCTATTTTCACTTGATTTCTTGAGACGATATTATAAGTATGTTTTAGCATTATTATTTTAGGGTTATGACTTGATCAATACAATAAGAATATCTTTAGAAGATACATAAACATCAACACTTCCTCTTAGCAAGGAAGGTATTCTTCTGACATAAGCTTTGTTGACTTGTACCTGACCATTTCTTGTTGACCTTTCACGAATCTATCCATCACTAGAATTTATGTACGAGCAAGCCCTTAATCACATCATGCATTTAGGATCTCAGCATAGCATCTCATTAGTGGGTGCAGCCTCTTCATCCTTTTAGACCTTATGGATCTCGGGGTCCTGTCAGACCTTATGTCATTACACGACTTCACCTAGCTCACACAGAATACAAGAAACTAGACCGTGGATGACTACCCACTGCTGACGTGACACTCAATGTGCTAATATTTCCTGAAATCGCATATGTAACTCACCACTCCCTCTCACGAGGGAAGTCCATTTGGACCACTCCAAGCATGTCCCTGAAGTATTCAAACTTTACCCTTGACAGAGGCTTGGTCAACACATCGGCTATCTGCTCGTCTATCGCAACATACTAGATCTTCACATCTCCCTTCTGTGCCATGTCATGAGTGTAATGGTACCTGTTCTCGATGTGCTTGGACTTGTTATGAAACACAGGGTTCTCTGACAGCTTTATGCAACTCTAGTTGACACAAAAGATACAAGTCACCTCTAACTCGAGATCAAATGGCCCTGCAAGCAACTTTCGAAGCCACAAAGCTTCGCTACTGGCTAAACATGCTGCAATATACTCTACCTCGGCTGTAATGAGTGTCATAGTAGTTTGCTTCCTACTAGGCTATGAAATAATAGTTGACCCTAGACTGAAGCAACATCCTGATGTAATATTTCGGTCTGTGACACCACTGGCCCAATTTGAATTTGCTTAGCCTTGCAGACTTATCTCACGATCCAAAACATATCTGACTTCATAGTTCACTGTACCTTTCATGTACCTCAACACATGATTTTCCGCAATCAAGTGAACACGTCTCAGCTCAACCGTATAATGACTCAAAGTGTTCACCCAAAAGCATATATATGGCCTTGTGTTTGTTAAATACATCAATGAACCAATTATTTGTCTATACATGGTAGCATCCACTATCTTTGATGAAGTATCACTCAATAACTTCATGTTTGTCACCATCTGTGTAGGTATGGATTTACAATCCATCATCCCAAATCTCTTCAACATCTCTACAAAATATTTTCCTTGGTTAAGGAAAATCTTGTCCGGTTTTTGCCACACCTCTAAACCCAGGAAATAATGCATCATACCCAAGTATTTCATCTTGAACTCTGTAGCAAGATCCCTCTTACACTTAGTGATGAGATTCTCATCCCCTGTTAGAAACAGGTCATCCACATATAACAACAATATTACTAGCCTACTGTCCACAACCTTATGGTAAAGGTTGGAATCTGTTTTACTCTTAGTAAATCCCAAGCTCATAAAAAAACTATCAATTTTGTGTTGTAGTCACTCCCTCTGAAGTAGAGTTTTCTACTCCTTCTGTAACTGAGCACTATCCTCCCTCTGCATCCTAACATCTTGTACTATCTGCATTGGGACATATACATATAACAACCATCTTCAACCTTGTAGCAAAAGGTTGAAATATGCATCAAATAACTTTCTATCCTGGCATACTATGCCTTGGGTGCCTTCTAAGCCTGTACAAATCCTTCTACACATGTGATTTTTTGTCGAGAGTCTCGAATCCTGGAGGTTGCTCAATATACACTTCTTCTTCGATTACACCATTCAAGAAATCTATCTAGTGTAATTTCTATCACTGAAGCTATAATAGTTTTGTTAGAAGTGTGTCTGGCCAATAGAGAAAATGTCTCATCATAATCAACTCCCTATTTCTGAGAGAAATCATGGACTTGATTTGTACTACTATAGTATACTTGATTTTTTAAATCTACTTGAAGGTCACTTCTAAACAATCATCACTTGTTCTTCGAAACAAGTCTCATCATCCTTCTCTTGTAGTTCATAGCACATGATCTTACCTACAAGTCAAATTCAGTCATATGATTAGTAACATTTCATAATCATCAAATCATATTGACATTTTAATGACAAATTCTTATGCATACTGACATAATTTACACAATTATGTAACCATCTTAGCCAATGCTTCAGCACAACACTCATCCATATCATGTATACTCACGGTAACTATCTAGATGCCTTCCATCTCTACCAGAACATACTATCAAGAACGTGCATTGCTCCAAACATGCTAGCAAAGAGGTTTCATTATAGACAAGCAACACTAGATCATGGAATGTTGTGTAGAACCATAGGCTACTTACCCATCACATACACATTAAGAGTATATTGTTCATTAATTCTAGCCATGCCAATGCATTCACTATAACATGCATAATACACTTCCTGATTCTAGGAATACAAATATGCATACAAATATTGTTAACAATATCATTTAAACACTTGGATATTTAAGAAATAACTCAACTGACAGTTTAAATACTTATCTTTCATGTGGTCAATACTTGTCCCACTCCTCTTATGATAGGTTGGTCAGGCTATCAAATCTAGTCAACTGTATAGAGCTATAGTAAATTGTCTTTCCCTTCACTATCTGATGGGGACACTCAATCTAAGAATAATTGTCGTACTGGATAATTCTTCCCATAAGACATGGTAAATCTTGATCACGGATCATTGCTTTCACAGCCTTCACAGTGGACCTTTGCTTGTTTGGTTGACTCCCTCTCGATCTTTGCTTCCTTGCAAGTTCTAAAGATTGATCTTCTTCTTCATCAAGTTCTGAACTTCTGAAACTTCTTGAAACTTCAACCTTGGTCCTCATGTCTTGTGGATGCACTAGATCCTCTTGGATATACCTTCATAGTTTATAAAAGATCTCTCGGCATTGTACATCATCATGCTATATCTTAATCTACGTCATGCTTGGACAAATTCTTCATTTGATTATTCCTTTGTCTTCTTATATGGAGTAGGCTCATCATCATCCATTGTATGAGCATGATTCTTTCTCTTTCCTCTTTTGTTAACTTGAGTGCAATTTCTAGCATAGTGTCCAATCTTGTTACAACTATAGCACTTGATTTTGGACATATCTTTCTTGTTTTCTGGTACTGGTCTTCTATCAATATTCTTGACATATTTTCTTCTTCTTCTTCTATGAGATGCAAGTGCTTCATTTTCTTCATCATTGGTCTTCTGAAATTTGGAAAACAACCTTGGTATTTTTCTTCTTAAACAAATGCATCCTCTACTACATCTTCAATAGTTGCTAGTTGATCCTTGATTTGAGAAACCCTTGTAAAGTAGACAAACATTGTTTATGACTTCTCCATCATCGTATTCTTGTTGGTGTTATTGATTTCATATAGTCTTGTCAAAGCCTCAAACATATCCTTTGGAGTTTTTCAATTTTGACACGTGAGGAATCACTGATCCTTGATAGAATCTGACAGGGTCCTCTTAGCTTTGATCATATTCTTCTTCTACATTGTCTTGGCCTCCTCTTTTTCTAGTTCTTGAATATCTTCCCCGACATGGATTAGGAGGTCATTCTCTTCTAGGATAAGGAGTATCATATGCTTCCATGATTTGAAATTGTTTTCCCTTTCCAATTTATCTTTATCCCTTAGGTTTGAATACATTCTGACAAGATTAGCGTTTTGACCTAGAAACCCTAGCAAGAGGTGGGTAGAAAATGAAAGTTGTCAAATGGAAAAATTGATCTAGGGAAACAATGTGCCTTCGCAAGGAGAGTTGAATGGCCCCTCTTTTCAGTCATATCTGTGGACAAAACATGTGAAAATTGGAAGCCCTAGTTTTCCCGATCTAGTAGTAACTAGGTCAAAAATGAAAATTCTTGGATCTGAAAATTGCCTCCATAGGAAGCCCTAGTTTTTCGGTTCCAACATAAATTAGGGCAAAACTGAAAAGTCTCATAATGGAGATCTTTTTCCACAAAAAAAATGTGCTCTGTTAAGGAAACTACCAGAACATATCTTTCAAGACAAATCTATGGATGGAAAGGACCAAACTTTGATGCCCTAGTTTCCAACTATCTGCAGTTACGACTGTTACGATGGCTTCTATTCAGTCCTGCTCTGATACCATGTTCAAATTTTCTTAGCAGTTAGATGTTATTAAATTTTTCAAACATTTAGAACATTTCCATTCACATAAACATTATTTGCATGCATATAAGGATCACTAAAAGAATAACCATGCACAAAAAGACACAAAGATTTATCATGGAAAATAAAACCCAACATAACTTCTTTAGTATAGATTCATCAACAAAGTACAATGTCAATACAACAAAGAGATAAATCTCTCTCACAGAAAGATAGACAAACACTAGACAAACCCTAGATCCAAAAATATAGGTCTTCCAACAATAACAAACCTAGAAAAGTCTTCTACAACCCAGAAAAACTCTTCTTCTAGCTGGAGCGAACTTCTTCCTTCTGCTGGAGCGAACTTGCTTAATGTGACAAATGAGGAGGTAGACCCCTCTATTTATACTCTTTTATGACTGAATTTTCACTATAGGTCCGACTTCACTGGGTGTCTGGGCCGACTTTTCTAGGGCAGTTTTGCTCAGTATTGGGACAGTTTTACCTAGTGACTAGGGTAGTTTTACCCAGTGACTCTTGTGCGGTCGACTTGTCTATTTTCACTTGATTTCTTGAGATGATATTACAAGTATGTTTTAGCATTATTATTTTAGGGTTATGACTTGATCAAATACAATAAGAATATATTTCGAAGCTACATAAAACATCAACAAGAAAAGACAATTTTGATCTTGGATTCCAACACAGCCACTCCGACTAAAATATTTGCACTGCCTACAAATTGTTTTTGAGGTTGCTTACCCTTTCCTTCTCTTTTCTTTGGACAGTGATTAGCATAGTTCCTTTATTACGTTATTTGTAACAAGTCACGTGACTTTGGTCCTTCACACCATAGCTGGAAGAAGATGTCTTCTCCTTACTTTTCGTAGGTCTCCTTTTATTTCCACCTTCCCTCACCTTATCAATGAGAGCAAGGTCTTGGATCTCTTCTCTTTGGGATAACATTGTTTCCCGCCTAGTTTTTCTTGGAAAAATATGTCTCAAAGCTTCTCATAAGTTGTCAGGGTTTTCCTCGCACACAAACACCCTAATCAAAGGCTTTAAAAACAACAGAGAAGCCATTTCGAGCAATAGAGAACTAATACCTCAAATTTAATCTTCATACTAATAGAAAAAAAGGATCTTTAATCTAGATAATCTTCATGAGGTAACTGATCATGGTGTCTAAACCACTCATGCATGTTTGGGAGAATTTGATATTCAAGAGCATCTTTTTGGAAATATTAACACTTTGATAAAGAGTTGTTAATGAATTAAGTATCTCATTTATTGAATTACCTACAGTGTGAGGGATAAGGTGGTCCTTCATGGAGTTTAAAAGAATCATCTTCAACCTACAAACCTTCTTCTCAAGTTGAGACAATTGTTAACAACAAGTAGGAGTTGCTACCTTTCCCGATATTACGCCCCAAAGAACAATTTCTTCCATTGACATCTACAACCTTCACTTGGAAGGGGTGAAATTAGAGGGGCCATCTAATTAGTCATGTTCCTTGAGCCCTAACATTCCATAGTTTGCAATTTCTATAGTCCCTTGGATTACAACATATAAAAAGTCAACTCCGCCAAAATAAATCTTTACATCTAAATCTCGTCATCATGAATCCCTTGTCAACTCAATGCCTTAATCCCTAAAGTTTCCCTAATCAAGAATACATTTAGAGAAAGTTGATGCCCTTTGTCCACAGTTTCTAGTTGGGCCGGTGCATGTTGTCTTTGAGCAAGAAGCGCCCAACTAGGTCAGGCGCATGATGCATTCTTCCAGACTGTGCCGGTGGCTCAGGTTGACTTTGTGCAGCCTGCGCTTCCCCTCCCTGGAGCAGGTTTCCCTCATGCATCTTGCGCTAGGATTGGTTAAGTTGGATAAAGGTGGCTTTCAAGCGATTTCTAGAAGTTGGATAAGGTGGATCCCTATCCCTAACTCCTAGGTGAACTGTCCTACCGTTCCCTAACCTTAAGGGAGGATCCCTTAGACCTCTCCCCATGATCCTCAACCTACTATATCCATTTGGTCCTATAAATACAAAGCTCCTCTCCATTCCAAAGGGAGGAAGTCTATAACACTTACATGTTGGTGGAATTAGCCTAAATGATACCTATCCATCTCTTGGGAGGCATACATTTCCTTTGGAGGCTTTGGCTTGGCTTGTTGGAGGAGGATTGCAGCGTTAAGGCTTGGGTTGTAATCATCTCTCTACTTTGTATTTCTCACTCTTTATACAGTAACATAAACTCTTTCCATAAATGTCATTGTGTTCAAGATGTATATAGTTTACTTCCTTAACTATTTACTTAGATCAGTTAGTGTTTAGATATGTTTTACTGCTTGTTTTGTCTCTACATGTTTTGACAGGCCTTGCAGCTATATATCTGATGACTGCAGAGCTTGGAGCAATAACGCGGAGAAAGATCTACAAATATGAAGGTAAGACATCTAATTACTCGATCTCTAATCTGATCTAGGAAAGTAGCTTTATGTTCTGTTCTTATTTGTTCTAGATTCACATTGAACTAGGGAGATCTGGCTTGCGTCCGCTTGAGTAGATTGTCCAATAACAAATCTGGCGACCATACTAGGGAATATTTTAGCTTTGATCTCAATTTGATTTGTTTTCATTGATTTCTTTCTGTTCATTTTCTAGCCTTCGGAGCCCCTCCCATTATTATATTTTTTCATTAAAGAGTTTCTCGGATTCCCTTGATTCTCTTTGGTATTAGTATTAGGCCTCTTGCCCTTCTACCTTAGGATATCTAGCCATTTTGCTGCTTGTTATTCGACAAGCGCACCTGGGCTGAGTCTTCCCTACGCCACTATTTGGCCGACTCACTTTGACTGAAGACAAACTGCATCACCAACGAAACCTTCCTATGTACAAGGTGTGCCAACCCCTCTCTGGCTCTCTGGTTCAGTGTCCTATGGTGCACCAGCCCCTTAAATATTAGGGATCAACAGGGATTTTCTCCATTTTTTGGTCATTTGGTCTGATCCATTGAGCTCTGTGTACTGTATGATTCAGTCACAGAACCCCTAGACACAACATACTTCCATTTTCCTCCATTTTTGGGACTTTTGAGATTTGGATCCATGTTTGGCCCTTTGAGTCAAAACTAGTGTTTTGCTTGCATTTTTAAGCGAAATGGGTTCTATGTTTGAATCATGTATCCTACAGTTGTTTTGACCCATATGAATCTTTTAAGATAATTTTTGGTTTGGTGTGATTGACTTGTTTTTAAAGACTTGAAAAGTGTGGGATATCCATGTCTTTTTAAGCCTATTTTCCTTGGGTTGCACATCTTGTTTCCCTTACATGCTGAGCTATCTAATGATTGTTGGGAAATAATGATTCCTTCTCTCCACTTTAATTCAAAGAGAAGCTTGATTTTGTCACTCTTTTGCTATATTCATGAAATTGGAAAACATAAGTATTCTTCTTGCTTTAATTTGATCACTTGACATTCTTGATCTTACACTCATAAGAAGAAGAAATGCTTGTTTCAGGTTTGTGTGCATTTGAGTTAGATAAGATTATTAAGTGCTTTTCTTTGTCTTGCATTTGATTGGAAACATTTGTGGAATCCTTCTTTCCATAACTTAGATGTGTCTTTTTCGAGTGTAAAAAGATAGGAGACATATTAGAATTATTGCATTTGGTGTTCATAAAAAGATCTATTTTATTGCTTTGGGTTAGTTTTGGGTGCATCTTTTATTTCTTTCTATCATTTTGAAAAGAACTAAAATTGCATTTGCATTGGGTTGTGCATTTGGGAAGAAAATATATCTCTCTCCTTCTTAAGTAGAACTTCATAGAAACGAAGACTTGCATTTTCATGTAGATCAGGTTTGCATCTTGTTTACATTCCAAGTCTTCACTTCATGGATTCACTTAACCGCACAAGATAAATTAACACTAGCTTAGGTTAAAACCTTTTAGCAACTTGTATGTTAGGTTAGTGACGTGTTTTGACGTCATTAAATGTGGCAGCTGTCGTTATTTTCCTGCACTGCATCCTGGGGCACTGTAGTTCTTCCACGTACCAACTGGTATATTGAAGGCTCTTTCACATACCTTAGGGTATATCGAAAGGCACTTCACGTACTCAGTAGTATATCGGAAGGCTCTTGTCGTACGGTTTTGCATTATATGGCACCACTACGGGTTTGAGCTCCCACGTACCTTGAGTATATCGGGAGACCCCATTAGGATTCCTAGAACCATCCGAGCGAACCTTTTGATCATCTTGTTGTCGTAATACACCGAGACCAACACTCAGGGAGATTAATACGCACGTACTGTTAGTTAGTCGGGTTATACGGCCAAGGGTATAGTCCCAATCCTCTTTGGTTAGTGCTCTGAAAAATTAGGCCGAGTATAACTGTTGGACCCTACAGTATATTGCGAGTTGTGACAGCTTGACACACCCGTGAGGGTCCGGCTTGTACATCCCTCCTAATCACAAGTTTTCTTGTTGCTTTTAGTTTGAGTAGCGTTTCTTGTGCACGATAATTAGAAGGACTTAGAGAGTTTAGATATGGCAACCTCTTCTGGGACTACCAATCAAGAGGCCCCTTTTCAAGGGGTACCTTTTGTCTTTCCTCCAGTTGGAGATATTGGTCCTCCCTTTGCTGCCACTTTAAAGCTTTCTGGATTAACCATAGGATTACCTGTATGGTTATTCAATCCGGTGATTCCGTCTGTACCCAATGTTTCAAATGTTAACTCTCCACCATGAGAGTGTCAATCCCAAACTGATCCTTCCCCTTCTTCGTCGGATGCATCTTCTTTCGTTTCTTCTTCTTTGCCTGATCAAAGCAGTAATGGTAGTAATTGGGAGGATAAGAAGAAGAAGAAAATGAAGATTAAGAAGAAGAAGGTTAAGAAAGAGACCAAGCATCAACCAATTGCCTCTAATGGCACTCATTCTATGAAAACACCTCATAGACCCAAGTTTCCTTGCAAGCTTTGCAAGGGTGATCACCTTCTCAAGGATTGTCCCGGTCTTTCCAAAGTGTTAGAAGAGTGGTCTAAAGCCTCCAAACCACCTGTATCATCAGCCTCTAGACATCATACTGATGATACCCCATCAACTAGCGACTTTATCGTTAATGGTCAGAAAGGTAAAGTAAAAAATCCTTGTTTGTTATGCAAGGGTATGCACCTTACTTACCTTTGTCCATGCATGGATGAAGCTTTGCAATTATTGGAAGACATTAATGTATCTCAGAACCACCTTCCAACTGGATATCGTCAGTCTTCCATTGAATCCCCGTTGATTGATGAAGTGGTTGATCCAGCCCCATCCTTGGTCGATCCCACTCTTTCTTCAAAGAGTGAAGTTGAAGTGGTCGAGTCGCTATCACCTCCACTCGATCCCACTCTTTTATTGGAGAATTCCCAGACTGAAGTAGCCATGATAAAATCTTCGTCTCATTCTAGTCTTCGAGTTGAGAGTGAATTGGGAACCGCTGATGTTTTTCTGGTCAGTTCAGAATGTTCTAGGCAAGGGGAGATCCCGTCCATTTCCACAGGACCCCCTTCAAGTACTGAGGTCATTTCCTTTGATTGGAATAGCCTAGCAGAATCCCATCTTCATTCAGATGTTCCTTTCTAGATATCTGTAGGAGTTTTCGATAAGGAAATATTTCGCACTATAGTTGACGAGGGAGCTTCTGTTAGCATTTTATACTCAACTGCTTGGCAAGCTATAGGTTCTCCTCGGGTTGTGTTAGTCGCTGACCAGATATTGGATTTTAATAGAAGGCCTACTGGACCTTTAGGGATCCTTCCTCAGTTACCTATCACCTTAGGAGGGAAACTTGTCTGTAGTGATGTTATGGCAGTCTCAGGTCCCTTAGATTTTAATCTGCTCCTTGGACGAGACTATGTTTATGCAATGAAATCTGTAGTGTCCTCACTCTTTCAAGTGATGTATTTTCCTCATCATGGGAGGATCATGACCATTGATCAACTTTCATTTGTGACACCCACTCATCGCATGACTCCTTGTCATCATACTTCCCTAAATGTTCCACATGTTTTGGTGGTTTCTTCCCCCTAGAGATCGAGGGCATGTCTCCAGCCTCTGGACATCATGTTCGAGTTATGCCCCTAGCTTGTTATGCTGGGGGCACACTACCAGCCTCTGGGCATCATGTTGGATAGGACCCATTCCCAAGCATAGTTTACCTTTAGTTTCAAGCTTGCATAAAAATGAAACCAACCCCATGAGCATGGTTCTTTTCCCGTGTCAAGCTCGTTAAAAAATGAAACAGGTTCCCATGAGCACAGATTAGTCTTTGATTCCAAGCTTGTTAAAAAATAGAATAGACCCCTACAAGCATAGTTTACCTTTAGTTTCAAGCTTGCATAAAAATGAGACTAGCTTCATGAGCATAGCTTCTTTCTGTTTTAAGCTCATTAAAAAATAAAATGGGTCCCTTCAAGCATAGTTATTGTCTATTTCAAGCTTGTGTAAAAATGAGATAGGTCTTCCTCCCATTGAGTCAAGTCTCCCACTAGATTTAGGACTTGAACCTTCATTTCACATGCATGTGTCAGTTGACCCTTGTTATTCCTACCCCCTTGGTGAACATATTCATATTAGTAGCCAGGATTTTAATTGGGAAAGGAAGAAGAGTAGTCAAACGAAACGAAGCTTGGGGGGCATGTTAAGCCTCTAGCAATCATGCTGGGGGCATCTACCAACCTTTGTATATCATGTTGGGAAGGAACCCGTCAATGGGCCTTAACGCAAGCATGGTTCTATTCCTGTGTCAAGCTTGTTAAAAAATGAAACAATACCCCATGAGCAGAGTTCTATTCCTGTGTCAAGCTCGTTAAAAAATGAAATAGTACCCCATGAGCAGAGTTCTATTCATGTGTCAAGCTTGTTAAAAAATGAAACAAATCATTTTCCTTTGAGTCGAGTCTTTCCATAGACTTAGTACTTGAACCTTCTTTTCATCCTCTTATTCCATTTAATCTTCATTTGTCTCTGGTGAACATATTCATATTAGTAACCAGGATTTTAATCAAGTGAAGATGAAGATTAGGAGAATGAAATGAAGCTTCGGGGGCATGGCTTCAACCTCTGGACGTTATGTTGAAGTCAACTCGATCGCCTATCCACACCATGTTGGAGTTAAGTCACTTACTTCTATCAATCATGCTGGGGGCATGTACCAACCTTTGGATATCATGATGGAAAAAATCCACCAATGGGAATCTTTTTGAGCATACTTTCTTTTGGGTTTCGAGCTCGCTAAACCATAAAAATAATCTTGAGCATAGTTCATTTTCTGTTACAAGCTCATTAAAAAATGAAGCAAACATCATGAGCATTCTTTTCACCTGTCTTTGAGCTCGTTAAAAACAGTAAGATGGTATTGAGCTTACTTTTCACTTTTTTCGTGCTCTGGTTGAAACATGAAAAGTGGTTTGAGCTTAGTTTTTACTTTTCGTGCTTTGGTTCAAACATGAAAAAGATTCCGAGTGATTTTGATACCATTGTCGTGCTCGTTAAAAAATTGAGTAAAAAGGTGTGTCTAACGAGTATAGGTTTATCACTTTATTTGGCCTTGCTAGACTAACGGAAAAGGAACTGTGCCGAGTTTACTTTTTCCTTTGTCGTACTCGGTCACCAACCATGACAAAGTTGTTCATGGATTCCTCTTTAAGTTCTTTTTAGACTCCCTAAATAGGAAAAGATTGCCAAGCGAACTTGATTCTTTCACGCTTGAAAAAGAATTTGAAATGTCGTCTTTTTGGTGATAGTTTACCCCTTTTTCGGACCAAGAGGCACTATTTACGAAAAATGAATACTCCAGCCAATCATGACTGGAAGAGTTCTCTCTCGCGTTGTTTTACCCTTTTCCGAGCGAAGAGACTAACTTTATGAAAAAAGAACTTTGGAGTCTTCTTTGGTTCTTTTCAGACTCTCTAAATATGAAATGACACCGAGTTTACCTTCTATGGACTCGTTAAAATTTAACATTGAAGGGTTCGTCATGGGACGAACCCCTCCTATCCTAGGTTCGTAAAACATTTGGGATTGGACTCATCCATGGGATGAGCTATACCGAGCATCGGTTTACCCTCCTCAAGCTCGTTAAAAAACAAATGAGGCACTCATCAGTCATGCTGGGGAAAAAGGAAAGATTTTGTGTTACACTATAATTTATAGAAGTACATCGTCGGTCTTGAACATGGCACTCGTTTGCATTTGCATTCAGTACTTGGGTAATCCGTTTGTCTTCGAGTCCTGCTGATTCCACGAGTCGTGTCACTCCTTTGGGTCATCTAAAGAATGCTCCCACTATCAGTCGCATTGAAAGCTAGTATCATTCTCGTCATGTCAATAATACCAAGTCATGCCATGCCCATGTTCAAGAGATGTTCATTTCTCATCATCTGCAATTAGTACACCTTCCATCATGTTGATATACCTTGAGTCAGTCTTGCACATTACTCTACCGTCCGATCTATTTCAAACATCTGTTATCGATTTTCGTGTGGTTGATGGGGGATTCATCATGGCCCTCCTTCGACGGATTCATCCTTGTCGAATTCAACACATCATCCAGGGATTGAATCTAGAAACCAATCGAGTACCTTGGGCGTGCATGCCTCAATGGCAAGTTACCTCGCTTTCAACATAAGTTTACATCATTGGATCTTGATTGAAATATTTCATCGAGCGTTGGACTTCAACTCATTTATTCATGCTTGGTGATATGTACTGTGATACCTTGGGGATCATCGACATTAATGGTGATTTCTCTCGCACTTGTTAATGGTATACATCAATGACCGGTAATCAAGTGGTTTCTACCATGTTTGACTCCAAAACATTGTAATCACATGGATAGATTCGTATCATTGCGGGTTCAACTTGAAGACCCTGAGGAAAATCATGTCTTACCCAGGTTGAGATGGAAATTGTTTGAGTCATACTACACGGATCCACTTTGTATTGGTCGTGGCTGTGTTATCATCTCATCATGGATCTACGATTGTGTCTAGTAGCAATGATCGTGTTCAGTTAGTCTTTATTACCATGGATCTGCAATGTATTGGTCAACAACCATGTTGTGAGTCATGTGAGACTAGTATCTTAGAGTCAGTTGTACTACAACAACATCTTCCAGCCAGCAAGTCCTTGCCATCCATCTTTCAAAGCACTTCACCTGTCTTGTTTTTCCAGTTTCATGCTTTGGGGGGCATTCTGTTACACACAAATCTCGTCATCATGAGTCCCTTATCAACTCAATGCCTTAATCCCTAAAGTTTCCCTAATCAAGAATCCATTTAGAGCAAGTTGATGCCCTTTGTCCACAGTTTCTAGTTGGGACGACGCATGTTGTCTTTGATCAAGAAGCGCCCAACTAGGTCAGGTGCAGGATGCATTCTTCCAGATTGCGCTGGTGGCTCAGGTTGCCTTTGTGCAGCCTGCGCTTCCCCTCCCTGGCGCAAGTTTCCCTCATGCAACTTGCGTCAGGATTGGTTAAGTTGGATAAAGGTGGCTTTTGGGCGATTTCTAGAAGTTGGATGAGGTGGATCCCTATCCCTACCTCCTAGGTGAGTTGTCCTACGGTTCCCTAACCTCAAGGGAGGATCCCTTATGTAATACCCCAATTTGGACCCTTAGGAAATATTGGTTCTAATGTAAATATTGTATACACACGTTGTATGTTTCCCTAGCGTGGAGCTCAAGGCCAAGGCCCCGCTAGTTTATGCTCGGACTTTATTTTAAATTAGACACGCTGATATTTTGTTACCCACGTGCTATTAAGCCATGGGATATTGTAAATTGATGTAAATATTTAATATTGAAATAAAATACCAAAATTGGCTATGGAGGCAACGAATGAGAAGGGGCCACGTGTATCCACTAGGGAGTGGTGAGGGGGCTATGGGACTAAACCCTAGGCTGCCATTTGTCATTATGAGAATCCATTGACTTCCCTAGGTGACATTTATGACTGTTGTAAGGAAGTGGTTGAGATTTTCAGCCCATAGCTTCAATGGAGCATGGGCAGCCCTGAAATTCGTATGGGTAGTCATGGGCTCTGTTTGCTTGGGCAAGAAGTCACTCAACCTCATGGGAGGTTGCTTCATTCTCACCCCATTCCATTGTGGAGGTACCTAGCATCATTCTGCATCCAAAAACGAGTGCCAGCAGTGAGAGAACCAAAAATCGCGACCTTGAAAGAACCCCGATTTTGAAAGACCAAAAACGCCCAGATTTGGCATGGGACAGGGAAATCCAATGGGGGATCCATTAGCATAAACCTTGGGGCGAATTTGGGAGCATTAGCTACCCCGAAATCAATAGGAAAACCCAGTTTTTGCAGCTCAGAAAACGAGTGACGGATTTGAGTATTTGGTGAGCAGAATGGTGAGAAATCAAGTTGGGAATGACTATACAGAGGTTGGGTGTGCTTGATAAACCCAGTGAAGGCTAGGATCTCAAGGATCAGCAGCTGGACCTTTCTATGCCCATCCTGAAGAGCACTGGAGGGAAGAGTTGCCTGAGGGACTGTGTAACAGAGAAGGGGATCTTCCTTGTGTTGGATGTGGTAGGTAATGTGGGTGCCTGACTGTTGAGCTCACTTGAGATGCCTGTAGCTATGTGGTTGAGCTCACTGGCTTAGCGTTACCCTCCTCTATCCCCTTGGATGCTTGACCGAAACCATGGCTGTGAGTGAAACCAGCTAGTTCCTCCTTAGTGGATACACAGCCCAACTCGGGGGTGATCTCTTAGCTGAAGGAATATAGGCTGGATAGAGATCTATGGTTGGGAGGAACGTTGCTCTCCCATAGCCAGTCGTTTGGACCGTTACAATTCAAGATAAGTATTATTGTGATTTAAATTATTTGCATTCTGTGTTCTACAATGCATTCAATCTGAAGGATTAATTATTCATGTTAATGGAATGAAAGGCATCATGTTTTATGCAATATGAGGATTAATGATTGTTACATGTATGGTTGATATGGGTATGCTGAACGCATGAAGAAATTGTGTGCATATGTAATGTTTGATTTCCGCTGTGTTGATATTGAATTGAATCTACACGTCGAAGTTTTTAATTGATATGAAATTATGAGTCAAAATTATTGGGGCTAAGTCTGCCCAAAGCCCGGTTGTTGGTTAACGTTTCCTTCCTTGCACGGGAGTGATGGAAGGGGGCGTTACACCTTATCCCTCTCCACATGATCCTCAACCTACTCTATCCACTTGGTCTTATAAATACAAATCTCCTTTCCATTCCAAAGGGAGGAAGTCTATAACACTTACATGCTGGTGGAATTATCCTAGGTGATACCTATCCATCTCTTGGGAGGCATACATTTCTTTTCGAGGCTTTGGCTTGGTTTGTTGGAGGAGGATTGCAGCGTTAAGGCTTGGGTTGTAATCACCTCTCTACTTTGTATTTCTCACTCTTTATACAGTAACATAAACTCTTTCCATAAATGTCGTTGTGTTGATGATGTTTATAGTTTACTTCCTTAACTATTTACTTAGATTAGTTAGTGTTTAGATATGTTTTACTGCTTATTTTGTCTCTACATGTTTTAACAGGCCTTGCAGCGACAGATCTGACGACCACAGAGCTTGGAGCAATAACGAGGAGAATGATCTACAAATATGAAGGTAAGACATCTAATTACTTGATCTCTAATCTGATCTAGGAAAGTAGCTTTATGTTCTGTTCTTATTTGTTCTAGATTCACATTGAACTAGGGAGATCTGGCTTGCGTCTACTCGAGTAGATTGTCCAATAACAAAATCAACAACCTTTCACAAGTTAAATCCTTCCTTCACGTGCATAAAAATAGTTCAACCTCTCATAGGTCCTTGTGTCTTTCTCAAGGATGGATTACATTAGTCATTGGAGCTTGTTGGGAATCACACCTACTAAAACTCTCAAGAGAATAACTCCCTCTCATAGCTCACTACCCTCTTTATTCACTAGATGAAATATTTTTAGTAAACCAACTTTGATACCATGTTATAATTTTAATTCATAATCATGGAAAATTTTAAGAATGAAATTTCTCCCATGGGCGAAATTAAGGGGTCTCAGATGTTGACTTGGCTAATATTTTATATGGTAATAAGTTTTAAAAAGAAAAATAATTAGCTCCATATTTATTTTTTCAAAAATATGTCTATAACTGTTAACCCATGGGTTTTTATGACAAAGAGGGCTTGAAAATGATTTTCGCACATGGTTTTCAGAAGAGAGGTTTGAAAATCGTTTTCGCCCATGTTTTTTAGAGGAGATGGGATTGAAAATGGTTGTAGCCCTATGAATTTAGAGTTGAGAATTCTATTTGCCCCAATTTTTAAAATAAATTTTGTTTTATTACTAAAATTGCCCAAATTTGTTTCACTAATTGCAATCTTAAAATAATGAAAATTAAAAGAAATTTGTTTTCTCTAAATTGGGATTTATTTGTAAATAAGTGACCAAAAGTTTAAAGAAATCTTTGTTTTCCACTTTTACTGCAATATAGTGCTTTGTTTGAATTTTAGCTACAATTTTTACGAGATTTGCTTCAAGCTTAAGAAAAAATTATTTGTTTGGTGAGGCAATCATATTGCGTATGTATTCTATTGGAGCTTCCTCTCAATAATTAAAATACAATGTCGAATTCAATGAGAAATCAACCTCATACACCAATTATGCCTTCCAAAGTAAAACTATTTCATTATGTGAAAAGATTGCTTCCATTCCTCTTTGAGGTATTACAAACTGAGAATCTTGTAATGTTTTGTTTTATTTGTCAAATTATTTATAGCTTCTTATCTTTCCTAAAGAGCATGGAATCTTTTAAGCTTCTGTAATTCTGACATCAAGCTTTTCAAGCTTTTGGTGAAATTCTCTACATTTGACATAACAGTTTATTAAATTACATTCTTACTGGTACAATAATATAAAATATTATGAGGCAAGCATATATATTCTAGTAATTTACGTTAAGCTTCTTAGCGATTAAATCACAATAACTATCTATAAAATCTTTGAAAGAGGTCATGTGCTACTTCAGGAAAATAATTAAGGTGCAGGTTTTAGTAGATTTTAATTTAACTGGCTGGATTATTTAACAAATTACACTATGGTATATTTGACAAAACTCAACTAACTGAATTATTTAATAAATTATTGTGGTAAAATTGATAATATTTAACTTAGTAGTAGTATTAGTTGCAAGATCTCATCTAGTAAAATTTATGTGGTAGAAAATAGAGGTAGAAAATCGAATGGCAAGATATTCATTCAGAAGAAGATGAAACTCTCCATCATCAAGTTAATGTACTTTTTACTTTCTCTTCATTTTCCCTTTGTAAAATAACAATAACTTAATGCAATAAAAACAATATAATAGAATCCAAAATGATCAATAAAGTTGTTTAAACCTTGAAAACTATACTATTGTTACAGATATTATTAAATTGTTAGATAAAATACTCAACATAGATATATGTGTATTATTCATTTGCGTTTAAATTTACTATTCAAATATTATAAATGTATAATATTTCATAGAAATATTTGATTGCTATATTTAAAAATGCTTATATTTAAAAAAAAATTATATATATATATATATATAAAGATGTTTAAAATATCAACATCTATTTAATATTTAAAATATTATAATTGCTTAAATTTCATATTATATATAGAGAGAGAAGATGCTTAAAATATCAACATTTATTTAATATTTAAAATATTATAATTGCTTAAATTTCATAGTATTAAAGATAAGCTGTAAGGAGTAATTTCTTTTGTTTATTTATTTATTTATTTTTGTAATTCTAATCACTGTTATACTTGTAATTATCCATTTATAAAAAATGGTTAAACTGAGGAAGAGTAACTTTACATGTGATAATTTTAATAAATATACAAATATTTTAAATAAAGAAATAAAAGTATTATAAAGATTAAAAAAAAAATCTCATATTTAAATTTTCTATGAACCACATTTTTTTATGTACAATTTTATAAAGTAACATTATTTTAAAGTCTCCAGAATTTTAAAAAACTGACATAATTGCATTAAATATGAAATTGTTTTAGTGAAGTGTTGTCTCAATGAAGTTCATGATCATGCAAGCTATGCTTTTGACCATTTCGAGCTCACAAATTACATTTTTTAAAAACGTAAACAATTTTGTTTTCATATCCAACTCTAACTATCATAGGAAATGCATCCAATGTAATGTTGAGGTTCTATACACCTCTACATATATGGGTGTGTATGCATGTATAAATATTAATAAAGGATTCAGATGACAACAATATAAAATTCACGTACAATTTTTTTCTTAGAAAATTTGTTAGAATGTTAAATATTTTGTTTTTATCAGCACAATCACTTTCATGAGGTCCCCAAAATGAATGTTTATTTTCTCGTGCAATGATCCAGGGAAAATTTAAGGATCCATAATTTCCTTAAAGTGTTGAAACCTTGACGAATCTTGCTAATTATCAAATTTCCAACAATAAAATATTTGGCGATATTTGTTTTTAAATTCAAATTTTTAATGGTTTTATATACTTTTTGGAAAATTTTAGAGATTTTTAGAGTAAACAATTTTTGTCCTCTGGAATTTGCGTGAATCATATTGGAAAAAAATACAAAATGATGAATTTTTTTTGGAAAAAAACCTTGAAAATTAACCAAAGGGCTAAATTTCGCCCCTAAAATTTTCCCTAGCAATGATCAATTTATAACTTTAAAATTTTTCAAATATAAAATAAATACATATGTAAAATATTGATAAAATATTCATATATGATGGGATACAAAAGTAATGTACAATCACTTTCACCCATTTTTATTTCAACACCATTATAATATTTTTAAAACTTAGTTAGGTAAAAAAAATCAAATATACATTTTTTGGAATTTGAGAAATATAAATTTTCATATATTTAATTTTAAAATTTATTTTAGTAAATCATATTTTTGACAATATAGCTATCTTATTTGAAATGAAATTTGAAACCAATAATATATCATACAAAAGATTTTTTGATCTAAAAAATTCAAAACAATATTCCACATCAAATAAAAAATATATAATTTCATTTTAAATAAAAACACGAATAAACAAATTTAAATATTTATAATTGTAATACATTAAAATTTCTATTTTATATTTAATAAAACACTTTAAAATATTTTATAATTCAGTAAAAGATTCCAAGACTTTTACAATGTTCTATAATTATGTGAAAGATTCCCCATGATTTTACAAGATTTTATAGTTCTATAAAAGATTCACCTAGATTTTACAAGATTCTATAATTTCGTAAAAGGTTCCTCAAAACATTATATATAAATATTATATTATTGATAAAATGGCCTTCACATTTTCCATATATCATGGAATGAGCACATTTATTATACATATAAATTTAGGGGGTTCTTAAAATTTTCCCTATGTAGATCTAAATTGAAAAATCTAACCTAAAGCTTAAAATATTACAAGATACCAATCAAACTTAGTATTTTCATAAATGAAAACCATAGAAGCTTAGCCATAGAGCACAAGGACAAACCAACACGAGTTTTTGACATGGGACACTTAACACCTAAAACATGGCACAAGGGCACGCACGCGCGCGCACATACACACACACACACACACATAGAGAGAGAGAAAGACGAAAATTTTTTGAACATGAGGAAATATAACTACATCATGTATGGAGCAAGACACATTGGGACACCTACATAATGTTTTGAATTTTTAACCTTTTTTGGTATCCTAAGCATTGGAAAAGGTGAGATACATCCCACAAGTGTCCAAGTGTACACATCAAGATGAGAGGGCATGCTCTAATTCACAACATAAAAGTATAGATAAGAGTAATACATAATATATATGAATTTGAAATCAATCCACCAAGTCACACACTGTAAATCTGTAAAAAAGAAAAAAAATCAAAACAAGCAAGCTCAAAATCTATAACAAAAAATGAAGGAATGATTACAATAATAAAAACATGAGACATTCTCATAAGGTAAGCGCTCCACATGAGTGAGCTTTCTCAAGTCAACTTACTCTCTAACTCACCCCATGCTCATCACACAACCAACTGGCGAAAGAAGACAACTAGCAAAAATAGAAGATAAGAAAAGGCACACTTAACTCTCCTAAGTTAGCAAACTAAGTATACTAGGATAGTTGCCCCACATGAGAGAATGTTTCACTAACATGCATCAAGCACACTAGAGTAGATATGACTTTTCCTATCTAGATAAGGTGCACTTATGTAGGAGTGAACACTTGTGCATGAAGAGCGAGGTGCACTTGTGGAGAGAATATTCTCTCTAATTAAATCACTCAACTCATTCTTAATGCAAATAACTCACTAATGAGGTGCACTTATGCGGGAGTGTACACTTGTGCATGAGGAGTGACATTAAATCACTCAACTCATTCTTATCAACTCATTCTTAATGCAAATAACTCACTAATGAGGTGCACTTATGCGGGAGTGTACAGTTGTGCATGAGGAGTGAGGTGCACTTGTGAAGATAATATTCTCTCTAATTAAATCACTCAACTCATTCTTAAATGCAAATAACTCACTAATGACCAAACACTGCTAAAACAATGAACTATAGTCCAAAAATAGATAAGGTGCACTTATGCAGAAGTGAAGAACACTTGTGCGTGAAGAATGAGGTGCACCTGTGGAGAGAATATTCTTTATAATTAAATCACTCAACTCATTCTTAAATGCATATAACTCACTAATGACCAACCACTGGTCAAACAATGAACTATAGTCCAAAAATAGAACTACTAAATATAAATAGAGTACAAATAAAAAGCCCCCCAAAAGATAGGAAATGAAAGAAACCATAGCTAATCGCTAATCCATCAACAGTGTAAAAAATAGAAGCTCTTAAAAAATAGGAAGCTCTAATTTTAAGGAGATGAAGGAAATCGATAGAGGGGAAGGTTGGACCAACTAAAAACTAACACTACACAAGTGCCTTTTCCCCTTGTTCCTCACCTTGGAGAGGAGATTGCCTTTGGTTGTTAACTCACTATTCAACTCTTCTTTTCTTGCTTCTTGTAGTTGGGTGTGGATTTCTTCTTTCTTAGGTGCTCAAATTTCTTAATCAACACTGACGTAAAAGAAAGTGGGTCTTGGATACAAATAAGGATTCCATACTCTTTCTTTAGACCCCCCAAGTTGGTGCTCAAAGAGAGATTGCAAAATTTGATGCTAATAGAGAGGTTGATTGTTTTAATGGAGTCTTTCTCTATGTTTAGCTTGATTTCAATAGGCTTATGATCAATCTTGTGTGAAAGAACACACGGATGCCTTCTCTCTCGCACACACTTTAGGGATAAGATGAATTGGTAAACAAAGAAACAAGCTTCAAGTGTAAAGTGGATGATTATAATTATATAACAATTAGGCGAAGTCCACCAAAAACATTATGTCCATAAGTTATAATGGTTATCAATTATTAAATTTAAGAAAAATACTATAAAAATGTTCATAACTAATTTAAGCAAAAGATGGAGGATGATGATTCTCGAAAGCATACTTAAGGCACACACAATTGATGTATCCCACTTATTAATTGCGCCGAGAGGCGCTCTGCAGCCCAGTATGAGGGAGATCTTGTAACATGTGAGTGTATGTCGGTCATAAACAAAAAAGAATAATTCCAAGTAAAAAGTAAATATGAGACTTAAACTAGAGACTTTACTTTTTACTTTTAATACAACGTAAAAATTAAATATGAGATTTTAGAGTGTTTGTCCAGTAACAAAATAATACAAAGTAAACAAAATAGAATAATACAAAGTAATAAATATTATGTTGGACATAAACAAAAAAGAATAATACAAAGTAAAAAGTAATAAATATTATGTTGGACATAAACAAAAAAGAATAATACAAAGTAAGAAGTAAATATGAGACTTAAACTAGAGACTTTAGAGCTTAGGATTAGGTGGCTTAGGTATTGCACTCAAGGAGCTATTCAAGGAGAGGTTTGCACCTCGGGAGATTTGATCCCTCTCGGTGCTTGATAGAGCCTAGGATTTGGATCTATACTGGTTAATTTTAAAATATATTTTTCATAATCATCATGTACATGGATGGATCATTTAACGCAGAATTGAAACTAAATCATGAAACATGTTTTGGCAACACAATCTATTCAAATGGAGCATGATGATTCTCGAAAGCACACTTAAGGCGCACACAATTGAGATACTCAACTTATTGATGAATGTATCATTTAAAGCAGAATTAACACTCAATCATGGAATATGTTTTGGTAACAATCTATTCAAAGAAATTAACGTTGTAATATTATATAAACAACTTATAATTGATTTTTCTCGAATATAGACATAAAGCAAACTTTTTCCATGTATCTGTCATATTGTCAAACCAGGCATTATGATACCAACAGTACACATCTGCAACAGATATAATGTGTTACCACATCAACTAACTACGACCGAACTACATAAGCATCACATCTAAAAGGAAGTTGATTAAAATCATAAAAATCAACGGTCCAACTAGTAAAGATTAGTACAACTAGAATCTATAAATCCAGAGTTTACACCCCATGCATGAATCATGTTGGTAGCATCTCTCTCCGAAAGATCGGAATATTCCATGTTATCGCTTAAATCAAGGTCGATACTCATTTTCCCTGCATATAGCATAAATTTAGATTTAAAAAATTATCTTGATTATAAGCCATAAACCTAAGCATTCCTTACATTCCCGTTTGATCATGCATTCTAGAATCCGATTGCAATAAATTAAAATTTGAAAGCTAAATGTATGCACACAAGTTGATGCAATTTGAGATACTTATGGTCCAAAAACCATCTTGCTGAGAAGGTTGCTTTCTCGTTTCTGTATCAAGTCATTATTGGTTGAACAAAAGAATGAAAACCAACACCTCGATTATGCATGAAACAACAGTACTCCATCATAGCAGAATAAAGTAAGGAAAACCTACAAAAGCTATAAAAAAATCATAAAATTGGGCGAACCAGTGACAGTGATGATGACCTAGATGAGTTGTATCGTCTTACATGCAAGTGAACAGAACGAGAAA